>CAHIKZ030000851.1:147500-242500 GCA_903632075.3 Acanthosepion pharaonis | reverse complement strand
CTTACGACATTGACATCTACAAACGAAAGCCCTGTTATTTGTTTATAAAAATATTCCTTTTTTTTTTTTTTTTTTTTTATTTAAAAAAAAAAAAAAATAAGGATCAAACGAATATATACATTTTGTGTTTTATTTTAAAATATTTTAAACTGCCAATTGTTTGGCTATAATATATATTTTTTGTTTATACGTTATTTTTTAATAAATACAATTTAAGTAAATGCTGTTTTGAATAATACAGTATTAATTACATTAACCGGCCTGAATATTCGAGAAATTGGTAGAAAATACGCGTTCTCCGACAGGAATGGAGCCGTCAATTGATCTGACGTACGATTTCTGTCGGAGACGCATATTTTCCGCGAAATTTCTCGAAAATTCAGGCCGGTAAATGTAACTAATATTGTTTATTTAAAAAAAAAAAAAAAACAGTATTTACTTTAAAAAAAATTGTATCTATTAAAAATAACGTATAAACATAAAATATTAAATAACTGTCGGACTTAATCCGTTTCATATAATTATTTTATATAATAAATATAATATAATATATATATATATATATATATATATATATATATATATATATATATATATAAATCTTAAGATGTGCTATATTTATGGGATAAAGTGCTCAATATCAGAGATAGGGCGCGTGTAAATATAAAAGTAAGCATAGAAGTCAATACTTAGAGGCGACATGCGGTTTCATGCTAGAAACACTGTCGCCTCTAAGTGTTGACTTGTATATATTTGTGTGTGTCATTAAAGTACAATTAGATGAAGAATTTTTGAAGTCCAAATGTGTAATGAACGAAAATTTACAAAAAAATGCAGATTCAATGATGTCAGCACTTTTCCAATGGAGGACGTTAGTAAATGAAAACATTAAGTGCCGGTAACTCTGTAAAATTCAGGGACTGATTTGACATTTTATTATTTACTTATTTATATTACGAGTCTGTTTAAGCAGTGTCTAATATTCGATTTTTTTTCTTTTTACTTTGAAAAGTACTTGAGTTTTTCGTATATCATGTAAGCATATATCAATCGCTGTACTTGGAAAACATTTTCAGTTAAACTTTCCACAAACACTAAGGAATGATCTGGCTGCTTTGCTCTCTTTGTATCAAATTCCCGTCCTTTGTTCTTGCTATTTTGGCTCTTATTAACTATCGTGTCTGGATTCGCTTCTAATTAAATGGCCGAATTTGTATCCTCACAATACATTTTATTGGAATACGTCCATCTCCTCTTCGCCTTTAGAGGCAAATGCCCAAAGACTATTTACAGCTCGAAAACGTTCTGCATAATCATGTAAACACATTTACATTTTTACTGCGGGCTAAATTTAAGTAGTGAATATACTTAAATTAATTAATGAAAGCCTCTTTTCTTTCGAAAATGAAACTTAAGCTATTTGATCAGAACATTTAATTGCGATTTTAAAGTAAATGTCGGTCAATGTTTAGATAGATTTCTGCCATCTTTGAGACAGCTTCATGTTTTTGTTCTCTGATAACTTGGTACCTTTCTTGTTACAGTGTAACCCGGATATAAGAGATTTTCTCTGGTCTCAAATTAGAGCCTGTGTTGATCTAAACAAAATAGACCAAACCCGGATATAAAAGACTTCTTCTCCGTTCCCGACAACTCTCTTATATCCGGGTTACACTGTAGTGGAATAATTTAAGTGGCTTTCATTGATTTCCTTAAGACTGAAGTTCTTAAGAGAATTTTGTAGGGATCGAAATTAATGGCGGTTGTAATAGGCTATCCCAGCTAGACTGTACCAATTTCTGGCGGGTCTGCAAAGAAACGATGATTTTGGAATTGTCCTGATGGATTACTGCACTCACTCGATTCGTCAACTTCTTCACGTATTCCCATAAACGGTACCTCTTGCTATGTAACCCTCTACCTCGAGTGGCACTTGGGCCCTGTACGAAGTCAGTATTATTGTAAAAATAAAAAAAAATCCTGGCGCTTTTCATCTATTGCTGCCTTTTTAATTGCTTTAATCTGGAACAGTACTTTTCTGAATTCAACGTCTGATTTTGCGGAAGGAGTTCGTAATATCCCATCAAATACACGGTGTCACTTTCTTTGGATGCAGACCCGCTTTTGGATTGGTTAACATTGGCTCTTGTTGTAGTCTTCAGGACTTTTCGCTCTCCCTTGTTGTAAACTATACATTCTTCATCACCTATGATCGTTCCTAAAAAAGTCATTTTTGTAGCATTCGAGTAGAGAATTGTAGATGGAAATGTGTTCTATGTTTGTTTGTTTTGTTTTTTTTTTTTTTTTTTTTTTTTTTTTTTTTTATTTAAATCCTCAGGCACCCAAATATTACGCTTCACGTATCTAAGTGTTGTGTTGTAAATACTTTACAAAACTCATGTGGAGTATTTCTGCGACGTCCCGTATCGTGTAATATGGATTATTTTTTGACTTGATCATCGTTAACGATCCCGTAATGTTCTTGGAAATCGACATAAATATTTCCTCTTTTTGAACGGAGCGAACCACTTCTATGTACCGTGTCCCTCTAGGACATGGGTAATTATGACTCCCCAGAATTTCCTGTCCTTTGTAGCTTTTAATAATTTTGCCTTTTTGCCTAAACCAGGATTCTTCATCCATTCACTCAATCTCGCCAACTAAATTGTGTTGTTTTCTTCTCTCACTTGCATTCGACGTATCCTGTGAGTATCAAATTTTCCAAGCCCTCTTTCCTCACGATGAGCCCCAGAAATTTCAACTGTATCTACCCGATGTACCCTTTTTGTTACCATCGTCCCTAGAACTTCGCCATTGCTCGCATGTTCAATACCTGGTATTCTCAGTATCTTCCTCTTTATGGCCACATCCCGTTGAAGCACCGTTTCCAGTACGATCACCGAAGTTAAGCATCGTTGAGCCTGGTTAGTATCTATATTAGTGAGTACTTGAGAATATCAGGTGCTGTAAGCTTGGGTGTGCGGGTCGTGTAATCGATAATTGAGAACACATGGGTGAGTGGATAAAGGCGTTGGTTAGATCCAGTGACTTCACCCAAAGATTTGTGAGTTCAGTACCAGGCCACAGCTGTGGTGAAAACAAAAATTTAGGGAGTTGAGTTAAATGGAAATAACTGAGACATCCGGAAGAGGCATGGCACGTGGAACTAGAACAATCTACCCTGGTGGACGAAATAAAGGGATCGGTTCGAAATTCCAATCTCTCGCACTTTCGCCCCAGCGTCTTACTCTCTGGGTTGAGGTGTCTACTCGGTCCTAACCGAACTTAAGGGAGTGGCCATAGGTCCCCTGTGCATTCGTAGATTATTCGACCGGTCTGCTGGTTTAATCCTGCTTCCTGCCCACGTTGTGATTTGTTTGATCCAGAAGGCAGAAGTCCGTCTATTCACGGTCGACTGAAGTTGTAGACACGGCTGGGGAGTTTGCGCTAAGAAATTTAGAATGCAGCAAGAAAAAAAAATGAATATCTGTCACAATCACCGGAAGAAGGACGGGGCGTACAACGGCCGAAACGTTGTGAATATGGAAATGAAGATGAGGACAATAGTCCGAGTAATGTAAAGTTTACCCAAAAAATGCAACTACACTAACCGCAGCTTCAAGTTGGGGGCACATTCTAAACAAGTGCGATATATCATCTTCATCACCATTGCTAGTTTCCGTACATGCCCATCTACTCCAGGCTATTAGTAAAATATTTTTCAAAACCCGTATCATCAATTGGATTTACTATTTTAAATAACTTTTGTTTTAATTATATCAACATTTTCGGAATTCAAACTCTGCTCGTTGAATTCTTGTTCCGAAAATACAATTATTATAGTACCTGCCTCAGTGCATTGTGCTTATAATTAATATCGATAATAAACTATAGTTCAATTACTGTTTGTGAGTGTGGTTGTTATTGAAGCACATGTATACACAGTAAAGAAATAATTTTCAGTCCAATTTTTAAATTAAGTGTTGGGTTCCTGCCAGCGCTTGTCTTTGAAATATTGACTTGGGTCCTGTTCCTAAATAGCCTCGTCAGATTTAGATTCTCATATGATGCCATGCAAGTTCTTAAGAGACTATGATCTGAAAATGGAATGAAAGCGGTGATGGCACTGACTGTGATTCTATCATAAAATAAATGCTAAAGATTTTAAATACCTGTGTGTGGATCAGTTATAACAGATTTAATATAGGAGATAAGAAAATTGAACATAGAATAGGCTGTGCTTGGGATAGTTTTGTCAAAAAACGCAAAATGCTACAAAGCTTTTCTAGTGCAAATATGACAGGTTCGGCGGAGGAGGTGCGTATTTAACAACAGCAAAAAAAAAAAAAAACAAAAAAAAAAACGAAAATTGCTTTTTTCACTACAAATTATTCATTATATCATATCCAAGTATTTTACAAAAAATCAACCGATTGCGCAATATTTCGAGCTGAATTTACGTTTATAGCTTGTCATCATGCAATAAAGATGGGGTAACGTAACATAAACCGTAGATTTGTCTGCGGAATATCATATTATTGTTACATATAATTCTAGTGAAATCATTAAAGTTTTTTTTGTCAAAAGCATTTTATTTTTGGTCGTATTTTAATTTCAAATATTCCTTTTTACAGGCTTTATTTTTTAAATAAGGTAAGACCATTCTAAATTTCAAAATTTCACTATTGTCCATCAAAATGGCTTGAAGAAATCGATCTAAAAACAACAATGGAAAGGAGAGGTAACAAAGCGTAAATGAAATAGCTCCAGTTTGTTCAAAGGAAGCTTAGCATTGCTGCATAACAAAGGAGGAAATGAAAAATACCTCACAAATCGAATATACCATCAAAATTTATATTTTTTTTATTTATGTAACTAAATACATAACTGTCAAAAATGTTTCCGTAAAACTTGATATTTCCTGTAATAAATTCTTAATAAATATTGTTATTGCCTTACTTAAGTGTAATCTAGTCCGACATTTACAATTCTTTACAGCTAACCTTGAAAAGAAATGTTTATCAAAAACCGCCTAAAACGTTTCAATGCGACTTGCTGCAAAATTATCGAATGTTGAATACGCCCCTCCTCTGCCGAACGCAACATATAAACCTAAGGACCCTAGTAATGTTCTTAAGTAGCCTCGTCAGATCAAGATCGTTAGATGGATTTCGTGCATGGCGCTTAACTGTCAGCTGTATTCAACCGTTTTGTCTAATTAGTAATTAAATATGGTTTCCAGCGAAAGATCTTGGTGAAGATCATCAATCTTCGAACCTCGTGGACTTGCGCTACAGAATCACAAAATACAGTGCTGGGCAAAATGACAGAACCCACTTGAAAACTTTCAACAGTAGTAACAACTAAAATGGATAGCACATAACTGCGAAAAGGAAGTAATTACATAGTCAATATATTCTTCCATACGATTTCGTACAAAAGGTTAGAAAGGAAGCGACCCGTCTCAAACCCAATCGCGTCCTGGGTATAACGATAAACTACATCCAGCAGCAAGGCCTCTGATCAAGAGTTTTTGAGAAGACTGGAACCACCTCTTAATTGCTAGTGTTCCCAGTCCACCCTGATCCGGTGTGGTAGCACCTGTTAGGGTCTCAGCTATGGGCAAATAGTTACTACGCACAAACTGGGGTCAAAACATCATGAAAGTGTAAAAATAGGTTTTAATACTAGCAATACGTTTTTGAAAAAAATATTACCAGCAATAAAATTCTTGTAGGCATTAAATAACGCATTGAGGTTGATATCCCGTAAAACGAGTTTGTGTAAATGATTTGGCAGAATATGGTGTAGGGGAGCAAGCGAAAAGACAAACATTGCTAAGATGAGACGGGAAGTTGTGGAGAACCATGAACGCCGATGTGGTTCTGAAGGGACACTGTAGATATATTTTTGTTGGCAAATTTTGTAAAATAGTTAATTTTGTGAGCCTGGTCAGCCAAAGATTTCACATGGGTGGAGATATGTAAATCTTGTACTTATGCCATATTCTACGCTGTTTCCTTGACGTGCGGGCCTCTCATAACTTTGCCTCGCGAACAGTAACCTTAAATCGTTTGAAGCGATTTTTTTTTCTTTGGGGAGGAAAAGAGCTGTTACGTAAGTGTATGAAAGAAAATAACAGATGCGTTAATGGCGGCAAACTGAGTCATTTGTGATGTATTCGCGGATTTTTACGTCCAATGCTCTGTTATTAAGTAGTAATTATTATAGCAGTGGACAAGTAAGCAGACCCTCGCATGTCCGATTCCTGTAATTATCTATCGGTTTAGAACATAAAACTGGCTTCATTTGCAATTGGATGTGGATATTTTTGGTTCACATGAGTTTGCTGTTGGATTTTTGTTTGTAGCTTTTTAATTCTTTTTTTTTTAATCTCTTATGTTTATTTTATTTTTGTTTTATTTTATTTGTTTCTAGCTTTGGTGGTCTTAGCGGGAAAAGGTTTTTATGTTACGAAATGAGCCATCCAAAGTGTGACAATTTTTAAAAAAACTTAAATTTATTCTGATATAGTCATTTAAAAAAAAAAATTATTTTAAAAACCTTCATACGTTCAATAGCATAACTTATATATCTTTCTCTCTCTATCTCCTATCCCCATCTCCCCATCGCCGCCTTGTACACATCTTTCGTTAAAGACTACAGACAAGGTACTGTGATTAAGCTTTTTATTTAATTTCTCTTGTGTTCGAACAAGTGTTTTCTTTCTGGACATAATGTGCAGAAATTGTCCAAATGTTCTGTAATTCCGAGCGCTTTCGGCTATACATCTAGCAATTATCAAGGATAATTTTATTTTTACTCTTTAACTGGTTGTATGGGTTGTGTGTATGTATCTAGTGTTATAGGGATATTTTATTTTCCGAACACTGTCAGCACATTGTGGCCGTATTCATAGTTAATATTATTGAGTGTTGGCTTTTTCTTTTTTTCTTATTAAGGCTTCCATTATTTTTAATCTTCTTTACATGTGGATAAGGTTATTATGCTTGTATTTTATAATAGTATTTTTCGGATGGAGTCTGATAGGTTTATGTGTGTGTGTGTGTGTGTGTGTGTGTGCTTGATGAGTTCTAATGGAGCACTGGTCGGATAGGTGTAACGTGAGTCGTTTGGACAGGCATGTAGTAGTGTGACTAATTATTTATGAATTTGGTTTGATCAGGAACACAAGTCCTTAAGGGTCATTTGAACTCGTAAATGTTTGTTTTTGTAGTTTTGATTTTGCAGGTGTTATTTTTGAGGATAAGTTTAGCTATTTTAAGTTTTTTTGTAAACGACTTTAGTATAATACGACTTTAGTATAATACGACTTTAGTATAATACGACTTTAGTATAATACGACTTTAGTATAATACGACTTTAGTATAATACGACTTTAGTATAATACGACTTTAGTATAATACGACTTTAGTATAATACGACCCATATAGTATGTCGTAGGATTAGGTGGTACTAAACACCATATGGAAATATACACTTTCCTTTTTACTAAGAGGGTGACAAAGAAAACTCACTTTTCGCTTTATTACACATCCTACCTTTCCTTTCTTGTATTGTTCTTATTCACGGTAACTGACGGAACGCAGACATAGCTTATGTGGTCCAGCGAACGTCATAAAAAAATCAACCAATGACAGCACGCCCCGTCGAAAAATCAAACGGAAAACATGGATGTGTCAGGCCCAACAAAAAGAAAGGAACCACGTGCGCAGCAGAAGTGCGAAATTGGTTTGATGTAGCAGTTCGAGACGCAAGGGTTGGAGATTCATCGGATGTTAGTTTGATCGGACGTTCAACTCCAGAAGAAGAAAAGATGAATTCAAGAAATTAATTTCTGTCAGTCAAAAACACAACGGCCCTGCATGAACTCTCAAAATCACAAAAAAAATGACTAAGACGATAGTCACTCACTTTAACCAAATGGGAGTCAACAATAAAATTGTACTATAGACAGTAAACTTGGCCTTTTACTGATGTATTAGCCCAACCAGCATCTCTTTATATACCATAAGTACAACCGGTAACAGGGCAAAATCTGAGCGTTTTATCCCAAAAGGGCACAAAATCCCAGTCTTATAAATAAGTCACGTATATAAAAAGAAACAAAGAAATCTCTTGGACATATAAGTGTATTGTCATCATTGGCGGAACTCGTTACCGATATTTCCTTGTATGCGAAATGAGTCTTATGTTGCATCTGGGGAGACGTCCGCAGCCACAGCACAGGAGGGTTCAGGGAAGGGAGCGTTCTAGCCTTTCTTTGGGCTCTCTTCGTTTCTTCTATTTGTCTTCTGGTGTTTTCGAAGGATATATATATATATATATATATATATATGTGTGTGGACTGCTCTTTTCCAATTAGTTCTTTAGACTCGACAAGAAAAGTCTTTGTGAATGAATGTCTTGACTGCGAATTGTTTGTGGTGATCCATGGGTCGCCACTCCATGGCACGCGCGCGCGCACACACACACACTTCAGCTGACACCATCCGCTGCGGCAAACCAGGTCTTCACAGGCAGGTTTATGATTACAGCTTGCATCGGGCTCCCGACTTGTTCTCGTACGTAGAACGTCGCCTTGACCGCCTACCTGCTGGGCGGCGGATCGAGCTGAATCCTTACCGCCATGGGTCACCCTTCCAGTACACAGGACTCCGGATGGCATTGCATTCAGGTTCCTCGTGATACGCTAGCTCCTCCACCACGACACACTATATATGCACATTATATACATTACGTATTTTAGGAGCTCAAAAAAATTACCTTTTTTAAAGTATTGACTGGTTGGTAGATTTTGGCTCTATGGGTTTTTTCATAGCAAAATCGAAATATTTTGTACTCAATTTTTTTATTTTTTTGGATATATTAATGGTTTAGTTATGAAAGTCTTACTAATTAACCCGTAGCTGGGGAGAAGAGGTGGATTAATACCTTTTTCAAGAGTATTTGCGTGTCAATGAATATAACGAACCCAATTGGAATTCGACTCTCCGATTAACAATTCAAAGCCTATAAATTTCGCCACCAGCACATCCAAGTTTACAAGCTGTCACCCATTTACATACTGACCAGGCTATACGTTGCTTAACTTAGGTGATGGTACGGGAACCGGTGTTTTTAAGTATATATAAACAAAAACACTGCTATGTGTTTTTGTTTATACATATAAAAACACATTAAAATCATCATTATATATATATATATATATATATATATATATATATATATATATATATATATATATATATATATATATATAAAAAAAATGATTACAATGAATCCTTCATACAAAAAATAGATTAGTAAAGTTAATGATGTAAAATAGCAAAAATCCTTCGCAAACAAAAAATTTTAAAAAGGTACATTAACCTACAAATCATTCGATGAATATTATGATCCTTATTTTTTTAAAAATTATAAACTGTATAAGGTCTTTCTTTAACACGAAAGTACTTTCAACTGTACCTTCAGGCATGGAAATTATTTTTTTTTTTTTTTTTCATTTTATTTTATTTTATTTATTTTTTTATTTTTTTTTTTTTTGATAAAATTCAGGTAGCATCCGAGACAGGGGTTTACCAGGTGTGAAAAAATTAGAAACAAAACAGTATTAAGGAGTGAGAACAGATGATTAATCAGGAAGACAGGAGATAACGATTAACATTGCATTTAAATTTTGAAGATCAAATTTGGCTGGAAAGCATGGAAGTAGAAGAGCGTTCCACAAGTGAGAAAAAGAAACTGTTAGCAAGAACTTACGGTTCTTTGGCATCAATTCTGATTGAATTGTCTATCTAGAACTGTACTCAAATTCATAACGTCCAAGCGATGGGCTCATCTGAACATGAAAGTATTTATCGAAAAAGCATAGAAACAACTTTACGGTGGTGGAAAGTGACTGAAGCCGAGATGCCAGGTAATTTTTCAATTTTTGGGTCAAAGGTGCTAACGACACGCTCTGGAATACATTTTTAAAGTGTTAATTATTCTATCATACTTCTGTTTTATATTACTTTATTCCATCAAACTATAAAAAAATGCCTTTCGTTATAAATGAAAAGAAAAAATCTTCATAAAAGCAAGATTAAAATATAAACAGACTTTATCTTCAGTAAAACTGTTCATTGCGCTGCTTTACAAACAAATATGGCCGACGTATCAAATACATTTTGTAAACAATTGTTATCAACACCTGTCGATTTTGTGTTTTTTATTATATGTTGTGCTAAGTGCAATATTGCTGTTCCAAATAAGTCTTTTTTTTTTTTTTTTTTTTTTAAAAAGGAATAAACACTTCTGAAATTGTGTACTTGTGTATAATATGACCACCATACCTTGAGCAAGCTTATCTCCTTATTATCAATTATTATTACTGATACGACTAGCTGGTCCATATTTTCGGGCTTGTGCCACATCTTGATTCGCTTCGTAAATCGCCACCATTTTTTTTACCTTTTTTTTTCGTTCAAAATTTCTCGTATTATGCGCAAAAAACTACAGTAATTAAACTATTAAAAATAAGTCCCCCCCAAATACTCTTATACGGTACTTCCTAAAAAGTGTCATAAGTCAGCGGGGCCGACAAAATGGCGTCGTCTCTTATCTGACTCCTAAAATATGAGGACTAAAAAGTAATTATGCTTAGTTTCTTGAGGTAATACTGTAATACGACCGTACAATCTACGGCGAACATCTTTTCTTTTTACCGTGGACGTAAAAGGCCCAAAAGACCATTCGAGTTAGAGGGTTACTGAACCAGATTGTTTTAATGGAAGTGGAAGGAAAGTTATAAGTGCATATTATGAGGACGTGAAGGGACAAAGATTGTAGCTGTTAGTCTGTCCTGCAAAAGTAACAGTTCTGGGGGAAGATGTCTGAGTGAAATGGGGGATGGTTTGCCATCATGAACCTTGCATGATGGGTCTTAGCTGTTAGATCTGACCTGGTGCAACTAAGAATATAGATCGTCTGAACATTTGCCATGGTAATAGCGATAGTGTCAAGAGGCGAGCAACGTTTCGTTTGTGGGATAGGGGTTGAATGTAAAGATATGCATGTCATTTTTTTTTTTTTTTTTTTTAATCCTGAGATCTCTTAGTCGAGCCAACACATGACCTGTAGATTGCGTTCAAGAATGAAACACTGTGTTGACTTTAGTCTCTATTTTTTTAATACGTTCTATCCATGATTTTGAGCAATTTTACTCATAAAAATAGCGTACCTTCACACACACACACACACATATATATATATATATATATATATATATATATAACTTCAAAGAATCTTTAATATTATTGGCCCTTATCTGGCGTCTCGACATTCTCATCGCCGTAAAGTTGCGTCCGTGTCTCTTCTATAAGTACTTTCATGGTAATTGTTCGGATGAGCTTTTTGCTATACTACCTAGGCTTTTCAATTTTAAGATCAGTACTGGACTGGCGACGAGGTCTCCTCAGTTTGCAGTTGAGCCAGTTAGATGTAACCGTAAGTTCTATACTAAGTTTCTTCTCATTACTTCTCGATTGTGGAACTCTTTCCGGTCCCATGCTTTTCCAGCCAAGTTTGATCTTAAAAAAAAAAAATTAAATGCAATATCAATCGTTATCTACTGTCCTCTTGATTACTCTTTTGTTTCCCCTCTAGTATTTTTTCTTATTTCTAATTCTTCTACACTCAATCTCGTCTTAGTGGCTTTAATGCCTTGCCTGGAGGGGGTGAATTTTCCTTGATATTATTATTGACTGAAGTCAGATTGGAGCCCTATATTCACCACCCACATCTTTGTGCTGCTTTTCTTAAATGTGGTGTTGAGAGAACGCGAAAAAATAGCTGTTCAATGCAAAAGCTTATGTTTGCCAGAAAAAGAAATGCAATGTCGCTTGGCTCAGATAGATGACGACATGCTGTAAAAGGGTGGGCAAAACGTCCCTCTGATTGACTCAACACATTGCACTCTCAGTGTGGCTTTAAGCATAAACAAAACCTTTTTGTCCTGATACCAGGCACATTTGTGACAACCACCCCAAAAGCCAGTCGTCTTATCTTTTTGTCATCTGTTTTCACTCTTCTCGGACTACTGAAGTATGTCTGTAAAGTTTGTTCGTATGGAATTTGCCGGTGTTATTATATATATATATATATATATATTATTATCAGCCATAATAAACTTAATATATAATGTCTGTTTGAATTTCCGAGATGAAACATTATTATTTTACATTTATACTCTTACTATTGTCCTCATCTTTCTTGTTTGTTATCACAACGTTTCGGCCGATGTGCCTCCGACCTTCATAAGATGTTTATCGATCTGGTTAACCTCCAGGGAAGGAGTTATCATTATTTATACTACTTTACATTCGGACTATTGTCCTCATCTTTGTTGTTGCTATAAACGACGTTTCGGCCGATGTGTCCTTCGACCTTCCGATCCAGGTAACCTCAGGTAATTTCGAAATGAAAAACTTTATTTAATCATGAGATTACACTGGTTCGGCTGTCCATGTCCAGGAATCTCATCTTATGTAATATTACTCTGTTATTGCTGCTAGGGAAATACTTTCATGCCTAATAAGTAGGCAATAATGGGGAGGTAGCTAACTTTTTTGTTTTTTCGTTTTTTTTCTCCTCGTTTTTTTTCTCCTCGTT
This sequence comes from Acanthosepion pharaonis, assembly GCA_903632075.3. Classification (NCBI taxonomy): domain Eukaryota; kingdom Metazoa; phylum Mollusca; class Cephalopoda; order Sepiida; family Sepiidae; genus Acanthosepion; species Acanthosepion pharaonis. The sequence goes on along the minus strand of CAHIKZ030000851.1, from coordinate 229,825 downwards.
TTTTTTCTCCTCGTTTTTTTTCTCCTCGTTTTTTTTCTCCTCGTTTTTTTTCTCCTCGTTTTTTTTCTCCTCGTTTTTTTTCTCCTCGTTTTTTTTCTCCTCGTTTTTTTATCTTTCATACTCGACTACCTTGTCTTAAGCCATTAGTAGTACCAGCTTATTTTTAACACCAAAACAATTTTTTCCCGAATTTAACTCCCGTTGGGTCTCTCTTTCTTTCTCTTTCTCTCTCTCTTTCTTTCTCTCTCTTTTCTTTCTCTCTCTTTCTCTCTCTTTTCTTTCTCTCTTTTCTCTCTCTTTTTCTTTCTCTTTTCTTTCTCTCTTTTCTTTCTCTCTTTCTTTTCTCTCTTTTCTTTCTCTCTTTTTTTTCTTCTCTTTTCTTTCTCTCTTTTTCTTTCTCTCTTTTTCTTTTTTCTCTTTTCTTTCTCTCTTTTCTTTCTCTTTTTCTTTCTCTCTTTTTCTTTCTCTCTTTCTTTCTCTCTTTTTCTTTCTTCTTTTCTCTTTTTCTTTCTCTCTTTTTCTTTCTTTTTTTTTCTTTCTCTCTTTTCTTTCTCTCTTTTCTTTTTCTTTTCTTTTTTTTCTCTCTTTTCTTTCTCTCTTTTTCTTTCTCTCTTTTCTTTCTCTCTTTTCTTTCTCTTTTCTTTCTCTCTTTTCTTTCTCTCTTTTCTTTCTCTCTCTTTTCTCTCTCTCTCTCTTCTCTTTTCTTTCTCTCTTCTCTTTCTTTCTCTCTTTCTCTTTTCTTTCTCTTTTCTGTCTCTTTCTCTCTCTTTTCTTTCTCTCTTTTCTCTTTTCTTTCTCTCTTCTTTCTCTTTTCTTTCTCTCTTTTCTTTTCTCTCTTTTCTTTCTCTCTTTTTTTTCTCTCTTTTCTTTCTCTCTTTTTCTTTCTCTCTTTTTTCTTTTCTTTCTCTTTTTCTTTCTCTCTTTTCTTTTCTCTCTTTTTCTTTCTCTCTTTCTTTTCTCTCTTTTTTTCTCTCTTTTCTTTCTCTCTTTTCTTTCTCTCTTTTCTTTCTCTCTTTTCTTCTCTCTTTTCTTTCTCTCTTTTCTTTCTCTCTCTTTTCTTTCTCTCTTTTTTTTTTTTCTCTACTTTCTTTCTCTCTTTTCTTTCTCTCTTTTCTTTCTCTCTTTTCTTTCTCTTTTCCTTTCTCTCTTTTCTCTCTCTCTTTTCTTTCTCTTTTCTTTCTCTCTTTTCTTTCTTTCTTTCTTCTTTTCTTTCTCTTTTCTTTTCTCTCTTTTTCTTTCTCTTTTTCTTTTCTCTTTTCTTTCTCTCTTTTTCTTTCTCTCTTTTTTCTTTCTCTCTTTCTTTCTCTCTTTTCTTTCTCTTTTTTCTTTCTCTTTTTCTTTCTCTTTTTTCTTTCTCTCTTTTCTTTCTCTTTTTTCTTTCTTTTCTTTTTCTCTTTCTTTTTCTCTTCTTTCTCTCTTTTCTTTCTCTCTTTTTCTTTCTCTCTTTTTCTTTCTCTCTTTTTCTTTCTCTCTTTTTCTTTCTCTCTTTTTCTTTCTCTCTTTTTCTTTCTCTCTTTTTCTTTCTCTCTTTTCTTTCTCTCTTTTCTTTCTCTTTCTTTCTCTCTCTTTTCTTTCTCTCTTTTTCTTTCTCTCTTTTCTTCTTTTCTCTTTTTCTTTTTTCTTTTTCTTTTCTTTTTTCTTTCTCTTTTCTTTCTCTTTTCTTCTTTTCTCTCTTTTTCTTTCTCTCTTTTCTTTCTCTCTTTTTCTTTCTCTTTTCTTTCTCTCTTTTCTTTCTCTCTTTTTCTCTCTCTCTTTTCTTTCTTTCTTTCTCTCTCTTTCTTTCTCTCTTTTTTTTCTCTTTTTCTCTCTCTTTCTTTCTCTCTTTTCTTTCTCTCTCTTTTCTTTCTCTCTTTCTTTCTCTCTTTTCTTTCTCTCTCTTTCTTTCTCTCTCTTTCTTTCTCTCTCTTTCTCTCTCTTTTTCTTTCTCTCTCTTTCTCTCTTTCTTTCTCTCTTTTCTTTCTCTCTTTTTCTCTTTTCTTTCTCTCTCTTTCTTTCTCTCTCTTTCTCTCTTTCTTTCTCTCTTTTCTTTCTCTCTTTCTTTCTCTTTTTCTTTCTCTTTTTTTCTTTCTCTCTTTTCTTTCTCTCTTTTTCTTTCTCTTTTTCTTTCTCTTTTCTTTCTCTTTTCTCTCTTTTCTTTCTCTCTTTTCTTTCTCTCTTTTCTTTCTCTTTTTTTTCTCTTTTCTTTCTTTTTTCTTTCTCTCTTTTTCTTTCTCTCTTTTTCTTTCTCTCTTACCATTGTCTATATTCCGTAGGCTTATTTCGGCCTGAAACGAAGGTAAAATCTTTGGATACACACTGAGCTTTTAACTTCTTGCACTGTCAATGGTTTACAGTACCAGCGCACAAATTCTTTATGTACGGCAAATATTCCTAAAGATCTATCACATATTATAAAGGGAAGTTATTTTTATGAAAATAGTATTATTAATATAATCCAACATTAAGCTGCATAAGTTTTTCATTTATTTAAAAATGGGGACAGCAAAGATAATTTTAAACTGTCTCCACCCAGCGGACAACTGGTACAGCGGTTAATTAGTAACTGACAGGATGTTTGAAAAAAGTCACAGAAACTGAGATAGACGCAGTGTAAGCAAGTTTAAGTGGTTAAAGAGAGACTGAAGATATGGCTGGGGGTGTAATTGACTTTCTCAATCCTCAGAAGATAAGAGAAAGAGCATATATTACATTGTCAAATAATAGTATATTTATAAACTGTTATGTAAAGTTACTTCCATCTGTTATCTATCGTGTTTCGTCATGTGCAGCAGAAAAATTGTCACGTCAAAACAGCGAAGCATACAGTGAAACGTGCTTAACGTGTAGTTTTGTTCGTTTTGCATATTATAGGTATTATTACTATGCTTTTTTTGTTTTGGCCCAGTTTTATCCTCATAATTTAACATTGTTGTATTTATTGTGCTTGCTATCTTATGTGACGACTTACTCTTATCTCTCTCGTGTGTGTGTGTGTATATATATATTTAGAAAATACTATGATAAATTGAAAAGTTTCTGCTTTTAAAAAAAAGAATCCAGATGAAGTTGGTTAGATTGAAAAATATATTCTTTCAAAAATGTTGAAACTACCAGCGTTTCTCGTTTCGTACGCATGTGTAGACGTGGCAACATCAACAAAACCCAGTCGGATGAAACTCTTCACAAAAACTTTTTGACAATTTGTCATTCTATCTATCTACCTGTCTATTGCAATGTGTTCATGTCTGTCTATTGCAATGTGTTCATGTCTGTCTATTGCAATGTGTTCATGTCTGTCTATTGCAATGTGTTCATGTCTGTCTATTGCAATGTGTTCATGTCTGTCTATTGCAATGTGTTCATGTCTGTCTATTGCAATGTGTTCATGTCTGTCTATTGCAATGTGTTCATGTCTGTCTATTGCAATGTGTTCATGTCTGTCTATTGTGTGTTCTCTGTCTATTGCAATGTGTTCATGTCTGTCTATTGCAATGTGTTCATGTCTGTCTATTGCAATGTGTTCATGTCTGTCTATTGCAATGTGTTCATGTCTGTCTATTGCAATGTGTTCATGTCATGTCTATTGCAATGTGTTCATGTCATGTCTATTGCAATGTGTTCATGTCTGTCTATTGCAATGTGTTCATGTCTGTCTATTGCAATGTGTTCATGTCATGTCTGTCTATTGCAATGTGTTCATGTCTGTCTATTATTTATGCAGGTTAATTTTCACTTTAGCACCCGCGCTAACTTTGCATTAAAATTTCCAGAATACTTATTTAGGTGCAATAGTACATGTTTCATTCGTATCTGACTTGATAAATTTGATAAAATCTACCATTTTGGAGTTATCGACAATAAAACTCCGGATTCATTCGCGTCGTGGGCAGCCATTACTGGCATTATTTGTATAAATTCGCTGCGAACTAGCTATAATTGGAATATTCAATTGTCTTGATTCTTGCGCACACAAAGTCCTCTTACGCAGTAATTGAGACGAGTAAGATCAGTAAAAAAGAAAAAAAGTTCGTTAACTACATTCTTCCGCGCTTATCTTAGAAAAATATCCTGCCGGGTATCTGTTCCACAAAGCACCAGGTATTGAAGAAGCTGTCCGAGTGGAACTTATTTCTTACTAATGCAATACGAAGTGAATGGGGATGATTCAAGTTTGTGTACGTGACATGGTGGGAGTAAGAAATGTAGATATGCCATGGAAATAGCGAGAGACTCGTTACGTTTCGTCTTTTGGAAAGGGGCTATGAAATAATTAATCGCTCATATATCCGTGTAGACGCTTTCGAAAGCTATTAAGACATAAGTGAAGAGTGGGGAATTTCCAAACTCAATATAGCAGCAATACTCTAGTTTTGGTTAGATCTGCCTCTTGTAAAGATAGTATAGCAGGTGGTGTCGGATACTTACTGGAGCGACACAATTGACAATTTTCTTTCCTAGCATTTTTAACAATCTATCATATATATTTTCCACTTGAGGTTTGAGAAGTGCTTGAGTTCAAATAGACGTTCAAAGCAAGGAGCCTCTGTGATAGAATACCCATCCATCATACAGGATGTCCCAAAATAATGTATATACTCTTTAAATATTAATATTTAATAATACATTGCCGTGATGTGAGAACTTATATGGATGAAAATATGCAAAACAGATGGATTGGAAGAAGAGTGACAGCCAAAAGACAAAATTTACAGCAGGAAACCTGAAACAATTGCCGAAATGAGAGTAGCAATCGAAGAATTTGATCGAATACCAGAGGAAATGATACTGAACGTTTGTAGGTCTTCAAGATATGAAAAGTGTATTGAACAAAATGGCAACCAGTTTAAGCACTTGATGTGAACTAATTATTATATGAACATTCTGCCATTGCCCCAAATAGCCTTTATTTTATTAGTTAATTTTCTATGATTTTTTAATATTTTACTCTCTTTTGGGACACCCTGTATAAATTATCCAACGTCTTTCTGCTTTCATAAGCCTTTAGCAAAAATTGCTTCTTTGTGTCATTTGTTTTTAATCGAGTTGAAAAAGCGTCTCCGATCCCTTGTGGGTGACGAATTATTCTCTACCACAGGCGGGGTGTGGTAAGTCTCTAGCGGCACTACAGTTGCTTCCACAGAAAGTGCTCGGATGAACTACATTCTCTTGCCCCGCCGAGGTAAACCTTCACAGCAAGAACACGCAATGCCACTGATATAGGTGTGGCGAACCACTCACATTCCCTCCGTATTCCATCGGTGAGTAGGTTCCACTCAAGCAGCTTCTTCCCTTGAATCCCTGTCCTGTGGAACCGGCTCCCAATCGATCGTGTGCCCACAGCCACTCTACGTCGACGCCTGAGTCTCTGTCCTCTTCCACCCGTCTTGCTCCAGCGTCGTCTCCAATGGTTCGAGCACGCAGCTCGACGCCCGGAGGGAGAGCTCATCCGCGATGGACTTCTCCCTCCTTCTCTTCCTGGCTGGCGAAAACGTGTCGGTGGGCAGCTGAGGACGTGGGCTAGCAAAATCAAGGATGACCTAGCAGTACTATCGGGTCCACAAGTAGTTGGTCTTCGACGATGGAATCGCGATTGGCTCGCCATGTCGTGTGACCTGGCTCAGGATCGGCGAGCGTGGGCAGTGATGATCCGTGATGCTGTACTTGCTCGGGAGGAAGCCGGTTCAACCCGACCAGGGTGAAAACCGATACAAGTCGAGTCAAGACTTCCAATCACTACAATCTTAACACGTTCAAGGCTAGGGTTAACCGTTATCTTTCATTCCTATACACACAAATGGCTTCCAGAAGTAACCTTTACCTCTAGTCACCCCGGGTCTTGTAAAGGTGACTCTCTCTCATATATATATATATATATATATATATATATATATATATATATATATATATGCACAGTGGATGGTGCCAATTCTTATATATGGGTATTGTTGTAATGCTGATTGTTTAGGTAGAAAACGCATCACCTGATATATTTCTCCCACAACAATTATTGCGGACTTGAATGTGAGTCTGAGTAATAAACGAATAAAGTAACAACAAAACTAAAAACAAACACGACAATGTATTTTTTACCAAAAAGTATACATAGACAATAAAGAAAACATTTAAACTAGAGAATGTGTTAGTGTATGAAGTTTGTATCGGAGAAATCCGAGAGAGAAGTAATTGAAAGTGAAGTAAACGTGCTTCTCTCAGTGGGGGACACATTTTTACCACGTGCGACCTACATCTTATTGTCAAAGAGAAAAGTGAGGATGACGGTGTCATTGCCTATTTATATACTTAAGGAGCGGTCCCTAGATTCACTTTTATTAGTGAAGTACACTGGGGTAGCTCACAAGTTGCCCTTCGAAATGGGGAGAAATTTATTCTGCCCATATGTCCATAAAGCTTGTTTGTTTGTTTTGTGCCTCATAGGCTGAAAAAAATGTGTCGAATAGTGTGCTTGAGATGTGTATTTAAAATGTCGACGAAAATATATTTGTCTGGAGTACTGTCATCACGGTACTGTATAATGTAGCACGTTCTGAAAGATATGTCAGTAGTGTAGAGAAATCAGCGGTTTGTATTAAAGTTTTGCTGTTTTCCAATGCTCCACGTTGAATTGATTTTGTTTTGATGTGCGTGGACGATGTTAGTGTACAAAATTTTAATAGAAGCTTTGATTTATAAAGTTGCTAAGCTGATGGTGGTGAAATTTCTACCGAGTGTCGAAAGCATGTTTTCTGACAAATTTTTTTAAAGAATGTCTTAAAATAATTATGAAAGTATTTATTTTTTTTTTTTAACAAATTAAAATTTATTGAAACAAAACAAGTTCAGTTGACCATTGATGACAGTTCCAAAACAACGTAACTATAAACAATTTTTTTGCTATCCTCTGCCAGCCGCAATGATGGAGAAAGCATTACCTCGAACCATCGCCAGTGAGACACGCTGCAAGAGCCACTCCGTTTCGCGAGGCTCGTCCCTTAATCGAGACGCAATCGCGCTAATCCTCCGAAGGAACGCCATCGAACGAGGGCCAATAACCCCTGAAGTCTCCACTGCCACAGGAGTAAAAAAAAAAAAAATCTATCGGCAAGAGAAGAATATTTAACTATTTTTTTCATCTCTGCGTCCCGGGCGACGGATCCTGGCTCAACCGCGAACCTGATCAAATTAACGGTCGAAAATGTATCCGCATAGGTCGCATCCCAAATCAACGACTTCCCCATTTTAAAAGGGAAAATGGTAATGCCATCCGGCCGCTTTCCATCACCATGGTCGAGGCCTACGGGTTCGATTTGGGAAGGGAACCCAACTGCATCCAAACCTCTTTCTAAAAGATATCTGGTATTATTGTCGATTTTTCTCGGGGATGCAGCTGTCTTTATGTAATATTAAATCGTACTTGCAGATTTCTTTTTGTTCATGTTAACATCTTAGAGTGAAAAAGATCAGTGGGTCGCCTTGGAATTATTTTACACCTGTTGAACCTAGGAGAAACGGCGATGTTTAATTGAAAATGGAGTTGACTTCCGTGGTGTTCGAGTGGTATTTTCTCGTTTGGTCAGTGTAGATTTACTTGTGAATTCTGGGCGGTCATTTTTGAAGAAAATGGGCTGGGTTTTCCGTGTTCCAAACTTGTAAGATGAAAGTCGCGTTCTTCGTTTTGATGAAAGCATTTTTTTGCGATGTCTGCTGGTGATGATAGAAGTCATGCGTAATGGTCTTAAGAGAAAGAAAGGGTTAAGCAAAGGCAATAGTGATGAAATGAGCGTTGTTCACTTGCTGACGGTGTTATCGTAGTAGTAATTGTAATGGCTATTAGATTTGTTTTTATTTCGCACGTGTTGAAAAAAATATTTACTGACTTGGAGAACATCTTGTCCAGCTAGTTATATCGTGTAGATATGTTTTGAAATTTGATATTTTTTTCTTTACATGGGGTTTGATCACAAATTATTTTTGTTGACAGTTTTGTACCCGCGTGCTTGGTACGATAAGAAGTTTGTCGAATTTTTTCTTCACTGGCTCTAGGTTTGAAAGGTATTTTAAAACGATGCATAGTTGAATTTGTTTATATAGCTTTGTGTTTTTGTACCCAGGAGAAAAATATCACGTCGCGGTCACCACTTCGTTGTGGAAATGTTTATTGTTCATTATAAATTAATTTCCATCGGCAAATCCCCTAAATATATCCATAAATCATTATTTCAAATAATTTAAAGTTATAATATGAGAGTTATTTAAAGCATGATTGTTAGGTAGAAAACGTCTCCTGGTTTATTTTCCACAACAACAGTTATTTCGGACTTAAATATAAGTCCGGGTAATAAATGATAACATAGACTATAAAGAAGAAAACATTTAAGTTAGAGGATGTGTTTGTGAGTATGAAATTTGTGTAGAAGTTACGGAGATAAGTAATTGAAAGTGAAGTGAAGATTCGTTCACCATATTTACCACGTGCGATCTGTATCTTTTATTGTCTAAGAGAAAAATAGAAAAGAGGGGATGACAATGTCATTTCCGATTTATAGGCTTAAAGAGCAGGCTTTTATTTATCTATTTTTATTTATTTTCATTTTTTATTTATTTATTTATTTTTTTTTAATTATTTATTTATTTTTTTTTTAATTATTTATTTATTTTTTTTTTTAAATGAAATAAAGTGAGGTAACTCACGGATTGCGTTGCGAGAAATTACATATTAAAGCGTTTTAGACGCGTATTAGAGAAAGGAAATTAAATGTTTTAATTTTTTTTTATTCAGAAAATATTCTTTTCTTTTCATTTTAACACCAATTCATGAAATAAGCTATACGCAAAACATTGTGGTGATTTCACGCTTTTAAAGTAATTTTATTTTACTGGGAGCGATTGGAAAATATGATCGCGAAAAGGCTAACCATCTCCCTCAACTCCTCAAACGATTTTAAGTGAGCTAAAAAGCGGCAAGGTACCACAGAACGATTTAGTGGGGGTTCTTACTTGTGTTAGGTTACATGGTACAATATGAATAGTGCATTAACTTCGAATCTGATGTATTGTAAGAAGTTTAAAGTCTAAGTAAATTAAAGCTCGGACGGAATTTGAACTGTTAGCTGATTCCATATTTTTTTTTCCATACTGTTAATCATTAGGCAAACATTACATGTCTAGAATGTTCAATAAAGGTTTGGCTGTTGTGGAGTCTGGCTGCTTACATTATGCAAACATTTATGTCGTTCGTGTCTGACGCGGCCAAAACTTGAAAGAACAAATTAAACATACAACAAGCATAGACACATGTAAACACGCGCGTGCGCACACACACTGGTCACTACTGGGGTAGCTTGCTAAACCCCATTGCAGACTCCCGCTCAGGTACATTTTGTTTGTGTTCAACACGCACAGATACCAACTGTCGTTAAACCTGCAACTATGCTGGGCCAACATTAGTTACAGGGTAGATTGCTGGGGAAGAGCGCGTTATCTAGTGCAACCCCCGACTGTTTACCCAGTTTCATTCAAATTTTGGGTCAACCTTTCCAAAGGGGCTGAAATTTTCTGATAAATCGACCGGGGTGAGATTCGAAATCGTAGTCAGAAAGCGAACATTCTAACCACTTGGCCGCATATACAGACGTACTACGTACAGAACACACACATACACACACGCGTATATATATATATATATATATACATGCATACACACATAATATCAAAAGAACAATTGACGCCACCCATCATTCTGCAGAGCGGATGTTGAGTTTTTTTATATTTTTTATTTTAAAAAATTTTTTTTTTTTTTTTTTATACAGAGTTGCTCAAGGAAGGAGAAAAAAAAATCCATCTTTCAGTTTTTAAATAAAGATCTCTACTTATCTGCTCGTAAGAGAATGATAACCACTTCCTTTCAAAAGAAAAAAACTAAGGCTAAAAATAAAATTGCCATCTTCAACTCTCCTGCTTTATCGATGGGGGTCTAAAATACACCGACGACATACTCTGAAGAGTTGTTGTAAAAGAACTAAAATGGGCCCCACTTACAAAGTAAATACTTGTACCAAAATATCGGCGACCATTTATTTACCTGTGCTCGAACCGGTTTTATTTTATTTTTTATTATTTATTCTAATATTAAATAAAAACCAGAACGGTTGGCATTCCGTAAAACCAAACTAAACCCGTCTCTCTCTCTCTCTCTCTCTCTCTCTCTCTCTGATGGGGGTGTCTTTTAGTCTCTCTCTCTCTCTGATGGGGGTGTCTTTTAGTCTCTCTCTCTCTCTGATGGGGGTGTCTTTTAGTCTCTCTCTCTCTCTGATGGGGGTGTCTTTAGTCTCTCTCTCTCTCTGATGGGGGTGTCTTTTAGTCTCTCTCTCTCTCTGATGGGGTGTCTTTTAGTCTCTCTCTCTCTCTGATGGGGTGTCTTTTTAGTCTCTCTCTCTCTCTCTGATGGGGGGTGTCTTTTAGTCTCTCTCTCTCTGATGGGGGGGGTCTTTTAGTCTCTCTCTCTCTCTGATGGGGGTGTCTTTTAGTCTCTCTCTCTCTCTGATGGGGGGTGTCTTTTAGTCTCTCTCTCTCTGATGGGGGGGTCTCTCTCTCTCTGATGGGGGGTCTCTCTCTCTCTCTCTCTCTGATGGGGGTCTCTCTCTCTCTCTCTCTCTCTCTGATGGGGGGTCTCTCTCTCTCTCTCTCTCTCTCTGATCGGGGGTCTCTCTCTCTGATCTCTCTCTCTCTCTCTCTCTCTGATCGGGGGTCTCTCTCTCTCTCTCTCTCTCGGGGGTCTCTCTCTCTCTCTCTCTGATATTTGGTTTCTTTTTGTGTTGCTTTACCTCTGCAATCTGAGCATCCCTAAGGAGTTTTTTTAGTGGAGTCGTCAGCCGAGTCCCACACATTTCTCTCTAGAGATGTGGCAGCCTCGACAAAGGGCTGTTGATTGTCGTCATGCTTCTTTGTACATCATGTTTCACAAATTGAAAATAATAAAACTGACTTTATTACGGGATACATGACTTGCTCTTAAGCGAAAAACTGTCCAGTTTTGCTTAAGTTTGAATACATGAGCCACTGAAAGTAAATCCTTGGAAGATTGTTTCTTTTTTACATTTTTTTTCCTCATAATTCGTGCAAAATCTAGGTATTAATCATACAAAGACACGATTAATGAAAAAAACATGAATATTATATTGGACATTACTTTTATTTCGATCAATGTGTGTGTATAATGTACACTTGGCTTAGCAAAAACTACGTCATCGTTCTGGATGAATTTCGACTTATCAAGAAGCTAATTAGAGAACTAGAAAGAATTATATTACATAATGTCTATATTCAATGAAACATGCTGCTCTCATATATATATATATATATATATATATATATATATATATATATATATATATATGGATTGAGGAATCGGAGAGCCGAGTTCCAATTCCAGTCGAATCTATTACATTCACTTACGTACTAATATCCTCTTCTCCCTCTAGCTAGACTGGGTTCTATAGCCTTGGATGGCAACTGGTCTAGGAGAAGAAAAACTCTGAATTCAAAACCTGCGGAGGGTCGTTTGGGGACCTTGTGGCATGTAGTGTACCAGGTCTCTGTATTCGGCCCTTCAAAAAGTGTGGATGGTCCTGCACGAAACCTTCACCACTATAATCAAATCTCATGTGCTATACATGCGATTGGGGACCGCTTGTGAATTCCAAATTCCCATTTGAACGCCGTTACTATATATATATATATATATATATATATATATATATTTTCAACCCATTCATAAAGCCACTAAAGCGCAAGTGAGAAAAAGAATTATTGAGAGAACAATAAAAGAACTGGAATTAAAAAGAAATACCATTGGTCAATTAATGCAGAATTCTTTATTTTTTCTTATTTGCTGGTGGCGTAACATCGGCTTGTAAAATTGAATTGGCGATCTCTTTTCAATTCCTCCATTAAAATACTACGGTAAAATACGATTCATAGCCTTTGTCTAAGAAATCTACTGAATTCAAAACTGGAAAAACAGCGGGAGAAAAAAAAAACCGCGAATAACAAGTCCTGGCAATTTACAGATAATTAAGAAATATGAATAGCGAAGATCACCTACATCCTGAAGGGACATGGCGTAGATATAAGCTGCTTAGTCCTTCCTTAATAGAATTCAGTCGTTTGGAGGGCACAAGTTTCCCACCCAGCATCCACTTTCTTACAGACGCAACGTCGTAAGCATATCGTTACACAATCGCTATTTTCAGAGCAAATGTTCGGATTAACTTTTTTTTATTTATTTATTTATTTTTTTTTTAATACTTAAAACGACCATAATATTTTTTAATATTAGGTGTGTGCAAAAATAATGACGTAATAATGTCGTTTTTTTTACGTATTTTTTAACGTCAAGAAACGACATTCTTACGTCATACTACATCCATGGGGTTCGAACCGAAGTCCCGCCATACTACATTCATTGAGTTTGAACCACCCTCATTTCCTTTACTATTTTATTAGTTTCACCCAGAAAACTTCTCCAAGAACAGACCCCTCCGTGGATGATTCCAAAAATACTATGATAATAATGACTCCTTACCCGTCTGCTCAGGCACATTTGTGTTTATTCAACAATCATGTTGAGCGGACATTAGAGTTTCTGGAAGAGAACGTATCATTTGCTGTGATTACCAGTTGTTTGAACAAAGCCACTACACTGAAATCCTCAGTCACTATGACTTGTGACTTCGTGCTGGTACAACAACCAACGGTTTCCGTTTACTTAATTTAAATCACAAGGTTTGGGTCTTGGTATGTCCTTCATGATGCTGCCGGTGTTGCACGCAGGCAGTACCAAGAATTACCTTTTCTGACAAATATATAAGGTCCCGACTATTGTAGATAATCGTATGTGGTATGGCATCCGTTGGTCTCGAGAGAGCATAGATCTGCCTCCTGGAGAGGGCGTAACTCTTCCTGGGCAGGGTTTTATTTTATGAGAGATCGGCTGTTGCCAATGCAGCATTTCTCCTTTCTCTACGCCACCGATGTTGTCCAAGAAATTAAACATGACATCGGGCTGTCTTAGGAACTCGGATTTCCCTTCTATTTATCCCTAGTTGGTTATTTGGAATTCAGAGCTTTTTCTTCTCAAGGTAACTTGACAACCCAGTCTTTCTTACTATTTACCCATAGCTGGGGGTAGAAGAGATGGATTCTTAATTTTCCTGAGGGTATTAGCACGTAAGTGAATATAATGAACACGACGAGAATTAAAACTCTCCCATTCATCGACCCGAGCCGCAATCCACTACTTCACCGTGTAGGGTTTTATAAATATATCTCTTTTTTTATTTTATTTTTAATTAATTTTAATCATCCTATATAGAGTGACGCATTAATTTACGCCTATGGGCGGAGACAAAGAAACAATATCGCTTGTATTTAGCGCCAGCCACATTTGAACTCTAAATAGTTAAGTTGCTGTATTTATAAAAGTCCACTTACTCCACTGTTCCCCACCCTATCGTTAGTCATATTTATGTCGGAATGAGAAAAACTGATAAACACTTAAAATTTATTTGAACAAATATTGTGCATTGGGATGGTGAGGTTGTTGGCGGTCAGGCGTAAAAACAAACGTTACTCATTGACTAGAGCAGGTTTAATGCGGCTCTGAAGATAGCAATGCCAAAAGGAGAATAAAGTCAAGAGTGAAAACCTTGAAAATGGACCTGCCCCAATAGCGGACACTTTACCCAAGTACGACTACATCTGGTAGTCAGAGCTAAAAAGCTGTAAAAGAGGCTAGGGAGAGAAACGCGCCCCTTTTTATAGGCTTAAGAAGCGCCTCCCACCATCCACAGCAACGGTTTTTTGCAAAGTCTCTTTGCAGAATCGCATCTATCCATAAAAATAATTTACATTTTTTAAAATATTAATATCGTATAAGCACCCAAGATCACTAATAAACATATATAAATTTTCAAAGTTTTAAGAGAGGGTTCATTCTGAGTCTATATTTTTGAGATGAGGTATTATTTACATTATTCGGACTATTCTCATCTGTTATTACAACGTTTCGGCCGTTGTACGCTCCGGCCTTCTTCAGGTGGTTGAAATGGGTAGATTGTTCTAGTTCCACGTGCTATGTTTGATGGATGTCAGTTATCTCCTGTTAATTTTCCTCTGAAAGTTCTCCACTGCCTTAACCGGGTATTGAACTCACACACTTTGGATCCTGGCACTGGATCTAGCCAAAGCCTTTATCTACTGTGCCATGTGTCCTTGAGGGTTCATTCTGCTACGAAGATTCATTATAAACTGATTTCCATCGGCAAATCACCTAAATATATCCATACCTCATTATTTCAAATAATTTAAAGTTACAATGAGAGTTATTTAAAGCATATTAACTTTTCCTGTTTTTTATTGAAATAAATAAATAAATAATAAATAAAAATTAGAAACAAATAAAAATAATAATGCTTGCATAAAGAATTTAAAATTTGAATACAGCTACGAAATAGAAATTAAAAACGTATTTTCATTTTTTTTTTTTTTTTTTTTTTTTTTTTTAATTTTATTTCCGTTACTTTTTTTTCTTTTTTACTGTGATTTTACAAACTGAACTCTATCCTTTTCACTTAGAAAATTAAAAATGTATATTCGTGATCTGGGGAGCCCAATTCATAGTAACATAAAAAAAAAAAGATTTTCTTGGAGAGGTGCGTTTCTGTAGAAAGACTGATGGATTCCTAAGTTTGTTAGGATATGGACTTAACAGAATTTTGATCTGAAACTTTCATTGAATAACGTTCGACTTTGAGATCAATAAGCAATTAAACATTGAAGAATTTTTTTTTTGTAAAATAAAAGCTTCTCGTCTCTTTATTAGGTTATAGACTTAGCTTATCTATACATTACTTTCTCAAGAAGCAGATATTGCTGTAAAATATATTTGAATCAAAATTATACGAATAGAAAAGTGTGGAAATAGAAGTTCAGACGCACAAAAATAAGCTATGGCGACATAAAAATGGTGTACGCATGCGCACGTGTGACAAATGAAAGCGTGTGTGAGCAATGTCCAACTTCACTGTTTTTTTTTTCTTTTTTTTTTTTCTTCATTGACAACTGAATGTTTTATCGTTTATTACAATCTTCGACTTTACCCGTAAAAGGTCTAGCATTTTTGGTTCCAGACGCCACTCAAAACGTCTCCTAAAATGTGTCGTCTGTTTACTTCTGCCAGTTTATTTCTCCCACAAGGATTAGAATTTATTCATTCGTAATGTTCACATATGTTAACGTTTGCTTACTAGTGAATATTGATAAGAATTGCTTATCTTTTGTCGTCTGTTTTCTTCATAAGACCTGTCAGTAACGGTGTTTAATCAAAAGTATTTTTTTTTACATCGTTTAAATGTTATAAAAAATAACTTTGAAAACACTTAATTTTTGTTACTACTTACAAATTTATTGCGTAGCATGAAAATCTTTCTTTTTTTTTTTTTTTTTTTTTTTTATAAGACTGTTCATCCAATACAAGGCCCAAGAGCCACTCAAAGTAGGTCATACGGCCGCATTACATTGAAACATCGGTTCTCGTACGATCACCGAAGTTAAGCGACGTTGTGCCTAGATTGGGGACCGCTTAGGAGTACCAGGTGCTGTAAGCTCGGATGTGCGGGTGGTGTTATGGAATGGCTCGGAATTGTTAATCGGAGAGCAGTTCTAATTCCAATTGGGTTCGTTATGTTCATTTACGCGCAAATACCCCTCCCAAACTGAGTTAATTAGTAAGGCTTGCATCACTCATTATCTAAAAAAAAAAAAAATTTTTTTTTTTAAATCTAATACTATTTTCTGGCTTTAAATAACCTGTAAAGGGTTAAGCTGGAGAAAATGAATTAATCAAAGTAAAGGATTACTGAAAGATGTTATAATGGCATACAGAGGAAGTAAGGGGGTGTATATTATGAGGATACATAGGATAGAAAATGGTTGGCCGGAGACATATTGGTTGTAGTGATCGGGGAAGCTCTCTTTCGGGAGTCCAAGATCTACTTTGTAAATTTATTTTTGCTATTATACAAAGTTCACATGGATTTCTTAATGTGAACATATCTATGTAGAGCTGACTACGCGAGAAACATTTGAATAATATTCTAATATTGTTATTAGTTCAGCAACCTTTTTTTTATTTAAGTAATCTAATACATTTTTAGGAAAATACAATTAAGCAGATTTTTACTTGCTCAAATAATTCTTAAAAAAAAAATTCGGTCCGTTTGACTAATTTGAAGTAATGTGAAATAACAGACGACAACAATGCTTATTATGAACGTTGTGGGTTTTCTAACTTGACGTAATTTTGACAAGGCAAATATAAATTTTCCGTACAAATACGGTGAATTTAAAAATAAAAACTTATTGACAGAAATATTTCTCATGTATGGCAATTTTAAAAATTCGAATTGCATAAATAACACAAATATTGCTTTAAAGATTGTTATGCAATATAATTAGTGTTAATTTTGTAAATATCATTTGTTTATATATAAGGCTGGTAAAAATACCTTGCGTGCTAACAATAGAGGCTGTTATCTCCTACTGGTTCAAAGGTGAGGACACACAGGTAAAATATCACCTTACATGAATTTATAAAAGAATTAATGCATTTTTCTTCGCTGTAACATTGTATTTAATATGCCTTTTTACGATTTGTGCCTTTCTGTGTTTAACAGTATGTATTGAGAAATATAACGGCATTGTGTGCTATGTTGAGTAATGTTAGCTTTTATGGCATTAGTTGACTCGAAATATTTGAAGCAGCAACAATAAAACGAAAAGCCGATATTTAAATTAAATATTTCGGCCCAGAAAACACACACACATTATATATATATATATATATATATATATGACAATTTTATGGGGAAATTAAGGGTGTGCCGAAAATGAGAAATTCCGCTTTGGGATCGTTCAATTGATTACTTGTTATTCTCATTAACTACGCAATATTCTTGAAATTCTTTTGTTCTTAATCAGTTTAAGAAAAAATATTTTTTTTTTGCCTCGAGAGCCTCTTGATTCTATGGAATTAAATTTCCTCTCGCAATTAAATTTAGTTCTGGATGAACAATTTTAAAAGCCAAGGCTAGAAATTGAGGGCAATACTACATAACAGCATCGTATGACGCTAGGCGTAATTAGAGCTATTCTTAAACGTATATTCGAAAGATTTATTTTTTGTACAATGTGTGGCAACACGTACAAAAGTAATTCTTCAGAATATGTTTATATAACAATGTTTATATGACAATACGATTATAGAAGAATAGAATAGATGAGTATAGAAGAATAGAATATGCGATTATAGAAGTATTTATCCACTGTGCCATGGGTCCTCAAGGACACATGGACCAGTGGATAAAGGCGTTGATTAGATCCAGTGACAGAACCCAAAGAGTGTGAAGTTCAATACCCGGCTAAGGCAGTGGAGAACTTTAAGAGGAAAAATTAACAGGAGATAACTGATAACTGGCATCCATTAAACATGGCACATGAAACTAGAACAGTCTACTCCAGTGAGCGAAATAAAGTGTTTAGTTCGACATTCCAACCACCTGAAGAAGGCCGGAGCGTACAACGGCCAAAACGTTGTAATAAATATGGCGACAATAGTCCGAATAATGTAAGAGAATAGAATATACGATTGTAGGAGAATAGAATATACGATTGTAGGAGAATAGAATATACGATTGTAGGAGAATAGAATATACGATTGTAGGAGAATAGAATATACGATTGTATAGAATATACGATTGTAGGAGAATAGAATATACGATTGTAGGAGAATAGAATATACGATTGTAGGAGAATAGAATATACGATTGTAGGAGAATAGAATATACGATTGTAGGAGAATAGAATATACGATTGTAGGAGAATAGAATATACGATTGTAGGAGAATAGAATATACGATTGTAGGAGAATAGAATATACGATTGTAGGAGAATAGAATATACGATTGTGGGAGAATAGAATATACGATTGTAGGAGAATAGAATATACGATTGTAGGAGAATAGAATATACGATTGTAGGAGAATAGAATATACGATTGTAGGAATAATTGTAGGAATAGAATATACGATTGTAGGAGAATAGAATATACGATTGTAGGAGAATAGAATATACGATTGTAGGAGAATAGAATATACGATTGTAGGAGAATAGAATATACGATTGTAGGAGAATAGAATATACGATTGTAGGAGAATAGAATATACGATTGTAGGAGAATAGAATATACGATTGTAGGAGAATAGAATATACGATTGTAGGAGAATAGAATATACGATTGTAGGAGAATAGAATATACGATTGTAGGAGAATAGAATATAACAGTAGAATATGTTAATGAGTCGGTGGTTATAATAATCCAGTTCACAATCTTAAAGGTCGCGCTTCTATTGCTTTTCTGCTGGAATTTCCATCCTCGACCTTATAAGAAACGCGAATGAAGGCAGCAAGATTGTAACAGAAAGCAGGAAGAAAAGACTAGCTATCAATTGTAGCCAAAGAAGTTGACATTATCATCTTGCACTCCCTCTCTCCTAGAAACGATGCTACAACTATTACCCCTCATTTAATGAAGTGAGATAAAAAAAAGTATAAAATTGTTGTTAATGCAACCTTGAAGTTCCGAAGTCAGACACGTTAGGAAACATAAGATTTAACATGATTGCTATAATCTTGGATATTTGAACACTTACATAATGTAAACTATATTTCTCGTTAGTTATTATGAGAAATTATTATATAAGACTACTTACGCTTTATTTTGGTAAATCAAATAACATTTATAAACACATTCACTGCTACCTTGTATATTTGAACCCTTACATAATGGCATCTTGTTACTGTAAACGCTATTTTAGTGGTTACACGTCTTTGAGTAGACAGTTATTTATTTACCAACAACATTTTGAAGCCCTTTATAATCAATGTCAGATGGTTTTTGACATTTTCTTATAATGGCAGGTCTGTACCGTTTTTTATATTTTAATAATTTTTTACTTTGAGGAGTAATTGTCAATATTCTTGTATATTGAGGTCTTTCGGAACGTTGACGTAATAGATATGGGAGTTTGTTATATAGTGATTGAAAAGTAACTCCCTATTTTATGTATGATTGACTCTCTCGTCTAATTAATTTTTACAGGAAGGGAGAATCCATCACGCATAAAATACCGAGTTACTTTTCAATCACGCTGTACAGGTGTTATTGCTATCAAGTAGACATGTGTTCAATCCTGTTAGTGACGTACGAATTTCCCTTTTATGACAGGGACAAAATATCACAATCAAAAGATATCCCATATTAGCCAATCAATGGAAATATGATGATAACCAGATATGTGGTCGAAACGTCTCTGTAATAACATCTATGTCAACAAATATGAGAACATAGTTCGAAATAATAAAAGAATACTCTTGCTTTATTTCGGCAAATAAAATGGATACATTCATTGCTATATTTGAATCTTTACAAAATACCATCTGTTGTTTATTTTTGTAACTTACCATTAGAAATTCTAGATAAGACTACTTGTGCTTTATTCTGGTAAATTAAATTAGATTCCATTAATATATTTTGACAACATGTGGCAACAACTATGATTCAGTAATTATAATAAATTATTTTAAAATCTTCAAGAACATCTTTTCCTTTGTCACATAAGAATCGTAAAATCTGATACTATTGTTTGTATATACCCCCTTATTAGAAACAATACATGAGGTTACAATTTAATATAGCTTGTATTATAATATATTGTATTCATAATATAGCAATTTAATATAGCTTGTATTATAATATATTGTATTCATAATATAGCAATTTAATATAGCTTGTATTATAATATATTGTATTTATAATATAGCAATTTAATATAGCTTGTATTATAATATATTGTATTCATAATATAGCAATTTAATATAGCTTGTATTATAATATATTGTATTCATAATATAGCAATTTAATATAGCTTGTATTATAATATATTGTATTCATAATATAGCTTGTATTATAATATATTGTATTCATAATATAGCAATTTAATTTAGCTTGTATTCTAGAAAGTGACCGGTGCAGTCAGGATGTACGCCATTTAGAGCAGACGCCGTGTAAATGATTTCCAGGTCACAAACTTTATTTTATTTCGAATAACTTTAAAAAAATAAAGTCTCAGCCCTTTATATAGGGAATCAGTTCAATCCAAGTAAGGCGATAATACCACTAAGATGCAAGTAACTGAACTCTCCAGGTTTGATCTCTCTGCTGTGGCCAGGTATAGAACTCAACTTCACATGGCACAGTGGATAAGTGTTGGTTGAGTAATCCAAAGAGTGACTTGACCGGAAGTATTGTAGGTTCAGTACCCAGCCACAAAACCCTTTGAGAGTTAAAGGGAATTAATTGAAACTGAGATATAAAAAAAAAAACAAACAAAAAAACAGGTGGAATTAGAACAATCTACCCCAGTGGACTAAAAGGATTCGGTTCGAAATTCCAACGTACATCACCTGAAGGAGGAGCGTACAATGGCCGAAACATCGTGAATAAGGCAATAAAGATGAGCAAAACAGTCCGAACGATTTAAATCGTGTAAATAGTTACAGTAACTCATCTTGGAAATATAGACGTATTTATTTCGTGTGGTGAGGCTAAAGAGAGGCTAAGCGTTCAAATGTAACCCGACAGCAATTGGTAATTTTTTATTTTTTATTTTCGTATATTAACACATGGATGTGCAGTAGTTAGATACGGAACGTGAAATGGGCGAACCGTGTTCGAAATCCGGTCCAGATCTTTAAATTCACTTTCGCACAAATACACGCGGGAAAGGTATGAAACCATGTATTCTCTCCCCAGCTAAGAGTTTAATAGTAGTACAAACTGGACCCTCTAGTCGTAGTCGGCAACAAATATTGATGAAGTACAACTCTAAATTCAAAATCGTTTATGTCTTTATTTGGGCAAATTCTTGATCTGTGACTAAGGTCCACTCAGCATAATTGTAGTATAAACCACTAGTGACCTCTGTGGGTGATGAATAATCACAATTGGGCCGAAGGATATGGGCATGTTTGAAAACGAGCAGCTATAATCAAACTGATTTACAGTGAGCCTTCAAGTTGAAACAGCTCGGATGATGACATTAAAACAGTTCATTCAGTGATATTAATACGCTATGTTGAAGAGGGAGTTGCTTTAATAAAAAAAGAATAAAATAATTGGTTAAATCAAATCTTGAAGATAGCTAAACTCTAGACAAGGTTTTGATGAAATTTTATTAATACCTAAACTGACCTTTTAATCATGCAATTCAATCTTGTCTATTGAATCCAGTTAGTGCCTGGCGTAGGCGATCGAAACCAGTAAGTATATAATAATAATATTTTATAAAAAAGCTGTAAAACAATTTCTTCAATTTAATCAGGTTATTTCTTATATATATATATATATATATATATATATATATATATATATATATAATATATATATTTAATACTGTTTATTATAAACAGAGCATTTACTTAAATACTTGTGTCTATAAAAAAGAACGTTAAACATAAAAATGTCTTTAATAAATAAATTGTCGGACTTTGTCCATTTCTTAATATATGACGTCATTTGTTTACACTTGATACGCCAGAGCAGTTATGAATGTACAAGATTCATGGAAGATTGTAAGCAGTAAATTCGACCTTGCCTACCGAACGCTCCTTTGTGGCCGAGTCGGTTAAGGCACGTCAGCGTAAATGACGGTTCCGTATAGGATGCAGGTTCGAATCCTGTCAAAGGACGAATATTTTCTATGAAAATTTCTCGGACATTCAGGCCGGTAAATGTTATTTAATACTGTTTATTATAAGCAGAGCATTTACTCAAATACTTGTATCTATAAAAAAAGAACGTTAAACATAAAAATGTCTTTAATAAATAAATTGTCGGACTTTGTCCATTTCTTTTATATATATATATATATATATATATATATATATATATATATATATGTGTGGATTTTTTTCATTTGCTGTCGCATCATACGAGTGATAAAAAGTATTCAGCAAAGTGTTTTCTTGTAGAAACCAGCAAATATTCCTTAGGTCTGTTTGAGCAGCTATATGGTATACCTAATTTACTCAATGCTTGAAAGCATTTTTAATTGACGTAGCGACTGTTTGGGGTGAGATATGTGCCAGCTGCTTGAGTCTTATTTCTATTTTTCTTTCTTTATAAACTTATTGCTTCGTTGCTTTCTTTCTCGCGCTTTCTTTCGTTACCTTTTGCTGATGAATAATGTCGCTGAAATCAGCCGATTTTAAGACTGGTTTGCATGTGTTTGCAATATTCATTTTGGAACTCTTGAAAACGCGAAGTTGTAAAGAATGAAAGGAATTTTACACTGGGGCGGCGTTATTTTATATGCAGGTTCTTTTAATTTATATATAAAAAAAAAATATCGTCAATAAAATTTTCCTTCTTTCAGATTAGGCGCATAGCGAAAGCTTCATGTTGTATCTCTAACATTAAATATTTGTACAAAGGAATATTTTTACATGACTGACCATTGAGTAAAAGAGATTGATGCACGTTCTACATAAAACCTGTCATTATCTGTCTATATTTCTGAGATGAGGTATTATGTACAATATTTACATTATTCGGACTATTGTCCTCATCTTTGTCGCCATATTTATAACGTCTTGGCCGTTGTACGCTCCGGCCTTCTTCAAGTGGGTGGAATGTTGAACTGAACCCTTTATTTCGCTCACTAGTGTAGACTGTTCTAGTTCCACGTGCCATGTTTAATGGATGTCAGTTATCAGTTATCTCCTGTTAATTTTCCCTCTGAAAGTTCTCCACTGCCTTAACCGGGTATTGAACTTCACACTCTTTGGGTCCTGTCACTGGATCTAACCAGCGCATTTATCCACTGTGCCATGTGTCCTAAACATGGCACGTGGAACTAGAACAGTCTACCCCAGTGAGCGAAATAAAGAGTTAAGTTCGACATTCCAACCACCTGAAGAAGGACGGAGCGTATAACGGCCGAAACGTAATAAATATGGCGACAAAGATGAGGACAATAGTCAGAATAATGTAAATAAAACCTGTCATGTATTTTCGCTTGTTTTTTGTTCCTGTTTCCGTACGAAAAGGCAACTGTCTGTTTTTATTACGATGCGGATCTGAAAACATTTTTAAACTTTTTTTTTTATTGAGGCATGCAAATGCCTTGCAATAATCACATACATATATATAACTGGCGAATCGTATTCGAGGATACCCGTCTACTAGGGCAGCTAGCCAGTCCTTATTGCAGACGCTCGCTCAGGCATATTTGCGTTTGCTCAACACCCACAGAGCCAACCTGTGGTTTATACTGCAACTATGCTGAGCAGACGTTAGTTACAGTTTCTGGGAGAGATCGTGTGATCTAGCGTGATCAACAATTTGAACAAGGCCAGCACACTCATGCCATCGGCCCTGATGGCTTTTGGCTTCGTGCTAGCATAGCTGTCGACGACCACCCCCAAGTGTTCCGTTTACCCAATTTCACTCACAATGCTTGGGTCAACCGGGGATGGAAGACTGGTCCTTTCTGTTAACTAATTTTTTAATGCTATTTTCCTGATTACTATTAACGTATTTCCTGTTTTTCGTAAGAACCTCTTAGCCTGGGACGTCATTACAATCATAACATTAAGATCGGATTTTGCTACATTTAGTAGCGGTTCATTTGATTGCCTCCAGAATATGTTTCCCCATATTGTATCCATATTCCAATCGTCCATTAGACTTTAAAAAATTTTTAAACAGAATTTCGTAGATCCGTTAGGGGCGTGGCACTATGACTGGGACACCCAAATAGACGAGAAAGGTATTATTTTATCTCTGTCTCTAGTGTTTCCGTTTTATGGCTGGCGGATAGGGATCTTTGAAGTCTGGTTTTCTAAGAGGTACTCGCTTGACCGAACAAATAAGTAAATGAGAGCTTTTAAGGTCAAGCGACAACAAACCGGACATTGGGTATTTCTTGCTATTTGTTGATATTAACAATCACAGTCGGGATTAAAGATGTCCGGTCTGTCCCGCTCTTGGCGTAGAGAACGTTGAGATGGGCAGGAGGGAGGTGCTGGGGTTGTCAATCTGATTATTGTAGTTCTCTCGGGTGTCACCTACGTACCCACCTAGACTGAACAAGCGAGATCTTGTATAAAACGCCTAAATATATTGGAAACTTGCTTCTAGTTATCATTTCTCCACGTAGTGTTTGTTTTCATCTTTCGTTTCCTTGTGAACGTGCAGCGGGTCTTTCTCAGTTTTTGGTGCATACTCTCCTGAAAGGGAATGAAGACGCAATGTGGGATAGATATTGGCTGCTCGAGGGAAAACTGGGTGATGGTTCCGGTCAATGTCTCCATGTATATCGTATTGAATTGGTTTAAAAAATATCATTCTAATGATGACATATCAAATATTAAAAGCATATCTAGAAAATAAGCCTGTTGTATCCTTAAAGAGGTTAAAAACAGACCAAGGTGATACTCGAATGAAAGGAACAGCAACACGGGCATAAATGAAAGAAAGATTGATTGTAAAAGAGAATACACTACTGAAAGAGAGGGAATCTGTCTACAGGCTAATAATTTGCGAAGCAGGGATATCTGCCAACCGCCCTACGCGGTCAGATGTGGCACAAGGCGGTTTTTTAATGCGGGTCAAAACCGAGCCCGTACGCTCGGGCAAAAATTCCTCGAAGACCCTGTATACACGGGGTCGAGGAGCTGTCTACCACTCAGACGAGGCTATGCCGAAGGGCAGAGTCTCGTCTGGGTTCGACCAGCACAGCTGGAGAGGAATCTCAACTAATTGCCGAAGCAAGTCCGCCAGGTAAATCATGTGCTTACTATAATATATATATATATATATATATATATATATATATATATATATATATATATATATAAGAAAAACAGACCAATTTAAAGCTCCATAGTAATAATTTATTTCACCAGAGAATTTTACTTTTTGTCTGAAGGTAAAGTCTGAGAATCCAAAGACGAAACGAAAAAAATGAATTTAAAATTTACACTTTTGACGAGCAGTATTAAATAATATATATATATATATATATAAAACAAACAAAAATCCTAATATGCAATGCTGTTTTAATGTTAATATAATGTCTAATGTTAATTATGTTTTATGAATATGTAAAAAATTCGGTTATCTGTTTTGATCAGTCTTACTCTTATGTCTTTTCATGTTGAATTGAATATAGTCTAATGTTAATTGTTTTATGAATATGTCCTGAAGATGGTCTACTAGACCGAAACGTCCGACGTTGACATTATATTAACATTAAAACAGTATAATTGCATATTAGGATTTTTTTTTTCCGTATATTTTTCTTCATATTGTAGGATCTATATCCATATATTTCCTTATATATATATATATATATATATATATATATATATATATATATATATATATATATATATAGAGAGAGAGAGAGAGAGACAGTTAGTCCACGTATGCGATAGGGAGTGTGGGACATTTCATTACAACAAAGCCAATGTCAGCATTTGCTACTACATCTTCGTGTGAAGAACTGATGACAAATTCAACCATATATTGTCTCCTTACAGTTGATGTTTACTCCTTTTTCTCGCTTTCATTTACTATCTTCTGTAGTAGTTCCCCTAGTTTTTTTCTGTGTCTGCCAAACAAAGAGTTAAGATGTAACTCCACCCTCAATGCGTGACACGAAAGATATAAATAAATGAATTATCCAACGATAATTATAGTGTTGACTACATGCTCTTCAAAAATATACTCTTCTGTTTTAATAACTTTATAGAGATTTGGCGAATTTTATCGAACTGTTGCTGTGATAGTAACTAAAATCTTATTTAGTGAGTTAAAAAAAAAGAAGCTTCCTAAGGTTTCGTGCTCGTGTACACTGTCTTTAGACTCCATAGTACTTTTTCGCAAGTAAAACACACATTTTGATGATGTCACTCATTCTAAAAAAATCCTTATGCAATATTATTCCCCCGTAAGCTGCTGACAAATTTCCCAGGATAGTAAAAGCTAAACTCCTGAATAGATATTCACAAACTGAGACTAGCAGATGGGAACAGATAGGAAGATGAAAAGATATATTGAGATCAAAAAAAAGAAAAAAAAAAAAGATTAGTTGACTGATGCAACTGTTATCACACGGCTTGTCATCGAAAAGATGAATGGGCAGAGATTATAAGAGAGACAATGGCTGTATGCAGACTAAAAATTCTTTGACATCCGTTAACAGATGGATATTCACAGGATGTGATATTTAAGGTCTTCTTCTATATGTGCCATGTCCCTTCAAGACGTTGGCATTCATGACTCTCCACAACTTCCTTTTCTTTGTAGCACTTAAGTTATTTTTCCTAAACCCTGTTTCCCCACCATTTATTTAAGCTCATCTATTACCCTATCCAATTTTCCTCCGTCCGTCCTGTGAGTATCAAATTTTCAAAACCCTGTTAATTATGTGCGTTAGAAATTTCAGTTGTCTCGATGTTAAGTATAGGTTTTCATTTTGTTTCCATTTTCTCTAAAACTTCGTCCTTGCTCACATGCTCGGTCTATGGTATTCTCAGCATTCCTCTGTAGAACAACATTTCTGATGCTTAAAGTCGGAAGGTTTATTAGAAGGTTTATTACATAGCAGTTCAGTAGTCTTTTCTTTGTTTCTAACGAAATTAGTTTCTTCATAATTTGCTTGCCTTTTGCAAGGGATCTTTCGTTATCCAAATGCTACTTCGGATTTCGGTGCCGTAAATTGTTAAAACTTCCTAGTTATCAAAATCAAATAGGTATAAGAATTTAAATAACTCCAATTTGTAATTTGCATTTTGGATCGTTCCTCTTACAGTTGATCTTTAGTCCTTTCTTCTCTCTTTCCTTCATTAACTTCTGTCGGAAGAAATTATAATCTGTAAGAAATTATAAATTTTAAATCAGTTTGTTTTGTTTGTCGTGAAGTTGCCAGATAGAACAGCCTTCATATTACTGAAAATCCGAAACTGTATTTTTATAAAAAATGTTATTCCCTACCAATTCCAAGTTCGTGTCAAACACAATCTTAGTAGGAACAATAAGTCGTAATAAGCGCTAAATTACAAACAAGACTCAACCACTGTATAAAATTTAAAAAAAAAATACAAAAAAAAAAAATGCATTTATTGCACAGTTCAGTCAGATATGTGCCAGGCGTGATACACAATTAGAGGTAGATTTTTTAACGCATTAGGTTGCCATTTTTTCTGCGGTAGACGGGTTGGCATCCAAGGCTATAAAATCCGGTCTGTCCTGCTATTTACCCATCGTTGGGGGGGGGGGAGAAGAGGATTCATACCATTTTCAAGGGTATTAACATGTAACTGAAGGTAATGGATTCGACTGGAATTCGAACTAGACTCTCTGATTCCTCAATCCAAGCTGCTGTCCATTACTCCACCGTAAAGTGTAAATACAAAGTTTACACAAAAAATTCTTTTTGCGAACCTATTAATGCAGGTTAACAATTTCAGATGGAAAGAATTACCATCGAAAAATGGGGGGGGGTGCATTTTGGAGAAAGACAAGAATTTTGAAAAAGATAAAGAGAAAACAGTTCAAGAAAGTAGTAAAAAAAATACAAAGAAACAAAGGTGCAATCACCTTTTTGTGTACCCCCCCCAAAAAAAAAACCCCTAAATGACCTACTTGCACTTGCCCCACGAACGTCTCGAGGATATACGGTAATCTCTGAAGAGTCCCTCTTAACTTCACACAGTTCCTGCTTTGGAAAATTTCTTAGAATTCTTTTCGTTCTTGGCTGTCTAACCACAATTTTTGCCACTCTTTTGAAATAATAAATTCTAAATCAAAATTTGTTTAGTTTACCTCGCCACAACTCCAACCTTCAGAAGGAAAAATTTCCAAAAATTAGGGAGTTATTCACATTTCATAAATGCGGATGATATTCGAGGTACTTATAAGGAATTTTTTACAATTAAAAAAAGAATCTGTTTTTGGCTTGTTTATCAAGGTGAGCGTGAATGTAGACCCCATACTCAGAAATAGAGCAACCGAGTCGCCTATATTTGGGGGCAATCACAAATGTCAGCTCAATCGGAGTTCAATGCAAGGGCCTCACGCTGGGAGAATTTGGTGCAAATTTTAGTAAATATAAATTCTTATTTTGGGCTGAATTAACAGAAAAGATCCTTGGGTTATTCTAATATCTCTCCCGAGTATATCATTGTTACTTCGCCATTTTTTTTTACATACTTTATCAAACGCTTTTGCTAAATCTAAAGGACACAGTCAGTTATGTGGCATGCGTGATATACGCTTAGGCGATCATGTATCTTTTGATACAGTAGGTTGCCATTTCTTTGTGGTAGACCAGTTGTCATCCGTGACTATAGAACCATGTCTGTCCTATTTACCCATAGCTAGGGGGAGAA
Organism: Acanthosepion pharaonis; assembly: GCA_903632075.3. Taxonomy (NCBI): domain Eukaryota; kingdom Metazoa; phylum Mollusca; class Cephalopoda; order Sepiida; family Sepiidae; genus Acanthosepion; species Acanthosepion pharaonis. The sequence goes on along the minus strand of CAHIKZ030000851.1, from coordinate 201,277 downwards.
GAGGATTCATACATTTCCCAAGGGTATTAGCACGTAAGTGAAGGTAATGGATTCGATTGGAATTCGAACTCGGCTCTCCGATTCCACAATCCGTCCCGCTATCCATAAGAAAACCATAATCTTGGCAATGAAAAAGTATTTGCAATAACCTCACGTAAATTCGTTAAACAGGCACTTTTTTTTTTTATTGTACAGCGTCATAACTCCATAACAGCAGATATGTTCGTTCGGAATATTGATACCCCCTCGGATTAACTTAAGTATTTTTTTAGGCTTATTGAAGCCTTTTTCTTATCTGTGTGGAATACCTTTGCAGCCTTGAGAATAGCAGCCGTTAGATGAACACATCAGAGTTTATGGGAAATAAATTAACCAGGTTAAGATATCTGCTAGAACTAAAACCACAAGTACATTCATCAAAATAATTAATGAAGGAAAAAAACAGATTTATTAGACTGATAAAATATCAGTAAGTTTAATTTAATATGGAATTTTCTAAATTCCTCTATTTCGGCAATAAATTTCAGTAACTATGGTCCGAACACGAGCAATATTTTTCTTATAATGAAAGGCCGAACAAACCTACGTAGATAGAAAAAAAATGCCGTTCTTTCTCAGAAGAGCGTTTTTGCTTTCAACGAGCTCTTTCTTTCAGTACAATTACTGGTTTATCTATGCTGTAAAAAAAAAAAAAGTTGTTCATACCTGTTGTAGCATACCAACGGACGATAATGAGTATGCCACCATTCACATATTTACAGTAGTAAATACTGTATGTTGGTCTGCAGTCGGAGATTCGTCTCCAGCTCTGCTGGTCAAACTCTATATCTCCGGACAGAGAGGATCCCCAGATGAGGTTATGTCGAAGGACAGTGTCTCGTCCCGGGAAACAGCTACCCGACACCGTTTTATACGGGGTCTACGGGTAATTTTGGCCGAGCCTACGGGTTCGGATACCCCCACATTAAATTCAGCCTTGTGCCACATCTGACCGCGTTGGGCTGTTTTTAGATATCCTGCAGTTGGAGATTCACTGTAGAATTCACTTGACTTACTTCTAGAAGATGACTTTTACTTCTAAGCGCCTCTGGCGAATCTTATGTGTTGTTCTTGTCCTAAGTATTATCGTTCATGATCAACCTTTGTTTGATTGTTCTATTCAGTAACCGTCCCCAGGTTACAACAATATCAAACCTTTTCTGTATTATCTTTTTGTTAAATAGTTTCTGAATATTAGTCTCGAGAAATAACATTCACTTTTCCCTTGAAAACTACCGAAAGCCATGTCAAACGAATAAGAATTTGCAAGGTAAGTGTAACCTACGAATATATATATATATATATATATATATATATATATATATATGCGGTACTTACTGGAAAGCACTGAATATCAATGATAGAGCTAACATACTTCGTTTTAAGGATGTGAGTTTGTAACCCTAGGTTTCACGTTTTGCGATCCTCAGAAATTATATTCAGTGCTTTCCAGTAAGTACCGCATATATATATATATATATATATATATATATATATATATATATATATATATAGTTAATCACGCTACCTCGGTGAAAAACCTTTGAATCAAGGTAGCGTGATTGGCCAACCTCCTAATTTTTTTAAATTTAAAAAAAAAACTCTGCATGTTAATGTTTTTTCTTTATAAGTGTATTGAGCACTTTTTAATACAAATATTTTCTCTGAGTTAACTACGTGATGAGACCTTGGGGGTCAAAACAGCGGTAGTGTCCCCATTCAGTGTTTTATGGATGTCAGTTATCTCCTGTTAATTTCCCTTTGAAAGTTCTCCAATGCCTTAACCGGGTATTGAACTCACACTCTTTGGGTCCTGTCACTGGATCTAACCAACGCCTTTATCCACTGTGCCATGTGTCCTAAACATGGCACGTAGAACTAGAACAGTCTACCCCAGTGAGCGAAATAAAGGATTAAGTTCGACATTCCAACCACCTGAAGAAGGCCGGAGCGTACAACGGCCGAAACGTTGTAATAAATATGGCGACAAAGATGAGGACACTAGTCCGAATAATGTACATAATACCTCATCTCAGAAATATAGGCACACACATTTTATATATATATATATATATATATGGGTGTGTGTTTTTGTTTGTTATAAAATAACGAAGGGAGTTGAAAACTTCTGTCCGACCCACTTACCAAAATTTGCGGACATGATAAAACTGTTTTTAATGCCTTTTGTCGGCCGAGGACATTCTTTCGTATTAGCTCTAATGTTGCATGTTTTACAGTTTAACTTTCCATTTAACGCTATGTAATTAATAATTTCAAATTTAATTCCCTCGACTACGATTTCTTGTGAAGCTGTCCTAAAAAAGATTTTCATATTTTTTTCATAAAGTCTTTAGAGAAAGGAACAACGAAACAAAAATTAATATTAACAAATTGGTCTAGCCATTTAGTAACGACATTCCTTTATAGTAACGCGAGGCAGGTTTGCTGCAGGTTCAATTATGCCTTGTTACCATAACGAATGTCTGATTATTATGAGATGAGCTTGTGTGACTAATAGTAACATTGCTTTTTTTTCTCCCCCTCAATACTAGGCTCAAGAGCCACTCAAAGTAGAAGGCTACTGTGATGTGAATGTAATAGTAGGTAGTGAAGATTATGAGGATACGGGGGATAGGTAACGATTGACCCTTATTTTGAAGAGATTAACATTGTAGTATTCGAGAAAGAATCCAAGCAGCAGTTTGTTACACAAAGCAGCAGTTCTTAAAAAGAAAAAAAAAAGCCAAGTGGAACTTCTGGTATTCACAAGATACCACCCATCTAGTTACTAACCAGCTTCGATGTTGCTTAACTTCGTACGTCAACAACCATCTAACACAGTGGCGCAGACTGGACTCCATATCTATGTATGCAGCCAGTCTGATGATGACTCGCCATTATTGACCGGAGCTGTTCTGCCGATGAAATCTACGAACATGGCGGATGATTCTCTCTATGGAATCAATGGCTACGTCTACGTGAATTTCTGGTTTTATTTTATAGCAACAGTCTAAAGGGTCTGAAGTCGGATCTTTTTAAGATTTACGAAAGTAATTCGTTTGAAGCCGCCTTTAACCGTTGATCTGAGAAAGTGTTTGAATATGGAAGACAGTCTAGACATTTCCGGATGTTGGACGCCATGCATGACATCCATATGCAAGTCTGTCTGTTTAGGATGACTTGAGTTTTCGCGTCAAGTTTTGTTTTGTAATCTAAAGATGTTCCAATTTAGAGATCGTAACTTCAAATATATTATGGATTATAATCTCGTTTATGGCTTAGCGTTTAGTTTGAATTTCATGGCAAAACCAAGAAATGGCGTGGATTATAAAGCAAATATTGACAAAAAATACAGACAGGCAAATGATTAATGACCGAACGAGAATTTGAAATATTGAAATTATCCACTGAAAATCACTTGAAAATTATCTTGTTTAAATTAAGTGTAAGATAGCAGGTTAAAAAAAAAATGGATCAGTAAATTGTCAGACCCCAAACTCTATAGTTGGCTGCTTCATTTTGAAAAAATTGTATAGAAAAAGGGAAATAATGATGTTGGTCTTCATACAGTGGCTTGTTGTTGAGTAATCTTGGTATGTGTGTGCACGCAGATTTCCTCAGTTGTCATTTGATTAGGTTGTAATTAGATGTTAATATTATTCTACTGATTATGGTAACCTAAATTGTAGGTAAACTAAATTCTCAACCCGAGTAACATTGATAAAATAGTCACCACTGAGATATATATATATATATATATATATATATATATATATATATATATATATAAAGGTGTGTTTAGGAAGCAAGAATTCTTTCAAACATGTTCTGTTGAATAATATTGACAAGTTCTGTCTATCCAATTTTTTATTAAAAAAAATACACATAAAAATTCAGTTTGACTATTAGAAATGACATCTTTTTGAGTGGCTTAAAATTGGTTCCAGCAAATGAGAGAATGCCAGAATTAGCCAAAAATATTTACATAAACAAAGAAAAAAAACAAAATCACTTACATTATTTACTTTATTCAAACTGTTATCCTCATCTTCATTGCCATATTCATAACATTTCGGCCGTTGTAAGCTCCGGCCTTCTTCAGGCGATTGGAATTTCGAACAGAACCCTCTATTTCGTCCATATTGTTCTAGTTTCACGTGCCATGCCTCTTCCGGATGTCTCGGTTGTTTCTCTCTAATTCAACTCTCCAAGCTTCTTTGGTTCACCACGGCCGTAGACTGTAGAAATTCCAGTCACCTGAAGAAGCCCGGAGCGTACAACGGCCGAAACGTTAATATGGCAAAGAAGATGAGGATAGCAATCCGAATAATGTAAATAGTCATAATACCTCATCTCAGAGATATAGACAGAAAGATACTTCAAAGATGGATCGAATACGCCCAGAACTCTCAGGACAGAGATACTTGAGACACACACACACACACACACACACCTGAAATGCTGAAACCCGAGGTAAGATTGCCATTGGACAATATAAATAAGAACAAAGCAGTAGGTGTATATTGTATTATAATCGACATGCCGGCAGCTTTATACAATTTCGACATCAACACGATTAAGTAAATATCCGACAGTGGCGACATATCGGAATACCATACTAGCAGTGCCTGATTTACCTATAGGTCTAGCAGGCTGAAGGTGAGGGTCTCACAATCTCGGAGCCTTCTGCCAAGGTGTACAATAGCTTTGGCAGTGTCATAGGCCATTCTTACTCACGCTGTCATAGGCCATTCTTACTCACGCTGTCATAGGCCATTCTTACTCACGCTGTCATAGGCCATTCTTACTCACGCTGTCATAGGCCATTCTTACTCACGCTGTCATAGGCCATTCTTACTCACGCTGTCATAGGCCATTCTTACTCACGCTGTCATAGGCCATTCTTACTCACGCTGTCATAGGCCATTCTTACTCACGCTGTCATAGGCCATTCTTACTCACGCTGTCATAGGCCATTCTTACCACGCTGTCATGGGCCATTTCACGCTGTCATAGGCCATTCTTACACGCTGTCATAGGCCATTCTTACTCACGCTGTCATAGGCCATTCTTACTCACGCTGTCATAGGCCATTTTATCACGCTGTCATAGGCCATTCTTACTCACGCTGTCATAGGCCATTCTTACCACGCCCATTCTTACTCACGCTGTCATAGGCCATTCTTACTCACGCTGTCATAGGCCATTCTTACTCACGCTGTCATAGGCCATTCTTACTCACGCTGTCATAGGCCATTCTTACTCACGCTGTCATAGGCCATTCTTACTCACGCTGTCATAGGCCATTCTTACTCACGCTGTCATAGGCCATTCTTACCACGCCATTCATAGGCCATTACTCACGCTGTCATAGGCCATTCTTACTCACGCTGTCATAGGCCATTCTTACTCACGCTGTCATAGGCCATTCTTACTCACGCTGTCATAGGCCATTCTTACTCACGCTGTCATAGGCCATTCTTACTCACGCTGTCATAGGCCATTCTTACTCACGCTGTCATAGGCCATTCTTACTCACGCTGTCATAGGCCATTCTTACTCACGCTGTCATAGGCCATTCTTACTCACGCTGTCATAGGCCATTCTTACTCACGCTGTCATAGGCCATTCTTACTCACGCTGTCATAGGCCATTCTTACTCACGCTGTCATAGGCCATTCTTACTCACGCTGTCATAGGCCATTCTTACTCGCTGTCATAGGCCATTCTTACTCACGCTGTCATAGGCCATTCCATTCATAGGCTCCTCACGCTGTCATAGGCCATTCTTACTCACGCTGTCATAGGCCATTCTTACTCACGCTGTCATAGGCCATTCTTACTCACGCTGTCATAGGCCATTCTTACTCACGCTGTCATAGGCCATTCTTACTCACGCTGTCATAGGCCATTCTTACTCACGCCACGCTGTCATAGGCCATTCTTACTCATAGGCCATTCTTACTCACGCTGTCATAGGCCATTCTTACTCACGCTGTCATAGGCCATTCTTACTCATAGGCCATTCTTACTCCACGCTGTCATAGGCCATTTTACTCACGCTGTTAGGCCATTCTTACTCACGCTGTCATAGGCCATTCTTACTCACGCTGTCATAGGCCATTCTTACCACGCTGTCATAGGCCATTCTTACTCACGCTGTCATAGGCCATTCTTACCACGCTGTCATAGGCCATTCTTACTCACGCCATCATAGGCCATTCTTACTCACGCTGTCATAGGCCATTCTTACTCACGCTGTCATAGGCCATTCTTACTCACGCTGTCATAGGCCATTCTTACTCACGCTGTCATAGGCCATTCTTACTCACGCTGTCATAGGCCATTCTTACTCACGCTGTCATAAACGCATTGTAGACTCGAAATAAGCCTTCAGTAATTTTACCCACCCGTCATCATCTTAGGCTTTACTCAGTTTAATTTAACACTCTCCCATTTTCCTCTCCTCGTGAGAATGGGGGATTTGGAGGAGCCTTACGTGTGGAATAACCTAGACCCTAGTACTAGACCCAATCTTCGTAGCGATGCCTAAGAAGCCAGGTGCAAATAGAAACGCTCTCCATTGCAAAGGGGTCTTGGTAAATTAAACACTCACATAACGTACTAAAAGACAAATGGAAAACACCAGTAACCTACTTAACAAGCTATGAATGGCAGGACAGGGAGTCTAACATTAAGTTACAAAAGATGGGAAGTTGTGGAGAGCCCTGATGTAGGGACATGGCACACGAAATAATACTACTCAGCGTGCGCCATCTTTCGATTATCCTTTTTATTTTCAGTAACCAGTCACCGCCCATGAAATCTTAAATTAGATTTGCTTAGTACAGTTTTATTTTCTTCCATTTCCGCTGTTCTCTGAACAAATTTACTGGGTTTGACATTATGACAGCTGAAACGAAAGACACAGCTGCATAATTATATATGCATACATTTGGGCAGCAACCTTTTTATTTCGAACATCTTTCATTAAATACGGCAGACAAAGATTTAATTATTTTCAAAAGTTTTTCCAGCATCCTTACGGTTTTCTGTCTGGTAGGAGTAAAGTACAAAAATCTTTAATAATTTTTATTGTCTCGAGCGCTTTCGGCGACTTCTATATACATTTTCAAGGGTGTTTTGCCTCTGGTGTTATTTTTCCATGTCTCCAGTGGCGAGTCTACGGGGGGCAGAAGGGGGCTAATGTCTCCCTAATTTTGGCTGGCCCCCTCGGTTGCACCCTCTTTCTAAGTTTTGTAGAGGAAAAAAAATCAGAGCAGACAAATCACACTGTTCTGCTAGTACTGATGTTAGTATTAACCCTTTGATTTTGTTTTGAAGTTAACCCCTCTCTTGTGGCCCAACAGCTTGAGAGTGGAAAAGAGGACAAGAATAGATTAGAACTCCACTACTATAAATGAAAAGCTATTCCGTTTAATTTAGTGAAGTAACATACTTACACTAAAACTCATTCCTAAGTTGTGTATACGATAGTGGTGTAGTATGAAAATAAAGACACTGCTTGAATTTGACCCCCCCCCATTAGTCCGCAGGAAAATCTCGGCCCACAAGTGCCCCCCTCCAACTTTCAGAGTTCCAGTATTGCCACTGACTGTTACGTTGTAATTCATTTTTGTGTTTTGAAAAGGAGCGTTCATTTCAAGTCATCACGTGTTGTCCGCGGCTCGAATTCACGTGAGAACCTATTTTTTTTTTTTTTTAAAAAACAAAAAAATTCACACACACATATCATATCATATATATATATATATATATATATATAAAAAATTTATTTTTAATACTTTAAGTTAAATTTAATTTAAAGTTTGGTTTTTAGTTCCGAAACACGGTAATTTCTGTGTAGCGATAATTAATATTTTTAAATATTATAATACTATGCTCTCCTGTGTATCGAGCACTGGTTTTAAAATAAATGCGAAAGAACTGTGGATTATAAATTTGACTTCTTCTTTATTTTGAGATGTATAACGCATTACAAAGTGTCAAATTTTTTTGATTGTATTTTCAAACAAGATTGTATTTTTGTTCAAGTAATTTCTCCAATTATGAAGTGTCATGTGATGTCAGTGTGGTCGGCAAGATTTCTTTGACTACATCCTGGTATTCAATAGTGCTGAAAGTATTTATATACACTCTGTCCCTGATTTAATCTATAAATATAGCATAACCTTAAAACTTATTATTTTATAAAATATATGAAAATAAGAAATTCCAAAAATTTTTATCATTGAAAAACCCAGACGACACGCGAAAAACATGTCATTGTTTGTGAGCAGGCATCCCTACCCCACCATAATCTGATTTTGAAAGTAACTTATATTTGATACATAAATTGTCTAGGAAAATTAAGACCCAGCCAGCCCTTATCAAAATGAATGAACTTTCGTAACCTTAACAATTTAAAATATTAAGATTGACTGTGCTTATAAATTAAGTAAATTTCTTGCAAAAATCGCTTGAGAATGGAATGAAGCTATGGAGTTTAAATTTAATTTTATAATTAAATTTAAGATTTTAGGTTTTGAAACATGGTAATTCCTATGTAGCGATGGAACCATATTTTTTAAATAGAAAATTATTATATATATATATATATATATATAACACGTTCGATGATGACAGCTCTTTCAAATTGTAGAATTAGAACAATCTTTCTGATATCTGACATAGATGTGAGTGACAAAACACTGGAAACAACATGAGACGGAGTTGGGAGATGAAATTCGTAATAATGTCATGTAAACCGGATTAAGGTGTATTAATCAAATAAGTTAATCCGATTTCCTTTGCTTTAATTAGCCAGAAGCATGTTTTAGTCCGATAAATACTCGCATTGAAATAAGGTCAAACTGATTTTGTTATTGTATGCAATGTTTGGATAGAATTAATGTTCTTAATGGTTTACTGATAAAGCGTAAAGAAAAATGTCCATAAGTATTGTCTATTTGGAGATGTGATATATAAACATCACGACGTGGTGTAATGGTTAGTAAGCTTGTCTCGCAAGCACAATTACGACTAAGTAGTGAGTTCGATCCTCACTGGGTGCCCCCATACTTTCGGCCTTGTGCCACATCTAAGCATCGCTTAGAAAAAAAGACACCTCGAGGTGGTGTAATGGTTAGCAAGCTTGTCTCGCTAGAATAATTACGACCGTGTAGTGACTTCGATTCTCATTGATTGCTCCCTACTTTCGGCTTTGTGCCACATCTAAGCTATGTAAAATCATTTGGCCACCTCGGCGTCGTGTAATGGTTAGCAAGCTTGTCTCGTTAAAACAGTTACGATTGAATAGTGAGTGCCCCCTATTTTCGGCTTTGTGCCACGTCTAAGCTATGTAAAATCATTTGGGCACCTCGGCGTCGTGTAATGGTTAGCAAGCTTGTCTCGTTAAAACAGTTACGATTGAATAGTGAGTGCCCCCTATTTTCGGCTTTGTGCCACGTCTAAGCTATGTAAAATCATTTGGGCACCTCGGCGTCGTGTAATGGTTAGCAAGCTTGTCTCGTTAAAACAGTTACGATTGAATAGTGAGTGCCCCCTATTTTCGGCCTTGTGCCACATCTAAGCTATGCTTGGAAAATCGCTATATAAACATAACTTCTAATGTAGGCGAACAGTACTTTATTTTCCAAATTTAATTAAATATTACTACAATAAAGGAGCTATTTTTACGTTCCTCATACATGAGTTTTAATAATCGTCGGGTGTTCTTTTTTAGTAAAACAAAACAAAAACAGAAGCCTTAATAAATTTAAATAATTTAGATGATCAAAAAGTGCAAATTTAAACGGCATGGTCTTAATGAGCACAAGGTATCTTAAATTTTCACTAAAAAATTTTCCCCCACAATGCCTACAAGACACTTTAGAAAACTTAGTATATTCCTTCACACAGGTGTTCTTACTCTGAGTACAGGGTTTCTCACAACTTTTGAAACAAAATGATTGGGCACATCACGGACCACAAATTATAGAGTAATGTACCTACCCTGTAACGGCATTCACCCGAGGTGGGTTGAGCCGGCTCTAATATTGGAGTTTCATGGGAATTTGGAATTCACAAGCGGTCCCCAACCCGCATGTATAGCACATATTTGATTATAGTGGTGAAGGTTTCGTGCAGGACCATCCACACTTTTTGAAGGGCCGAATACAGAGACCTGGTGCACTACGTGCCACAAGGTCCCTAAACGACCCTCTGGAGGTTTTGAATTCAGAGTTGTCCTTCTTCTAGACCAGTTGCCATCCAAGGCTATAGAACCCAGTTTGTCCTGCTATTTTACCCATAGCTGGAGGGAGAAGAGGATTCACACCTTTCCCAAGCGGCCGTTGATTTGTTCCTGTATATGTTTGGTTTTGGTTTATTTAGTTTACGGCGTATGGGTTATTTAATGTAGTCTTTAGCACGTAAGTGAATGTAATGGTTTCGACTGGAATTCGAACTCGGCTCTCCGATTCCTCAATCTAAGCTGCTATCCATTACTCCACCGTGCCTCCTACATTTATTGAAAGGTAAAAGGACAACATTTTAGGATCTGTAAATTTTAGTCTCAAGCATGAACCAAAAATGCCAAGAAGAGCCTTAGAGTACATGCTCCAGATGTCTGCCATTCAACTGAAGGCACTGTTGAATGCAAAGTTGATAACACGGGCACATTCCTCCTGGGTGATCGCTTGAATCTTATCGGTGATAGCTGCCTTCACTGCAACAATAGAGCGAGAGTTGCCCTGGTAGATGTCCCCGAGGAACTCTCAGAGGAAGAAATCTAGGGGGTTTAGGTCAGGCGAGTGAAGTGCCCATTCCACTTCAGCTTTGCGGCTGATGTGACTTTCCCAACACTTTCACGGAGCCATGCCATGGTAACATTAGCAGTGTGAGGAGGAGCACCATCCTGATGGAACCACAGTTCCTCCTCATCAAAGTCCTCACGCTTCTCGAGTTCTCCACATCTGAGAGGCCGTTGATTTGTTCCTGTACATGTTTGGTTTTGGTTTATTTGGTTTACGGCGTATGGGTTATTTAATGTAGTCTTTATAAGAAATCTGTTTGTAGATCAGTGTTCATTGACATAATTTTGTGAAGAGGGTTTTTGTAGAATGTCAAATGTAACTTTTTTTAAGATATATTGCTGGTATGTGTTGCTATAAAAATCTATTTTTATACTTTCATAGTATTTTGACCACAGTTTGGGGGTTAACTATTTGCCGATAGCTGGGACCCTAACAGGTACTACCGCCCCGGGTCCTGGTGGTCCTAGGAACAACAGCAAGTAAGAGATGGTTGCACGCTCCTCAAAACCTCGTGATCAGAGGCCTTGCTGCCGTATATATAGTTTATCGTCATACCCAGGACGAAGAACAATTTTATCCAGTCCGACTTTTTGCATTCTTTGAGAATATATTGCAAAGTGTATATATATATATATATATATATTATCATAGAATAGATAAAAGTCCTAACCGTTCATTTTATCGTTAGATGAACGAGCCTGATTCTTTTTAACAATTCAGTTATTTCTGGGAACTACTTCAGTCCACATATATAATTTTGACTTGAGTCTTGGACAGAATTTGATTTTGATCAATCACATTGCTGGAAGACGGACCTTGTTCACAACGGTAAATGTCTGGGAACACCAAAAGACTTTCCATTCTATTAGATACATAGATGGGTACCATTTCGACATGAAATGCCAAAACTTTGGCAGGGAAGAGATTTCAAAAAGATTTTTGGCCAGTGAGTCATTGAAAAATTCTACAAATTGTCTGAAAGAGATCCGGGATTAATTTCCGAGGAATTCCGAATGACTGGGTAAACAAAGTAATTTATATCGGAAAACAATCCTGACGCCGCAGCCGAAGAAAATACTTCCGAGCTGTCTTCGTGCCTATATTCTTTTCGTTTCTCCGGTAATGCTGTCGCTCTCTTGGGCGCCTTCCACCAGGGCTGTCGCTCTCTTGGGCACCTTCCACCAGGGCTGTCGCTCTCTTGGGCGCATTCCACCAGGGCTGTCGCTCTCTTGGGCGCATTCCACCAGGGCTGTCGCTCTCTTGGGCGCCTTCCACCAGGGCTGTCGCTCTTTCAGTCCCTCCACTATGTATATCCTCTCAGTATATGTTCTAGGTCTGGAAGCAACCCCCGCCTTTCATACGGGCATAAAATTAATTCAATAATTAGAAAGGTGGTGTAAGACAGGGATGCATCTTCTCTCCGGACTTGCTCAACCTTTGAAGCAATTAGAAGTCCTAACATGATTTATTATTGGCGGCAAAAATCTTAACAGCACCCGATATGCAGATAATACAGTTTTGATAGCAGACACAGAAAGTAAACTACATGATATCCCTCCATAAGTTAGTATAGAAAAGCGAGAAGAAAATACTAAACCTAAATAGTAAGAATAGAGAATGTATAGTTGTTAGCAAAAAGGACAACCCAAAATGTGTACTGCAAAGTGGAGTCACTAAAATCAAGCAAGTATAAAAATTTAAAGAACTGCTGTTTTAACAGAGGACGGAAAATGCGACACTGAAATCCAAAAGCGCATTGGGACGGCGAAAGATGAAAACAAAAAGGACACGTAATTATAATCAAAGTGACAATTGAAGTTTTTAGAACACCTAATGAGGAAGGAAGGCTTAGAAAATTTGACATCCATAGGACATAATGAATGCAAGAAGGCCCGAAGAAAGGAACGATTAGCATATCTAAGTTTTTATAAATGATTGGCAGAACATGGATTAGAAGAGATAGCAGCAAAAAAAAAACAAAAAAAAAAAAACAAACAAGTTCTGAAGGGGCACAGTAATTTGAAGAATTAACATGTTGTATCCAGTTTTTAATTAGATTATAATCTTTTACTCTTATTAATCCGTCTTATCCACTTAATTCTGCAGTCATGAATTTACTTTATTCCCGGCTTTTTTTTTTTTTGCTTTTTAGCCCAACATTGTTAATGTTAATTTATTTTCTTTTTATTTATTGTCTACATACATTAATTGTTACCTATCTCTATAAACAAATAAAAAGATTACTTAGCAAGATAACTACCAATAAAAACACTTGACATATTCGTCATGTAAAGCGAAGTTGCCATCTTCCAAGTTTCTGAAATGTTTAATGGAAAGCTGCGGCTGTCCCGGCTACCGGTCCGGTGCCCGAAGCGGGCGGCTGTCCCGGCTACCGGTCCGGTGCCCGAAGCGGGCGGGAAGTTTCTAATTTAATGTTTTCCATTTAAAATACTGCCTTACGGCCATATCGGTTTGAAACGCCGGTTATCGTCCGATCACTTAAGCAACGTCGAACCTGGTCAGTGTGTAAATGGGTGACCACTTCCGAATACCAGATGCAAGCTGGGATGTACGGATGGTTTAACTGATAACGGCTCTGAATACGAACTCGGAGAGTTGAGTTCGAATTCCAGTCGGGTTCTTTACGTTCACTTACACATAAAAATACCCTTGGGAAAAGTATGTAGCTATCTCTTCTTCCCGCCAAACTTTCATTTTTATCGCTCATCCCAAGGTAGATTGTTCTGATTGAGTAAAAGTGGAAAGTAGTCTGCCAATAACTTTTTTCAAAATATTATTTATTTAATTTACACACAAACTGCGTATGTGTTTAAATTAAATGACTTATGGACATGTAAGTAACACGCGCACATCGTAGTTAATATAAAAGTAAATAAGAAAAAAATCAAGCTTTATAATTATTTACTGGGTATCAGTTGAGACCCCATTGGGAGTAGAACTTATATCTGAATATCATTATCTTTCAAAATAATGTTAATAAAATATACAAATAAAAAAAATTATTCATTCAGTCCATAAATGTTTTGTCCTTAAGTAACTTACAAAAGTTTAAGCTCTAAAATAACAGCAAAAACAAAACGAGTCTTTTTTTTTTAAAGAAAAAAAAAACTTAAAATACTATATTTTAGAAAATCTATTAACTTTAAATACAGGAGTCATATAAAGGACTTAAAAACGGGCACATTTCGGCTAATACTCTCTTGTTATCTAAGAGTTGTTGACAAATTGATCTTAGTCCTCGCGACACAGATGCTTTTTCCAGTTCCATTCAAATTGTTTGTGAGTGTGGGTATGTATTCTTGCAGGTGCATCTGTATAATTGAATCCAATTGCAAGCCTAAAAACTTTTCTATAATGTAAAAAATTAAAAAATTCTATGAAAAAAAATTAACGAATTTCCGGAAAGTTCTATAAAATCCTATAATTATCTGATTTTTAGGGTTTAAAACTTTTTTTTTCTCCAACTTTGGTTTTATCGCTGATTCCAGGACAGGGATCGTTCCGACTGAGTAGAAAGTGTGTGTGTGTGTGTGTGTGTACATTAAATGACACATGCACGTGTAACTCACGCGCAACACAGAAATACGCGTATGCGTAGGTCATACGTACGCGGTGTGTAATGAACGGACATTCCTTATTTTTTTTCTTTTCTTTAGAGATTTACTAAAGGGTTTTGTCTGGTACATCGTCAACTTTGTGGGACTATGTGAATTAAATTCACTACACGAGCTCTTTATATATATATATATATATATTAACAAGTCTGTTAAATGTATTGGCTAGTCATTACCCCACGGGTAGGTAAACGAGGTGTGATCACGATAGACATTTATTTAGTTTAGTCTAACACGCAGTTACGAGTGTTGAAAATCCACTGGGGATCGAACTCGCTGTAGATTTAATGATCTGGAACACTACCGTACTAACTCAAAAGAAGCCCAGATGTTGTAAATGAAAACCAATTCTTCTTTCTGTCTTTTAATTTATATATTTATATATATATATATATATATATATATATATATTTTTTTTTTTTTTTTTTTTTTTTTTTTTTTTTTGACTTTCTGGTGGGTATGGTCTGTGTTTTTACGGATATTTCATTGTAGAGAGCGTGGAAATAGAGATACGCAGTCCGCGTATTTACACAGACCTTAATTTCATTTTTGTTGAAAGGTCGAATCTTGACAGTATATAAAAGGTCGTTCATACACTATTTGGATGAAGCTGAATGAATGGGGAATACGGCAGAATGGGAAAGAAATGCTTGTGGACACTGAGATCAACACCGAGTGGACGCAATTTTCGTGCCATGTTGCGACTCGGTGTCCACTTTCACATTTACACACACTCTATCCCTGATATTGAGCACTTTTGTCCATAAAGATACCTTTAAAACTACATTTATGTACACTTTTACGGAGTTCTATAACTTTTGGAACAAAATCATCAGGAATTTGAAGTAGCTGAATTCTGCGTTGATTCGATCGTTCAGCCTGGGGCCAACCAAATAGGTGACGTATCGATAACGCCGGCGTTCTTTTTCTTGAGCAGCGTGAAACAAATTAGGCAGACCCCACACATTATATAGCTACTGATCAGAAACACCGATTCATGTATAATGATTTTTACATGCATTATGAACATTTATATACAAAGTTGTATTAAAAACTTAACGATCGTAAGAAGCTAACAAAATGTCTTCGTTTGGCAGCATGGGTAAACTTGTGCCTAAGTATTTATTTATAAAGTATAGAGAAGAGTGAGGGATATTTATCTTTCAGTGAGAACGAGAAAAGAAAAAAAAACTTGAAGTATCAACTCATGAACTTGTAACACTTAATTTATTTCCAGGTGTTTTTCTTTTTAATTATTTAACCCCAAGCAAAGCAATAAAGTTACCAAGACGTAATTTATTACTGAACAAGAAATAATATAAAAGAAACATTAAGGAGACGGAAAATCCCAACTGAGATTTCATTTAAATTTTTGAAGGTTAGTTAACTAGAAAGTAAGATGTCGAAATACATTTCCGCAACCGTAAAACTAATAGACCTACTTGCCAATCTAATACTGCACTTAAATTCTTGAAATCAAACTACCCATGAGGAAAACTCATCAGAACAATTACCATGAAAATATTTATAGAATGGACAGGAAGGAAGCTACGCTAAAGCGGTGAGAAAGTGACTGAAGCCGAGATGCCAGGTTAGGACCCATAGCATTACACATTCTTCACTGGATTTTATCAAGAATCTCTAAATGCATAGCCGAAGCATTAGACCAGATGCGACAGCAATATTCAATGCATGCATGAATAGTAGATTTATGAATGTGTAAGATAGACTCTAAGCAAGAAAAAATGTTTAGCACGATATATATATATATATATATATATATATGGCATATATATATATGGATGATGTGTGCGTGTGTGTAACGAATGCACGGCCTCAATTTTCGACGGATTTGCACCAAAATTTACATGCACATACTCCAAGTTAGCGGGAAGGCCAAGACCAACTTTGCATTTCCCAACTCCCATTGATAGTGAAAATAATCGATTTTTTTCATGCTTCTAGGGCAGTTTTCATGTACTTTGCGGCCATTTTCTACTGACCAGAGTGAGAGCCAACAGCTGACTGACACGAATGTTAACTTAGCATGCAAAAAAAAAAAATCGATAGCTGCATTCGTCACAAGTGGGAAAAATTTAAATCTGCATGGCACTTTACTCCAATTGGCTCATTCGCTTGCTTAAACTCAACGTTGATTCTGTTTCCGCAGAACTCGGTTGGGTGTGAAAAAGTATTTAACATTCTTTTTTTTTTTTTATTCGGTTTTTCCAGTTACGAGTCCTTTTTTAAAGCTGATCGTTTTGTGTTCATTTTGTTTAGTTCTTTTTTTCGTAACAAATTTAATGTTTAGTATAGAGCTTGGAAAAAATTCGCAGTGTGAGATATGCAAGAAGTAAAGCATGTAGCAACATCAGCACGGCAAAGGGCACTCCTTTAAAGGCAAGGAAGGGCAAAAATATTTTAAGTCAAGTGATCGCGATTACTGTATGAGTCGTACGATTTTTGAATCAAGCACGGGCAACTCCGGGCTATGCTGCTAGTCATATATAAATTATAACCGATGCTCGCGTTTATATCTCCCCCCTCTTGCACATATATAATTCTATCAATAAAAGATTACTTTAGTCCAGAAGTGACCAAACCACAGCTCGCGAAACACTTGTGACTCGTGGAAATATATTGGCTGAGATTCTTTTGTCATTACAGTTAATATAAAAAGATGCGTTAGAACGTTCACAATCTGCCCATGAGACCCGGGCTCGAATCTCACCTTGGTTGATTTGTCAGGATTGAGACTTCTTGATGTTATCGGACTGGGGGGAAAATGCCTGGAAAACCATACCACTGGTTGACCCAAGCCTTGTGATTGAAATTGGGTAGACGGAAACCTTCGGTGCCAATGATAGCTATGCTAGCACGGAGTCACAACTCATCATGGCCAAGGGCTTAAGCATGCTGGCCTTGTACAAAATTGTTGATCTCGCTAGATGACACGCTTTTTCCCAGAAACTGTAACTAAGATCTGCTCAGCATAGTTGCAGTATAAACCACAGGTGGATTCTGTTGGTGTTGAATAAATACAAATACGCCTAAGCAAGTATCTGCGATAGGGATTGGCTAGTCGCCCTAGTAGATGGGTATCCTTGAATATGATTGGCCAGCTATAGATACATAATATAAAAGGCAAATAGGAAAAATTTCAAGCTTTATAATTATTTACTGGGTATGAATTGAGACCCCAATTGGATTATAAAGCAAGTTTAATGTTCGTGGTTAATAAAAATATTTAAGAATTTAAATCTTGGTTTTAATGCTAGCTCTGAGTAAGACATTATTCTATAATGCTGAGGAAAGGAATGATGGGAGGCAAAGGGATTAAAGAAATTTCCGGGTCAGCAAGGCTTACAAATGAATGTCAGAAGGCTGAAGTTATGCGAAAGGATTAAAGATTTGTGTGTGCTGGGGGTCGGGGGATTAAGAATGGTCACATGTGTATGTAACAAAATATGTTATACGTAAATTTTGTTCATATTTTCCGACTCTCAAACACCTGAACTTTATCGTATGTGGCGTTTGCATTAAGCAAGTATACCCATTCCTGCTTTAGTCCGATGAAGTAAGTAAACGGTAAATCAAGATGATATCGGAGTTTCCCCCCAACTCCTTGCAATACGCCATCATTATTAAACGCCATTTGATGTAAATATATTTAGATTTTGAGCTTTTTCTAGATCGGCTTCTCAAGCTAGGTAAAATATTTTACTTATGATTTATTTTTATTTTTTTGTTATCTGCATTTAGCTCATTTGTTCGTAATTGATGCATATGCATGATTAACGGTTAATGAAATAGGATTAAAATGAGGAAATCGACTGGGGGCTTGACAACGTGTACAAGAGAATGCTTACCCGGGAGAGTAAGCGTTTTTTCGTTTTTGTTTTCTTAAATCCGCTTAATCATTAATAATTATATCGTATAATATATTCTAACTGTCAGGGTCATTACCGGCAAACCAGTAGTAGCAGGTCGTTTCGAATCTTTAGCGGTCTACTCTGCTTGAAATATATTCGTGTTTTGTTTTTTTTTCAATTAGACTCTTTTTCAGTCTTCCAACGACTAGATATGCGCGCCGTCCGATGTTCTGAATTTTGATGTGTACCTTGTGTTAGCCTAGGTTGGCAAAATGCCACAAGTATAGACCACTCACTGAGTCTGACGATTCAATAGTAAAGTTTTTGAGGGAAACTTGACTGGAAGATAAAGTGACAAGGTTCCTCAGTATTCGTTATTCTTGATTATTTCAATAGCGCTGCTGATCAGATGATGTTGCAAATTTAAGAGAACGGAAAACCAAGGGATTTGCCGTCTCTGATTTCTGTTGGAGTTTGAGGCCATATTTGATTCCGTTGAAAAATCAAAAAAAAAAAATGCATCTTTTTCATGTTTCTAAATGCAATACGGAGAAATTGAAGATACAGCTGATTTTTCACGTTTTTAAACAGAATTCACCAAAAGAAATTGAAGAGGAGAACAGTCTTAGATTTTGGTAGTCTTAGATTTTGGTAGTCTTAGATTTTGGTAGTCTTAGATTTTGGTAGTCTTAGATTTTGGTAGTCTTAGATTTTGGTAGTCTTAGATTTTGTCTTAGATTTTGGTAGTCTTAGATTTTGGTAGTCTTAGATTTTGGTAGTCTTAGATTTTGGTAGTCTTAGATTTTGGTAGTCTTAGATTTTGGTAGTCTTAGATTTTGGTTTTTGGTCCCAGAGTCTTAGATTTTGGTAGTCTTAGATTTTGGTAGTCTTAGATTTTGGTAGTCTTAGATTTTGGTAGTCTTAGATTTTGGTAGTCTTAGATTTTGGTAGTCTTAGATTTTGGTAGTCTTAGATTTTGGTAGTCTTAGATTTTGGTAGTCTTAGATTTTTGGTAGTCTTAGTCTTAGATTTTGGTAGTCTTAGATTTTTTGTAGTCTTAGATTTTGGTAGTTTTTGGTGATCTTAGATTTTGGTAGTCTTAGATTTTGGTCTTAGTTTTAGTCTTAGATTTTGGTAGTCTTAGATTTTGGTAGTCTTAGATTTTGGTATCTTAGATTTTGGTAGTCTTAGATTTTGGTAGTCTTAGATTTTGGTAGATTTTGGTAGTCTTAGATTTTGGTAGTCTTAGATTTTTGGTAGTCTTAGATTTTGCAGTCTTAGATTTTGGTAGTTTTTGGTAGTCTTAGATTTTGATTTTTTTGGTAGTCTTAGATTTTGGTAGTCTTAGATTTTGGTGTCTTGGATTTGGTGATCTTAGATTTTGGTAGTCTTAGGGTAGTCTTAGATTTTGGTAGTCTTAGATTTTGGTAGTCTTAGATTTTGGTAGTCTTAGATTTTGGTGGTAGTCTTAGATTTTGGTAGTCTTAGATTTTTTTGGTAGTCTTAGTTTTAGATTTTGGTAGTCTTAGATTTTGGTGAGTCTTAGATTTTGGTAGTCTTAGATTTTGGTGTCTTAGATTTTGGTAGTCTTAGATTTTGGTAGTCTTAGATTTTGGTAGTTAGATTTTTGGTGTCTTAGATTTTGGTAGTCTTAGATTTTGGTAGTCTTAGATTTTAGATTTTGGTAGTCTTAGTTTTGGTAGTCTTAGATTTTCGTTTCCAATCTTCAAATTAATATCTCCATGTTTTTTTTTAAAAAATCGATTCAGATTTTGGTACTTAGATTTTGTCTTAGATTCCAGATAGATTTTGGTGTCAGATTTTGGTAGTCGATTTTGGTAGTCTTAGATTTTATATATGTTTATTTTGGTAGTTTTAGATTTTGATATAGATTTTGGTATATTTTTTTGATACATTTATTTATGATATATATAATATCTCCATGTTTTTTTTAAAAAAATTTCAGATTTTGATATTTCATTTATTTATGATATACATATATACATTTCTTTTGATATATATTTGATTTATTTCTATACATATATTATATTGATACATTTTTTATGATATACATATATTTACATTTTTTATGATATACATATATTTCATTTTTTTATATACATTTTGATTTATATATATTGATACATTTCTTTATGATATACATATATTTTTCTTTGATATACATATATTGATACATTTCTTTATGATATACATATATTGATACATTTCTTTATGATATACATATATTTCTTTGATATACATTTTGATTTATTTATATACATATATTTCTTTTTATGATACATTTATTTTTCTTTATGATATGATATACATATATTATACATTTTGATACATTTATTTATGATATATTGATACATTTCTTTGATACATTTATTTATGATATACATATATTTCTTTATGATATATTTATTTACATTTTCTTTATGATATACATATATTTCTTTATGATATATATTTCTTTTGATACATTTTGATTTTTTTTATGATATACATATACATTTTGATTTTTACATATATTGATACATTTATTTATTTCTTTATGATACATATATTTTCTTTGATACATTTATTTATGATATATGATATACATATATTTCTTTATGATATACATTTATTTATGATATACATACATTTATTTATGATATACATATATTTCTTTGATACATTTATTTATGATATACATATATTTCTTTGATACATTTATTTATGATATACATATATTTCTTTGATACATTTATTTATGATATACATATATTTCTTTGATACATTTATTTATGATATACATATATTTTTTTGATAGATTCAGATAAAATAAAAGATCATAGCGATTTTCGAACACCAAACCTAGCAAATATTTTAGAATACCAAATTTCTAGCCATCGCACTACTAGGGCTGGCTGAAAAGTTCATAGGCTGACCAAGATACTTTCATGGAATGTGATCAAATAAGATTTATTTTTTAACATACTCTATCTTGCGGTCTACACACTTCTCCCATCAGTGGTGGAGTTCTTGGATCCTATTGGTGAAGAACCTTTCACCCTTTTGGTCAAAAGTCATCAGCAGTAGATATGTCATCCTCATTGCGATACTGGCTCCAAGGTATTTTTTTTTTCATGTTGGGGAACAGGTGATATATGGGGAAATCAGGGGAATTGGTTCAGAGCTACAGTCACACACAGCAACCATTGAAGCCAAGGACTTGTGTGCTGGGGCATTGTCCTGGGGAAACAAGACCCCTTTCGTCAGTTTTCCAGTGCGTTTGGTCTTTGCTAACTTTCAGAGGCAGTTATGAAAGTTTTATAGTATTCTCCATTGATGGTGCAGCCATTTTGAATATAGTCAATAAGTACAGTGTCTTTTGCATCCCAAAAAACTGAGGCCATCACTTTCCCACAGATGAAACAACCTTGGTTTTCTTTGGGGGGAGATGACGAGGGGTGTTTCTACTGCATAGATTTCCTCTTTGACTCTGGCTCAAAGTGATGAACCCAGCATTCTTCACGGGTTAGGAAACGGTCAAGGAAACCATCTGAATCCGTTTCAAACAATGTCAGTTTCCCGTGATGTGATCAGCCTGGTGCGCTTTTGATCAAATGTCAGAAGACGAGACAGCTACCGAGCAGAAACCTTCGTCATGCCAAGTTCATTATGCAGACTATTTTCAATTCTCTGACGGGATATACTAATAGCATTGGTTATTCTATTTATAGTCAGTCGTCTCTCATCCATTAACATATGAAGACGATCAATATTTTCCTTGGTGTTGGCAGTTGCTGGATGTCTAAAACTTGGGTCGTATTCAAGACTATTCCTTTCTCTCCTAAATGCAGCTGCCCACTTTTGCATTGTCGGTAAAGCTGGGACGTCATCCCCTAATGTAGCCACTTTCAGTATGAATGTTTGGGGAGAGGGTAAAATTTTTCTGCAACTATTGATGACACTACGATGCCAGATTTTTGTCCGTTTTCAAGTTAACTTCGAGCACAATTAGTAGCTATTTATCTTTTGAATAGTCAGATGTCAGTTTATCAGGAAAGAAACAATGGAGTTATTAATAAGAGTTGAATTTTATGCATGCAAGATTCCGCAACTCTAGCATCATACCTTCATAGTCAGCCTATGAACTTTTCAGCCCACCCTCGCACAATAGACCCTATAATGTTATGAAAATAACTAACCCCAATCTGTCAGTTTAGTTGTGAGAAAGTGCGTTTAGAGATAAAGATTTTTCTGAATAGGGTTTGTTTCGGAAAAATATTATTTCATGGTTGGACTGTCAGAAAATATTGATTTTTAACAGCGAAAAAAATAATGAATATATTAATGTTCATACGATACATCTTGTTTAATATCAGCTTTACTTCTGGGTCTCGAATCAAGAACGAAAAAAGGAAATTCTCAAATGTTTCGTTACACGCTCCACTTGGAAACGAATGACTCGATATAGCACGCAAAGTAAAATCAATGAGCCACGAATAGTCTGGCCTGCGTCTGTTCGTGTGCGGCTCCAAATAGCCCGCCGCGTCTGTTCGTGTGCGGCTCCAAATAGCCCGCCGCGTCTGTTCGTGTGCGGCTCCAAATAGCCTGCCGCGTCTGTTCGTGTGCGGCCCCAAATAGCCTGCCGCGTCTGTTTGTGTGCGGCTCCAAATAGCCTGCCGCGTCTGTTCGTGTGCATCTGGGAATTTCTGCTCCGACGGCAGCATCCCGAGTTCCTTGTGCTTATCTGTGTGGAAATTGTCCAGCAATCACGGTCCAAATATGTCACCATTCACGGTGATATATTTACTTCTGATATGCGCCGTGACCCATCAGTACGTAGGCGTGTATGACCCTTCAAAATTTTTGTCCACTGTATCTTTTAACAAATTTTGTCTTTTTGTTATTTCTCCTTAACCTTGTCCACTCATCGAAGCTCACTATGTTATGAGTTATTTTCCTCTTGCTTACAAGTGTGTGGCGTTGCATTAGCGTAAGAAAAGGGAAGAAGTGAAGTTCTTGCGGCTATGCAGGAAAAACAACGGCTAACTGTAGACTTGAAGAGGTCAAATTTTAATTAGTGAATAACATCAGTTATTCACTAATTAAAACTTGACCTCTTCAGGAGACATCAGTTGAAGACGTTAGACGTATAGTGTGGAAGTGGATTTTAAAAGGAAACCCAATCCTAAACAGGAAACAAGGGATAAACTTCTACTCCTGTTCAAAAGACTGGAGAGGAGTGTGAACCGGGCGATAGGCTAACCCGTCTACTCTTATTATTCAACCTGTCTTGTGAGTATAAGATATTCCAAGCCCTCTTTCCTCATTATGTGCCCAGATATTTAACTGTCTCTTTTTAATGCTAAGTGTAAATCTCCTTTTTGTTTCCATTAGATAATATATTGCAAAGCATTTAAGCACTTTTTTTTTTTTTTTTTTTTATATTTTCCTATTCTCTTAATACTTGTCTTAGCTTCTGGAAAACCTTTTCTCGATATTCTCAGGCGTTTTTGGATTACTGTATCACATTCTCCGTCATATTCTACACAGTTGAAATTTTGCCCTTTTTGAGATTCCAAATAAGTAGCTCAAATTTGGGATTCTGTTACTAATAACCATTCATTCTAACTTGGAGATAATAGTACGTTTTTCTTGCTTTCTATTACTAACTTGTGTAAGAGTTCTTTGAGTCTTCTTTCTGTGTTTTGTTACACCATCAGATTATTACTAATCTTTTTAAAACATAATTTACGTTAAACAAAGTTGCAAATTTCTGTTTAAATTTCTGTTTAAATTTCTGCTCCTACGGCAGCAGCCCGAGTTCATAAGTGCTTATCTGTGTGGAAATTGTCCAGCATTCACGGTTCATATGGACTCTCCAAAAAATATTGATTTTTATCCTATTCTCAATTTTCATAAGGTAGTATTCATATAAAATACAAATTTTATTGTAACCTAATTATGTACAGTAATGGATCATATGCAATATAGGTGAACAATTCAAGTAGAAACATTGTATCTAAATACAAATTAGGGACATGTCATAATAGATCATTCCATCTTAAATAATTCAATGTTTTGCGGCAATTTTCTTAGATCCTCGCTCGATTGCTTAGGAAATCCACTTAGTTAAGTGAATAGTAAATTATTTCACCTGAACCTGGATCGACGGCGATTTTGTGGTTAGTAGACGACCAACTGCGTCCTCAGTAAAATCGAGATGTGAGAGTTTCAAAGCAATCGCCTCTTTTCTATAAGTAGGGAAAAAAGAAATAAAATATGCTATAAAAGAACAACTTTCTGGTTCAAGTGACACCCGGTGGGAAGTAAAGTAAGGACCCGTTATTGATAAGACGTAGTCAGTTGGACAATCAAAAGCTGCCCGTTGAGAGGTCGCAGTAGAAAGTCACTTAGTTATGGACATTAGCCGGTCGTCAGTCACTCACGGTTAGAGTAAGGAGAGTCGGGTGGGTTGGGGAGAATGGGTTCTAGCTGGTCGAATAGAAGATCTGGTTCATTAGCTTGTCGTGAAAGAAGATGGGAGTAGCAGTGAAGATGTCCCAAGTGTCACTTACCCACTACTCACACTGTGGCTGGTAAATTCGGGTATAATACCCACACCGTTTAATAAAAACGGGATTTCTTATTTTCTCGCTGTAGCGATATTTCACCATTCATTTCTTTCTTAAAAGAACCACGGGCCTTTTCCAGTTTTTATTCACACCGAGGCAAACGTGAATCAAACCACGACATTGGACAGAAGCTTGAGCAGTCGGTGAAAAAATGTCTGAGAGACTTCGGCCATATGCTGATAAAATAAATCTTATCCGTGATATCACAGGCTACATAATCAACTAATGTGTAAGGGCGACTTCGCGCTGGATAGCTGTTGGATTACTGAGTAGGGAATTCCATACTCATTGGGTGACTCATAGTTGTGGCTTTAAGCCGAAAGTAAGCTGAGTAAAAAAAAAAAAAAAACTAGTGTGTATGTACCTCCAAAGATTCGCTAAAAAACGACGATACACGATGAAAAAAAAATGCCTCAAACTTAAAAAAGGAAAAGTTTTATCGCCAAAACCTTTTATTATGAAGAGAAAATACCAAATGCATTTTTTATTAAAGTTTTAAATATTTTGAAATTCTATATTAACTTGGCACGGTTAGGTGATATTGTTAAGTAAAAACTATATTTACTAATCGCAGATGGAAAAGTTAATTACAATTCAGTGACCCCCAGGAATTATTTTAAAAAAATAATTTGGGGGTTCTGTATACAAACATGCAGATTTTTGTAAATATGGATGTCCATATACGACATTATCAGAAAATAAGAGAGACAACTATAGTAATTAAAAAATTTATTGCTAATTTTATAACATTTCTTCAACAAGTCTTCATAAGCTATAAAGCTAAAAGTAATTAAAATTCAATAAAAAATTTGAATACTTAGAATATTTTCCTAAATTTTTAAGATTACTAGGTAGTTATATATATATATATATATATAAACTTTGTGTGTATTTAGGCAGCATCTTTTCATTCATGCACGTTTCATTAAATAATATAGACAAGTGTTGTCTATTTATTTTATGTAAAATATTTTCGTAACGTCTGATAAGTTTAATAACATCGTTGAACGAAGAAAGAAATTCACAATATTGATCCATATTTTTTAATACAATCTAAGCTTTCGGCTTACATAAGCCATTATCAAAGATGTCAATTACAACATATTAAACCTGTTAAGGTTGTTCAATTTTTCTTTTGCTATTTCAATTTGCCTTTTCACAAGGCTACATTTCTAATTCCAAGTATTGATAGTATTGTGGGCTGCTGGATCATGTAATTTAAATTGTGTGTATTTAGGCAGCATCTTTTCATTCATGCACGTTTCATTAAATAATATAGACAAGTGTGTGTGTATATATATATATATATATATATATATATATATATATATATATATATATATATATATATAAAAAAACTATAAGGTGCTCACGTTATATTCAATTATTTTTTACAGTTAGTTACCCCGTAGAAAAAGGTTTATAACATGAAGTCAGTCTATCGCGAGTTTTCGAAACCTCATCAAAATACTCACCCCAGTGTTAAAAAAATGCTTTTCTGAGATATTTTAAACTAAAAGTAATATTTGTTTGAAATCATATTAATTACATTTCAAATTAGTTATTCATCGTCAGTTTCAGAAAAGTATATTTTATTTTTTTAAAGATATTTTTTTCATAAAGTGAATCGTATTGTGTTGACAGATTCGCGAATAAAGTTTTTTTTTTTTTACTTTTTAAATGCATTATATATAATACACACACACATATATATATATATATATATATATATATATATATATATATATATATATATATATTAGAGAGGCCCTGTATATCAAACATTTTTCTCTTATCAACCTCACATTACTTAGCAGTGGAAATGAAGTGTTAAAAGCATTTCTAAAAAATAGATAAATGCCCACGCGAGTTCCAGCTGCGCGCAACATGTGAAGGCTCTGAATGAACGCTCCTATTTAAAACACAAAAAGTAAATTACAACGTAAGCGTCAGAACATGAGGGGGAAAAATAACACCAGATACAAAAAACCCTTGAAAATGGCTATAGAACTGAACAAAAGCGCTGGGACAATGGAAAATGTTTGTACCCTCAGCCGTTGTTCCTACAAAACTGAAAAGCGTAAGGATGCTGGAAAACTTAATAAAAATTTTTAAATCTTCCTTGTCAGCCGTATTTAATGAAAAATGATTGAAAGAAAGGTTACTGTCCAAATATACATTCTGGAATATAAAAATTTATATATCATTTTTTTTTATATTCCAGAACAACATTAGGAAAATCAATGATTGGACTTTTTTTTTTTTTTTTCATGTGACGTGTTTCGGACTCAGCCAGTTATGTCCCATGCGTGATACATGCTTAGGCAATAGTGTATATTTTGATACATGACTGACGAGGCAGATTTTTTTCCCTGCAGTAGGTTACCATTTCTTTCTGCGGTAGACCAGTTACCATCCAAGGCTATAGAACCCAGTCTGTCCTGCTATTTATCCATAGTTGGGGGAGAAGAGGATTCCTACCTTTCCCAAGTATATTAGCACGTAAGTCGACGTAATAAGAAACTAAAAGACAGTAAAAGAAATTGGCTTGACAATATACCCGAACAGCGTAAATATCACTTTTTACTCCGATGAATACTTACACTTAATTTTTGAAAGAGACTCGTGAATTAATGATACAGGACCCTCCATTCTACTTCATAAGGTAGTATTCATATAAAATACAAATTTTATCAGGTCATCCCATAAGTTCTGTCCGAATTTTGAATAAAGAAAACAAGTGACCAAATGTTACATTTAATTACAGATTCAATCAACAATGTATTTTCCCCTGATTATCTATGACTTCCTTCCATCTATTAACAATCTTACTAATTTCATTATTGTAAAATTCTTTTGGCTTTGATTCGAAGAACTCACAAATGTCAGTTTTAACCTCTTCCTTTGTTACAAAAGCTGTTTCTTCCAAATGATTCCACAAGCTACGAAACAAATGGTAGTCTGAAGGAGCAAGATCGGGAGAATTAGGTGGATGAGGAATTTTCTCCCAACCAAGTTGTTCAATCTTTTGTGACATAATTCTTGCTGTGTAGGGTCGCGCATTGTCCTGATGAAACATCACCTCTTTTCGATTCACTAGAGCAGGTCTTTTTTTCCTCAAAGCTTGGTTCAAACGCTCTAATTGCTGACAGTATATTTGAGCATTAATTGTTGCATTAGGTGGTAAGAATTCAAAGTGGATTATTCTTTGGCGATCCCACCAGATTGAAAGAAGAACCTTTTGCCCATGAAGTTCCCTTCTCGGCTGTGGCTGGGGTCCTTCCCCTTTACCAAGCCACTGTCTACGACGCTTAACATTTGGATAAAAGATCCATTTTTCGTCGCCAGTCACAAGTCTATCCAAAAAAGGTGAAACAAGTTGGCGAGAATGGAGAGAAGAGCAGATGTCCGTTCGGGATTTGAGGTTGTTTTCAGACAATTCACGAGGCACCCATTTTCCAAGTTGTTGAAGATGACGATGAACAGTTGTATGGTTTGAACTGAGAACCACTGCCAATTCCTCAACTGCTAAAGCAGGATTTTCTTCAAGGGCTGCTTCAAGAAGCTTTTCATCAAACTCAACTGGACGTCCGGTTCGATCTTCATCTTCAAGGGTGAAATCTCCACCTCTGAATTTTGCAAACCATCTTCTGCAAGTTCTTTCATTCACACATTCCTCTCCATAAACTGAGTGAATGTTTCTAGCCGCTTCGGCTGCTGAGTTTCCTTTCTTGAACTCATAAAGCATTATGTGCCTCAAATGATTCTTGGGTACTTCCATGTTAGCAGGGTTTTAATCAAACAAAATTTAATTGTTCTCTGAAATAAAATTTGATCAGTTTAAATGTATCTAAACATAAAAATAATGTTCACTTCCATTAGACATTATAAAATACTCTTTAAATTTCGTTCATTTTAACAAAAAGTTAAAATTCGGACAGAACTTATAGGATGACCTGATATTATAACCTAATTATGTACAATAATGGATTCTATGCGATATAGGTGAACAATTGAATTAGGAAAAATTGAAAAAAAAAATACAATGTATCCAAATACAAATTAGGGACATGTCATAGTAAATCTGTTCTGTGGCAATTTTTAAGGTTTTTCTTAAAAAGTTAATTAATTTTCAGCATTACGGATAAAAAAATAGTGAATTTTATATAGTGTTTTCTTCCAGACTTAACATGAGCAAAACAAATTCAGATTTCAACACACAAAAAAAAAAAAAAAAAATTAAAGAAAACAGCAACAACAACCTAAAATCCTCGAAAATATTTTAGTCGTTAATAGTCATTTTTTCTTCGTTTAATTTGTAACTTCTATAAGTGTCGATAGAAAAAAAGCAAATGTTGATAAGATAGCGATGCTCACAAAGCACTGCCCTGGGCGCCCAACCAAGCTTGCTCCCGACCCGTTTGGGTATTTTCGGGGGGAAGGGGTAGTACGCTTTTAGACTTAACACATACAAATAGTTATAGTGTAGTTTTTATTTTTTATTTCCAAAGATCTATTAATTTAGCTTGTCTAGTAAATTCCTTTCTTTATGGAGGAATGGTTTTGAGGATACTATTGCATACGCAAATATAATATAAATATATATATATCATATCAATCTTTGTGATAGACATAATATTTTGAATATATATGCCACCCATCTTCATTTTTTTCTTTGTTCTTCCCGAAAAAGATCTAACTATTTTGATGTATCTATGTAAGGCTGCTATATATGCAGAAAATCCGTAAAGTCTATTTACATTTGCCCCACCCCAAACAGTTTTGACAGACATTTTTGAATACTGTCCCAAAAGAAATGCACGTTCACAAATTTTTTCCCCTCACCATTTATGGCAATTGGGGGTAGTGAAAGTCAAAGGACATATTCCCAGTTCGCGATCCCATCTGAGACAAAAAGAAACCCCCACGCTAATCTTAGAAGTTCTCTTTTTTTTTATTTTTTTATTTTTTACTGAGTTTGAGGTTAATTATTTTTCATATTTTCCAACCCACGAATTTTGACCTACTTATTTAAAAACTATACCAGTATATAAACAATGTCACCAAATTCTCTCATGGCCCCCAAATATTTTTGTATTTAGATAGTATTAAAAATGTTTAGTTTTAACTAGGTATGTTCATGAGATCGATAAAAAAAAATAGCATACCATGAATAAAAAAGGCCTTAAACTTGATGAAAATAATTTTTATCGTCTAAATGTTAATGTTATTATCAAGAGGAATGATAAAAGTATTTTTTGAATATTTTTTTACATTTTTTTAATGTCAACAATTTTCGTTAAAAATCTTCCATTTTTTTTTTAATCAGAAAAATTGACAGAAAATTGATCGTTAGCCGTAATCTGATCGTAATTTGACAATTATTTCTATTTTTGCAAGATTTTCAAAATTAATGTGTGTCATAAGAAAAAAATGCACAAAAAATTATTATGCCATGTTATTTTTACTAGAGTTCCGGTGATGACGAGAAACAAGGTTTTTCAATCGAAAGTTAGAATGTAATAGACAGAAAAATTTAAAAAAAAATAATTAAAAATTACTTTGTTCTTTCCTCTTAATAGTAACAAACATTTTGGCGATAAAATTTTGTTTTCGTCAAGTTTGTCGTCTTTTTCATCAGACTATGCACTTTTTTTTTTTTTTTTTTTTTTTTTGGCGATCTCATGGAGATACCTAATTTTGACTAATTTCATATATGTAAAAAAAATAAAGATCACTTTTTGACAGTAAGTTGCTACTCTAGTATTAGGACAGGTTGATTTTTCACGTTATTTTTTTTTTTTTTTTTTTTTTTAAGAAAACCGACATTGCACTCATTGTGAATGCTGAGGTTTGATGTGATAGGTATCAACACCGCAAACTAGATTCCTTGTTTTTACTAATTTTTGAGCATTAAAGATTATCTGGAAAAAAAAAAATGTACAGAAAAACCTTTCCGCTGGTTTTTGCTTACAAACTGACTTCAACATTTTACTATTTCAAGAATAAGTCCAAATAAAGTTGATATTCTTTGTCTTAGATACTGTGAATGGAAAATATATTCAAACCAGAATGTTAATTATGAATCACCACAAGCAAAAAATGCATTTTTTACTGTATGAGTAAAAACTGTAAAATAAATTGTAAAAGATTACAATAATGGTTAATCAATGAATAACATCTTGCCCAATTCGTTAGGTCATAATTAATAGACAAATATATATATATAATACTGCTAGGCACAAATTATAAGATAAAATGTTGTAAAATTGCATTGTTTATTGAAAATCACACTAAAACTGTCTTTTTATGTGCCATGTCCTTTCAGGACGTAGGCGATCATGGCTCTCCACCCCACCTCTATCCCTTGCAGCTCTCAACAATTTCCTTCCCTCTGCTTCCTCCCCCAGACCATGTTTTGTCATCCACTTGCTTAAGCCCACTAGGTATGTCATGCGTTGTTTTCCCTTTGTCTCTCTTTCCCTTTGTCTCTCTTTCCCTTTGTCTCTCTTTCCCTTTGTCTCTCTTTCCCTTTGTCTCTCTTTTTTCTTTGTCTCTCTTTCCCTTTGTCTCTCTTTCCTTTGTCTCTTTTCCTTTGTCTCTCCCTTTGTCTCTCTTTCCTTTGTCTCTCTTTCCCTTTGTCTCTCTTTCCCTTTGTCTCTCTTTCCCTTTGTCTCTCTTTCCCTTTGTCTCTCTTTCCCTTTGTCTCTCTTTCCCTTTGTCTCTCTTTCCCTTTGTCTCTCTTTCCCTTTGTCTCTCTTTCCCTTTGTCTCTCTTTCCCTCTATTCGACCCGTGAGTATCAGATTCTCCAGGCCCCCCTCCTTCATTATGTGTCCCAGGAACTTCAACTGCCTCTTCCTGATGTTAAGTATAAGCCACCTCCTTGTTTGCATCCCCTCATATATATATATATATATATATATATATATATAACAGCTTCTGACTTATTACAATTTGACATTTTTATTAAATGTCTTATTTTTCTTTTAGATTGAAAATCGTTTGAAAATAAATACGATGTAACTTATAGGTGTCTCCCAAAGAAAAGCGATACCTAAAGTTTAAAATGCATTTTTAAAAGTGAAAAATCTTTGCCACTTGGTATCTATCTTCCGAGTGTGATCTATCGTAATAACGCACCACTAAAGTATGTGATTTCCGAGTTGAGAACACCGTCTACATGCAAATAGACATTAAAAATAGATACATACGGAATAAGACGACTTCATTTAATATACTCTAATAATATGCTAAATAAATAATACCATATTATAAAAAGAAAAGGAAATTATTGTTTTAATTGATACTATCAGTGTCTATAAACAGTTTGAACATCATTCAGAAATGCAATAAATAAATTTTAGTTGTTGGATGATATAATTTTCAACCGGAAGCCTTCATTCATTGTGTCCTACTTACGTGTTACTTAATGTTGTAGAGTACTTTCACAGTGGAGGCTTGTATTTGTACTAAGTCGGTCCTAAAATAGGTTCGACGTACAAAACGTTAGGAACTTGATATAATAGGTAATGACGCAGTAATCTAGTTGTGGTGGCTGATACTTTAATATCCGACTAACTGTCGTCCGGCATCGACTGACTATATTTAGTCCCCCCCCACGTGGGCATCATGTGGCACAAGGCCGGTTTAACGTGGGATCTCCGAACCCGTGGGCTCGGCCAAAAAAATGCCCATTGAACCCGTATAAACTGGTTCAGGGTCGGTTTACCTCCCCGAAAGAGAATCCACCCTTCGGCGTAGCCTCTTTCGTGTTCCTCCCCGCCCGAAGGCAGAGTTCAGCCGGTCGACCGACATCGACTGATTGACCAACTATAGGTGGGAGAGTCTATTAACTATAGAATAGGTGTGTTCCACTATAACACTTAAGTTGCGTATGTAGATCATTTTCTTTAAGATAATCATATATTTTAGAAGAATCATGCATATAGATCACGTACTTAAGTAACACCGGAAAATCTTGATTTTATTTTAGTTTTCATTTCAATCATTGATGGTTTGTTCAGTGCCATATTAATTCCTTATGGGTCATTTAATGCCAAAGTTTAATTTTATTGAAAGCTTTGAAGTAATTGTCATTTTCCTATAAATAGATATTCTTAGTCATTCTCTTGTATATAAAATGTATTGCTGTTATTTTTTACTGGCATTTAAATGTACGTTTTATACTTTCATAGTTCTTGCTTTTCTTTGGGTGGGGGGGCACTATTTGCCCATAGCTGAGACCCTAACAGGCGCTACCACCCCGAGTCAGGGTAGACCTGAGAACAGCAATTAAGCAGTGGTTCCACGCTCCTCAAAAACCTCCAATCTCCCGATCAGAAGCCTTATTGCCGATTGTTGTTTATCGTCATACCAAGTTTTCATTTTAAGCTAAGAGATTAAATTTAATATTTCCAATAAGTAACATACTTTTGCTGTATTTCAAAAGAACTTTAATTGATTGGAATGATTTTTAAATCGCTAAAAATGGTTGACATCGTTAAAAAATATGCTGACGTCAGCAATTATGAAAAAAGTGTATTCAGTACATTAACAGTTCTTTTTAGAAGAAATTCATAATCTTTTCACGACTTTCTATTTTTAGTAACTCTGGGGTTTCAAATTAAAGTTACCTTTCCTATAAATACTTGTTAGGTACCATAGCGAAGAACTCGTCCCGATGAAAATTTAAGCGTATTACTAGACAAGCAACGATATCTCATCAATTTACAGTTGAGTTAGCTCGATCTAACAGTAAGTTCTATGCTAACAGTTTTTCTCGCTTGTAGAAGTCTCTTTTGGCTTTGTACTTTCCAATCAACTTGAATTTTTAAAAATTTAAATGCAATGTCATCTACTGTTTTCCTGATTCCTCTTTTTTTGTTTCCGCTCTTACGTAATGTTTGTTTTCGAATTCTTCCACACCCAGTAACCCCTTGTGTCTTAGTGGCTTTACTGCCCTGTTTTGGGGTGAATTTGCTTAAAATAAAATACCTTAACTAAAAAAGGAGCACTATCAACTGAAAGTTGTGCGCAGGCAAAGAAAGCATCCCTCGCCTGTGATTGGGTCAAAACTGTTTTGTAGATTCCGATTTCTGAAGTGATATCGTGACTTTAATGTTTCTGTCTACATAGATATGGTTTTCGTCATAAAGGTTCCCCACACCCAATTCAAATATAAATGTACGTCTGCTCTATCTATATCCAAAGTAATGTGTCAAGCAATCTTGGGAGGTGTGAGGAGAGGCTGCTAAATATTTTTTTCTTATTGCTGCTGTATAAAACTTTTATGTCAGGAATCCGTAAATAATTCTTCTTTTCCAGTATTTAAGCATCCCAATTAGCATTAAAAGAAAAAAAAATCCGTAAATAACACAGTTCAGATAAAACCAGCAAACAGCTGGCACATAAGTAATAAAACCATTTAATGTCTAGATGCAGTTTTTTTGACATCAGATAAAATGTGAAATTTTCATTATTTCCACTTCTGAAAATTAAGTGTGCTTTTTTTTTTAAAAACTTTTTTTTTACCTTAAGATAAAGGTTAAGGAGAAAAAAATTGTAAATATCGTATTTGTGTCGTATCCTTCAGGATTTGAGAAATCGGAGCTCTCTACAACTTGTTACTCAAAGCCGTAAAAAAAAAGGATCAACTTGCCCGTCTTGCGCCATGGCTACGTGTCTAGAGCTGTAGATTATTCACAGTCTTGTTTTACTCGCCAGCAGTGTCCTTCAGAGCTCATTCTGTGTTTGCGTAAGATTGTAGAAATATCAGGGATGGGTTCATAAAGCTGTGATTTAGTTGAATGTTGTCTCCAAGAGCTGTTAATTACAGCTCTCGGTTGTAGGTTCCATCAAGCTTAAACTCTAGGGTTTTAGCTATTATCCAAGCAGTGGCACTATACATTAAAATCGTCACTAAAAATGTACTTATTTAAATATGCCGAATAGTGAGGACTGGATATATTCAGTTCCTATATGGCAGAAATACACTATTTATTTTTATCTGATATGACTCTTGTAAAGGCAGCGTATAGCAGGAGTCAGATAGGTACTGAAGTGGTACAATGGACCGACCATTTTCGCAGCATCTTTAGTATTAGATCGAATATGTATGTTCCATTTGAGGTCTGTGGTGAAACTGAGCACCAATAGCAGTTCAAGAGTAGGAGACTCCTTGATAGAACGCCAATCCATCATGATAGTTGAAA
The DNA here is from genome assembly GCA_903632075.3 of Acanthosepion pharaonis. Taxonomy (NCBI): domain Eukaryota; kingdom Metazoa; phylum Mollusca; class Cephalopoda; order Sepiida; family Sepiidae; genus Acanthosepion; species Acanthosepion pharaonis. Next base: position 166,070 of record CAHIKZ030000851.1, on the reverse strand, counting down.
TTTTAGGGTCTCGTCTGTAGTTCGTCAATCGTTATTCGTTTCGTTTTGGACGTATTGAATTTCACAAGTCAGTCCTCCCTCCGTATTGAGCTATCAGGTCTGTCAGAGGAGAGATCAGCTGTTTCATTATAAACTATATACGATCTCAGTCTTGACAACTTTCCCGGCGTAGAGACTGAAAGAAAACCCATCTATCATGATAGTTGTGGAGGGTGCTCTTCTCGATGACATTGGAACATAACTAGTTTGTTTTGGGACTTATTGAATTTTACAAGCCAGTCCTTCTCTCATTGAGCCACGCTGGTCAGATCAGATGGAAGGTCAGCTGCGAGGTACTGGTTATCCAGATTTTTGAAGGTGTACCTAAAGTATTTACAACATATATACGGCAATTGATTCATACCGCACAAGCCAAGTGGTAGGATGAGGATAGGGATTACAGTCATGTTACGTTGAAACACCCATTCTCCTACGATCACCGAAATTAAGCAACGTCAAGCCTGGTCAGTACCTGGATAGGTGACCGCTTGGGAATACCAGTTACTGTAAGCTTGAATGTGCGGGTGGTGTAATGGATAATGGTTCAGAATTGTCAATCGGAGAACGGAGTTCCAATTCCAGTTGGGTCCGTTATGCTCGCTTACACGCAAATACCCTTGATAAAGGTATGAATCAACTTCCTTTTCCCCCAGCTATAGGTTAATTATTAAGAGTTGTAACACTAAATTATTATTAGCCCAAAAAAGTCTTATCTAAAAATATTTTCTTGCTAACATACAAAGGGTTGATAAACAGTTGAAAACGAATCAACCCATCAATAGATATTTGCGGCATATGTATTTACCCTCTTTTTTTATTTTATCATAAAATAAAGCGGCTTCAGGTTTTAGTTTAATGAAGGTTACCTGGCTTGTTATATCTATTGACAATATTTTACATATGTCTTCAATACAGAATGGCCACGCTTTGCTTTTGCCACGACCCTAAATCTCTTCTCAACTGAAGTACATGACTTCTTCACCAACTATTCACTCAAATTGTACCATGACGCCATAACTTCTTTCAGGCCCAAATCACTTGAGTACGAGATATGTCTCCAACATGGGCTATATCGCAAAGTTCATAGGATTAATGTCACTGCTTGACGGAAATCAAGTTGACCTGTGAAAAAATTCACGGAAATGTCTCCAGCACTAGTTCTGCGTCAAATTAGCCGTGTGTGCGAGAACTCAGTCTTGAGTGATCAGACACTTTTAAATGTGTCTAACAAGACACATCTCTTCTACGTTTGCTGTTAAACTGCAATTCACTCTTATTCCTTCAATAAACACCAAAGGCGCTCGAACCATCAGAAACAGTAGATCAAACATTGACACCAGTTGATTCCAGTCGCTTGGAATACGTTCTGACACCTTCATAGATGTTTTCTGGTGAATTGCCGTAAACACTACCGTTGTGGTAGTTGATCACAACCTCCACACCGAAAAAAACAATCTCGCCAAACCCTTCCTCCCTCTGTCAAGCCGTTTTTGCATGGAGGCATCTGAGAGCAGCTGTCATCGTTGAATCTTGTGTGCTTTCCTAATAACTTATCCGGAATATTCATTTCTTTTTGCCATATTGTAACACCACACAGGATCGATGTACTCTACAATACCAGCCATTGGTCCTGTCCTAGTCCAGTATCATAGGTTCAATCAATGTCTCCGGTTCACAATGCCGATTTGATCCCACTTTCCAGCCACATTGGGATTTTTCAGATACTGGAAAGCAAATCAAACGTAAATCCCGGAATCTTCAGCTGGTCTACCTTTACGTTCGTTGGGAGCGAGAATTGACCCAAGCAGAAAAATCAAATATGAACAAGTCAGTTCGAGTCGAAAGAAAAATTCATTTATGTATATAAGAAAGAAATTGGTACAAAAATAATAATGCTTATTTTACAAGAAAGTAGTGTATATGAAATAAAGTCCAGAAAAAAAAATAATGTAAATAATTCTGAAAGGAGAGAAGCACTTTTCGGGTTCACCATTTTTTTTGTCTTAGTAGAGGCCGTAATTATTTCACTATCAAGATATAAGTGGGGTTTACTGGCAGTATCGCGCCAACAATGCAGATAACTTTAGTTCACTACCTCTTTTATTACAGCAGAAAGCGGTCGATTTCACTCTCACTGCCCCCCTCTCTCTTTCTCTCTGGTCGACCGCTTGTCAACTCACTTCATCCAGCTTCAAATCCAATCGACTTCGGCTGTTTGTTTTCGCACAAACACGCGCTTAAATAAACGTGGTGGTAGCAACAAAAACCCGAGGTGTTGGTAAACTTAAAATACAAACTGATTACTGACCTCTCTCTCTTCATGATTAAATGAACAGTCTATTCTTCTCAATTTGTATTCCATAGTTTATATAAACACTATTGTTTTGACATTTTATATTAATAATTCTGACGGAGTAAAGATTCTCAGAGCACAAACTTCACCACAGACCACACCTCTCATCTACAAACAAAATTTCATACTACTACAATTATTAATATTTCAAAAGTGACCATATCTCTATAATACAATATTCCTCATGCTTCTTCGAAGGTTCCTCTTCACCGATTCAATACCTCTTCACCAATAATAATCTGGTATGAACTGAACGTTTTCTTGTTGGAATTGTTTTTGGTGAGGTTGTTTAGTACCAGATATTTTTTTTTTCTCTGCAAACATAAAATCAGTTTCAACACCACACAATTTTTCATACCAGCCATTTTCAATGCAAAACTTGTTTTGCTTGATCCGCCATATTTAATTAAACTCTAAATATCACAAAAGAAATTTTAGGAAGCCTTAGACAAAATTTGAAATCGTCTTTAGGAATAGACGTTTCAGTTTTAATGCTTAAATAATGGGTAAATACTTGTGCCGCACCTTGTAGATTTGTCCGTTCGCTTCTGTCTCGTCATTATATTTAATTAGTCACTTACGTTGACGCAATGCCTCGTCTTTGCTACAATGTGAACTATCATTAAAGCGTCTATATTTATCTAATAAGGTTAGGTTTGTCTGGAGGCTATTTTGAACTGCAAAACAATTATTCTCTTTGAGAGATTTCGTGTTTGATTTATTTACTTATTTCTTTCCTCGATGCTGTCAAGATATTGGAATCTGTTTAGTGTACATCGGCAAGATGTCCAGCGATTTTGTCAGTTCAAGGGGAAAATTTAGCAAATGAATTCAGTAAGTCGACTAACTTGTATAAATATTTTCAAAGTGTGTATGCGCTGTAGAAAAAAAAAGGTTGATTTGCATAGAGGAAGAGGCGAGATCCTGATGTGAAGTAAAAATTCTTGCTGAATTTGAAGGTTGAAGAATATTTGTCTGCAACACTTACGTTAGAAATCAGTGCAAGTGGAGGAAGATTGTTACGTCAAGATTCAGTTAGGCGGGAAATGAAATGAGATTAGTGAATAATTCTTATTTTACTCATCAAGCAAAGGGCGTCTCTTGCTGTTTTTCTCTCTGTCATTGTTTTTCTCTCTGCTTTTTCTTTCTCTCTGCGTTTTTTTCTTTCTCTCTCGTTTTTTCTTTCTCTCTCGTTTTTTTTTCTGTCTCTCTCTCTCGTTTTTGTCTCTCTTCTCTCTCTTTTTTGTCTGTTTCTCTCTCGTTTTTTCTGTCTGTCTCTCTCTCTCGTTTTTTCTGTCTGTCTCTCTCTCTCGTTTTTTCTGTCTGTCTCTCTCTCTCGTTTTTTTTCTGTCTGTCTCTCTCTCTCGTTTTTTTTCTGTCTGTCTCTCTCTCTCTCTCGTTTTTTTTGTCTGTCTGTCTCTCTCTCTCGTTTTTTTTCTTCTGTCTCTCTCTCTCTCTTTTTTGTCTTTTTTCTCTCTCTTTTTTTCGTTTTTTCTCTCTCTTTTTTTCTTCTCTCTCTCGTTTTTCTGTCTGTTCTCTCTCTCTCTTTTTTTTTTTCTGTCTGTCTCTCTCTGTCTGTCTCTCTCTTTTTTTTTTCTGTCTGTCTCTCTCTCTCTCGTTTTTTTGTCTGTCTCTCTCTCTCTCTCTTTTTTTTTGTCTGTCTCTCTCTCTCTCTTTTTTTTTCTGTCTGTCTCTCTCTCTCTCTTTTTTTTTCTGTCTGTCTCTCTCTCTCTCTCTCTGTCTCTCTTTTTTTTCTTTTCTCTCTCTCTCTCTCTCTCTCGTTTTTTCTGTCTGTCTCTCTCTCTCTCTCGTTTTTTCTGTCTGTCTCTCTCTCTCTCTCGTTTTTTCTGTCTGTCTCTCTCTCTCTCTCGTTTTTTCTGTCTGTCTCTCTCTCTCTCTCTCGTTTTTTTTCTTGTCTGTCTGTCTCTCTTTTTTCTGTCTGTCTCTCTTTTTTTTTCTGTCTGTCTCTCTCTCTCTCTTTTTTCTCTCGTTTTTCTGTCTGTCTCTCTCTCGTTTTTTTTTTTGTCTGTCTGTCTCTCTCATTTTTTTGTCTTCTTTTTTTCTGTCTGTCTCTCTCTCTCTTTTTTTCTGTCTCTCTCTCGTTTTTTCTGTCTGTCTCTCTCTCTCGTTTTTTCTGTCTGTCTCTCTCTCGTTTTTTCTGTCTGTCTCTCTCTCGTTTTTTCTGTCTGTCTCTCTCTCGTTTTTTCTGTCTGTCTCTCTTTTTCTCTTTTTTTTGTCTGTCTCTCTCTCTCTCTCTTTTTTTTTTTCTGTCTGTCTCTCTCTCTTTTTTTTTTCTGTCTGTCTCTCTCTCTTTTTTTTTTCTGTCTGTCTCTCTCTCTCTCTCTTTTTTTTTTTTTCTGTCTGTCTCTCTCTCTCTTTTTTTTTTTCTTCTGTCTGTCTCTCTCTCTCTTTTTTTTTTTCTGTCTGTCTCTCTCTCTCTCTTTTTTTTTTTTCCTGTCTGTCTCTCTCTGTCTCTGTCTCTCTCTTTTTTTCCTCTGTCTGTCTGTCTCTCTCTTTTTTTTTTTCTGTCTGTCTGTCTCTCTCTTTTTTCTCTGTCTGTCTTCTCTCTTTTTTTTCTGTCTGTCTCTCTCTTTTTTTTTCCCTGTCTGTCTCTCTTTCTCGTTTTTTGTCTGTCTGTCTCTCTTTCTTTTCTCTGTCTGTCTTTTTTTTTCCTGTCTGTCTCTCTCTCTTTTTTTTGTCTCTGTCTGTCTCTCTCGTTCTTCTTTCTCTCTTTTTTTTCTGTCTGTCTGTCTCTCTCCGTTTTTCTGTCTGTCTGTCTCTCTCTCTCTCTTTTCTGTCTGTCTGTCTTTCTCTTTTTTTTTTGTCTGTCTGTCTCTCTCTTTTTTTTTTCTGTCTGTCTGTCTCTTTTTCTGTTTTTTTCCTTTTTCTTCCTCTCTGTCTGTCTGTCTCTCTCTCGCGCTTTCCCTGTCTGTCTGTCTCTCTGTCTTTTTTTTCTCCGTGTCTGTCTCTGTCTGTCTGTCTGCGCCTTTTTTTTCCTGTCTGTCTTCTCTTTTTTTTTTCCTGTCTGTCTGTCTCTCTCTCTTTTTTTCCCTGTCTGTCTGTCTCTCTCTTTTTTTTTCCCTCCTGTCTGTCTGTCTGTCTCTCTCTCTTTTTTTTTTTCCCTGTCTGTCTCTCTGTTTTTTTTTTTCCTGTCTGTCTCTGTCTCTCTTTTTTTTTCCCTGTCTGTCTCTCTCTCTCGTTTTTTTTTGTCTGTCTCCTGTCTGTCTGTCTCTCTGTCTTTTCTCCGTCTGTCTGTCTGTCTTTTTTTTCCTGTCTGTCTGTCTCTCTTTTTTTTTTTCCTGTCTGTCTCTCTCTCTCTCCCGTCTCTCTGTTTTCCTTTTCTGTCTGTCTGTCTCTCTCGTTTTTTGTCTCTGTCTGTCTCTCTCTCTCTCTTTTTTTTTCTGTCTGTCTGTCTCTCTCGTTTTTTTTTCCTGTCTGTCTGTCTCTCTCTCTTTTTTTTTCCTGTCTGTCTGTCTCTCTCTTTTTTCCCGTTTTTTTCCTTTTCTGTCTGTCTGTCTGTCTCTCTTTTTTTTTTTCCTGTCTGTCTGTCTCTCTTTTTTTTCCTGTCTGTCTGTCTCTCTCTTTTTTTCCTGTCTTTTTCCTGTCTGTCTGTCTCTCTCTCTTTTTTTTTCCTGTCTGTCTGTCTCTCTCTTTTTTTTCCCGTCTGTCTGTCTCTCTCTTTTTTTTCCCGTCTGTCTGTCTCTCTCTTTTTTTTCCCGTCTGTCTGTCTCTCTCTTTTTTTTCCCGTCTGTCTGTCTCTCTCTTTTTTTTCCCGTCTGTCTGTCTCTTTTTTTTCCGTCTGTCTGTCTGTTTTTTTTTTGTCTGTCTGTCTCTCTCTCGTTTTTTTTTTTCCTGTCTGTCTGTCTCTCTCTTTTTTTCCTGTCTGTCTCTCTTTTTTTTCCTCTCTGTTTTTTTCCTGTCTGTCTGTCTCTCTCTCGTTTTTTTCCTGTCTGTCTGTCTCTCTCTCGTTTTTTTCCTGTCTGTCTGTCTCTCTCTCGTTTTTTTCCTGTCTGTCTGTCTCTCTCTCGTTTTTTTCCTGTCTGTCTGTCTCTCTTTTTTTTCTCTCGCTTGTTAATGATTTATCGAAAAAAACTTTATTTTGTCGGTCGCGATGCTAAACTTGTACACCCCATTCCAAATATGACGCCCCCCCCTGTAAATACTGTGTCATTTAATTCCCAGACGATCACAGCTGAACATGTCATTTAGCACTTAACAATTAAATTGTTGCTTTCGTATACGAATTATATCGGCTAATCTGAGATAATTTTATACTCAATTAAGTCATCCTCATGAAAGCTTTCTATCTGGAGACAAAGTATTTCTAAGTAAATTAATATTTTTCACTCTTTTATTTAGGCATATTAGTGAAATCTTTATGCTGTCAGCAACGCTTGCTTTAATTTGCGCATTTTTATTTTTATGAAAAATATTCTATCACCAAATTTCCCGCCGTTTGCCATAAATATTTAGTAATTTTTAACGCTAACAAACTAAAATGAAACCGCAGAGGAAGTTGTAGCGTTTCTTTAAAGTCAGTGTCTTTCTGGATATGCCATCAATATCCTAACCCAAATAAATAATTGACAACGTAGCAGGGGGAAAACAAAACACTATCTCCAAGAAACAAGAATACACGGTTATCAACAAAATGGGCAGCTCACTGTATTAATTACGTACCAGGGTCGTCAAAATCGAGCAGATGCGAAAATTGTGTGTCGTTCGACACAAATACGAAGACGTATAAAAACAGTAAAAGATGCCTTTCAGAAGTTAATCAGAGTATTAAGAGGTAGGAAAATGTCTTTAGAAGCAAGTGCTGAACAGCTATATGCCAGTGAGTGTTCAGATGAAGTGACCTGAAGCGTCAGAGATGGAGTTCTCCCGACAGATGCTGACAATACCACGAGCACTAGCAAGGTAGACAGAACTCTCTTCTCTTGAGTCGCAGTTACTCTAGAAGGAAAACTAATTTCCAAGAGCGCGGAAAAGGCAACTTGAAACTACACTATCTTTCTCAAGAAGTCCTGATAGTTCCCAGATAAAGGGGAGGTATTTAGGTTCCCCATGGTACCTTTCATCCTAAAGGAATATGGGTAATGGTTGTATGGATATTATGTCATGTTGACTGTAAACGTCTGAAATCTAAATGTTCCAACTGTGTACGGGCTTCCACTAACAATAACTATTTGAACTAATGTTATTTTTTCCATACATGTTTGGTTGAATAATATGGACAAATCCCATCATTTCGTTAAATTTTTTATTTATGAATTTATTTACATGTCTTATATAGGCAGAACATTTCGACCATCTTACGAATATCATCTGTCTATTTTGGAAGCCATCTGCCTGAAATTATTTAAACCATCGCTTTCTAAACAAAAGGAGAATTTTTCACGATCGCTAAATTTATTTTTTGATATATGAGCAACTTATTTTCCTATCTTACTGCTCAGGTTGGTTCATTATTATTAATTCATTATTTACGCATTTATTTTAATCGTAAATTTATTTTAATTTTACGTATATATATCTTCGTAAGATTTTAGACGTGTTCCAACCATACCATTTTGCCGTTCTTCTCATTTTCATTGTTTGTTTAAAATCATTTGCCAACGAAAGACCCTGATGAAGCGTTGGCCGAAAGGTACCTAGGTCCTGCAAAAAAAAAAAAAAAAAATGGTCATACAAAAATTCATTTTCTTTAAATCGATATATATATATATATATAAAAATATATATATATGTGTGTGTGTCTCTAAGTCCTCTAATCAGTTTGATGCTAAGATGAAATTCATCAAGGAAGGTGCCAAGTATAAAAAGACAATATTTATATTATTCAATCAATATTGTATAGAGAAAATAAGATTTTGAAAAACACCTAATATTTATGTATATATAGAAAAAGTTGCAAATTAAAAGAATAATAATGTTTTTTATGAAAGTATTTATATATATATATATATATTTGATATTTCAGATTGACCTCAATCTTTCTTCAGAAATAACTGTTTGTTTACAAGTAGCGTCCGTCGCGAGACGCGGACGTCACGTGATATGGAACGCCACTGTGTTCGAATATTCCTAACGTAAATCTAACTGTAATAATATTTTAGATGTTTAAAAAAATAAAAAAAACTTTTAACTATATCTAAAAAAATGTTTAACTATTGAAATATTTATAAAGATTTAAAATACCCAAGTCTTTATTTAACCCTAGTTTATATGTATTTAATTTTAAAATCCAGTATTTTTCTTTTTTTTTTCTGCGTGTGTATGTGGAACTGAAATCAGAATCTATCAATAAACGTTTACAGTTTTTTAATGAGTGTCTTGATTGATTAAAGTGTTCAGCTATGGGGGAATAAGGATTGTTTTGATGCATGGTTTGTTTATGATTGTTGAAGCGAAATCTAAAATTATTTCCAGATTCACCAATATATCCACTACTAGGACATAAGGTGCACAATAAATAGTAGATTATATTATATTCGGACACAGTGGCGTTCCATATCACGTGACGTCCGCGTCTCGCGACGGAAGGCTACTTGTAAACAAACAGTTATTTCTGAAGAAAGACTGAGGTCAATCTGAAATATCAAATATATATATAAATAAATAAATACTTTCATAATAAAACATTCTTTTAATTTGCAACTTTTTCTATATATACATATTAAGTATACGTGGCTTCTCATAATATTTATATGTAATATTTATAATACATATAATTTTACCGAGAAATATTAAAATTGTTTTACTTTAACTGGTTTCACATTCAGCTTTTCAAAATGTTTATATTTCCATGTGTTGGCGCATGACTTGAACAAATGAAAAAATCGAGGGGCGTAACTTTTATGTCGCTTATGGTAAGGAAAATATGATAGAATCTATTTTGAGAGACTTGGCTCTGGTTTTTGTAATGAATTGTGTATTGGTTTAAACTTGCTGATAAAAATGTTTTATTGGTACGCTTTTGTTCAGTGTTTTTGTAGTCGCATTGATAGAATGGGAAGATATTAAAATTTGGCAAATTTCGTCCTCCTAATTCCTCTATGTTGGGTAATGGGTATTTTTCTGGTGAAGGGGATCCCTAATTTGTTGGAGATGAACTGCAATTCTTTATCGGGATGTTTGGCCAATGTAATGTTCGTGGCAACTTTTGCATGTTATTATGTATATTAAATTCTCAGAGTTGCACGAGAAATCATTTTGAATTTGGATCCGTCTTTGAAGTGAAATTCGTGGCCTTCTAATAGGTAGCTGCATACTCCGCAGAGGGGTCGGTTGCATCTTTTCACTTGAGGTACTTTAATTGTGATCTGCATTCTTGCACCCGCACTCGTCAGTGTCTTTATATTTATTTTTTTTTTTTTTTTTTTTTTTTTTTTTTTTTTTAGTGATTTTGGTTTGCGTTTACTTTTTATGATTGGGCATTTGTGAAACAGGTTTCTCATTGTTTTGTCCTTTAGTAGGATTGGTAGATTTAGTTGTATTTGTGTGTAGGTTTCTGTGTTCTTTGGGTTGAAAGTTGAGATATAAGGGATGACCTCTTATTTCTTTTTTGCTTTTGTTTCTCGAAGTGTGTGGATATTAATTTGTTTTGCTTTTTCAATGCTATTGTTGATTAAATTTTCTCTTGATGAGTATTTTTTTTCATCACTTCTAGTCTGGGGTCTTTTGTGTTTGAGACTATTCGCTTGGCTAGGTTGATAGGAATGTTGGTATGAATGTGTTTTGGATGGGAAGATTATAAAAGGGAGATAGTATCGAGCGTCAATAGCTTCAAAATATATGCCACTTTCTAGTTTTGTGGTTCTTTTTGTTATTGATATGACTAAAAAGGTAATTTTCCTTTGTAGCAGTACACCATAGTAAATTAGATGCTAGGATTTATATCATTAAGGGATGCTTGGTATGTCATTAGTTTATCAAGATTTTCATTCCATAGAAAGAAACAGTTATTCCCATATATTTTCCACAGATTCTTAGTTCATTGTATCCCATGACTACGCTGGCACTATTTACATTATTCAGACTATTGTCCTCATCTTTGTTGCCATATTTATTACAACGTTTTGGCCGTTGTACGCTCCGGCCATCTTCAGGTGGTTGGAATGTCGAACTGAACCCTTTATTTTGCTCACTAGGATAGACTGTTCTAGTTCCATGTTTTTAATGGATGTCAGTTATCTCCTGTTAATTTCCCGCTGAAATTTCTCCACTGCCTTAGCCGGGTATTGAACTCAGACTCCTTGGGTCTTGTCACTGGATCTAACTAACACCTTTATCCACTGTGCCATGTCCTAGGTTGGCATATGTTGGTGAAATCTTTGTCACCATGGCTGTTCCTGATTTTTGTAGGTAGGGTGTTTCATTGAACATGAATGATAAATTCAAGGCTTTCTATGATGAAATTTCCATTGATACGGTTTGGTTGCTCATGAGGGAACGTTTATAGTGTGGGATCTTCCACAACAAACCAACTTTACCTCTTTTTACGAAATGCACTCTTCCTATCTGGTAAGTAACATCCTACTTTCATACAAATATAACAAGTATTCATTGGTCAATCACCTCCAATCTAGCTTGCTGATTGGTCGGAACTGACCAATCAAACCGCCTGCATGCGACCAATCTGTTTCCCGCTCATATGCTGGGAGCCTCATGACCATTATATAAACCCAACACGTGTAAACTCCCTCGAGTAGTAGTTTTCTTTTCATTCATCTCTCTCGCACGTCTCATTCCTTGCTACCAAGTGCCAAGATGTAACCTTCAGGAACTTCCGTCTTAGTCATTGCTGGCCAGATGTTAGACAATTACCAATATTCACGAACTCTGAAATCACTTCTGAACTTTTACCAACTTTAGAACTCACAATTTCAAACCTTATTCTTCTAAATTACAAGTTTAATATTACTTCTTAATATGAACTCCGGTACAACTAATACCTAATCAAAGGGACACAACTCTGTCCTACCTTTTCAGTTCGCATGCATCTATATCAAATATTAATAAATTCAATTGTTACGTTTTGAAATCATTACGTTCAGTTTTTTGTATTTTATACTATGTGCTATTTACGTCAAGTATAAATTGCATTGCGTCCACGCATTGTTCTTAATCCCACCTTTCCTAGCCAAAGTTAAATATTGATAACACAATCGTTACAATAATGATGAACTTGACGTTCACAACAACAATAGGAATACAAGCCATTACATATTTAATAATCCCGTCGGAAATAAACAACAATGGAACCCCTATCGCTACAATAGCCAGTATTGGTCTCTGTTCCGTGTTGTGTGGGATGTTGCTATATAAGTTTACAACATCCATTGAGACTATGTAAGTATTATGGTTTATCTCGTTTGGATCTAGATCATTTCGTATGAAGTTCCGAATGTATTTGATGAAAGGCTTCAATAGAATGTCTGGGGAAATTGGGCCTGCTATTATAGGTCTTAGTTTTAGGTCAGTTGGTGAGGGTATATTCATACAATAGGTTTTTGTTTAATTGCATGTTTCCTTAATGAGTTTATTTTTGTGTACTTTAGGTAATCCATAAAAAGATCGCTTGCTTTACATTTTAGAGTTGGTAATCATATTCCTTAGAAGTTAGACAGCCTCGGTATGGACGTATTGGTGAGTTTTTTCATCCCTTTATGAGGTTTGTATTGTCTGGCTTCTTCATATTAGATATCGTCCTGTAGCATATTTTGTATGATCCTTTTTCAGCTTCTTTATAACAATATTTTTGTCCAATTTTAGATCGTTTAGTTGGTTCCATTGTTGTCTGATGAAGTTGGAATTTGTTTAGGGGTATTTCCAGTTTGACAAATGGAAAGCTCAACATGTAATCACAGAATTTATCAAGGGCCGAATTTTTGCTTCATAAATCGATAGTAAAAAACAGATTATTTTCTTCAAAAAAATTACTCCGCTAGCCTTAGACTTCTACAGAATTCCGAAACCTCATCGTTCATTTTTGCTACATTTGGTTTTTGGGGTATTGGTGTGAATTTTATCAGTTTACATAGGATGTCTATTTGTAAGTGTGATTTTTGTGAAAGGTTGATTACTTTCGGTTTCTCGTGGCCCATCCCATGACATTGTACTTCCGGTTTCTCTCTAAGAAAAAATTGTTAATAGGGTGGAATTCCTCTATATTGCTTCGAATGTCGGTATTTTTTATGTTGTATTTGTGATTATGGTGTATTTCTGTATTTGTTCTTTTCCTGGTATTTGTTTGTCATGGGCTGCCTTTGGTTTAATCTGGGGTTATTTCTGTAGTTCCGATTGTGTGGTATATTTTCTCTGAGGTTGTGGTTTCTATTTGTTATATATATATATATATATATATATATATATATATATATATCTCGTTCATAAGCTTTTATTTAAAAAAAAAAATAAAACGTTAGGAAACCAATTAACCGAAGTCACATGAAGAAACCGAAAGGTTGAAACCAACCTAGCCGAATCGGCTGATCTAAGTTTTTCTACAGTTTTTACACACACACACATATATATATATATGATGTGCAAAAGTAAGTGATAATATTTAAAATAATTCTCATTTTTTTCCAGATAATATATAGTTTAATTAAGATTAGTTGATTAAGAAAAACCTTTTAAATGAATTACAACCACTTTCAAAGATTTTCTCTAGCTGGAATAAAAATATTAAAAATTAAGATGTTCAAAAGTAAGTGAACGCCTACATTTGCACACACTATATTTGCTTTACATGGTCGTCTGTGCAAATAAATTTTTGTGCTCGCCATTAAAATGACACGTGGTCATTTTTTTGGTAAGCTGCAGTCAAACTCATTGTATATGCATTAAGTGGACAGTTGGACTTTATATATATATATATATATATATATATATATATGTGTGTGTGTGCAAAGATCAAAAGAATTTCCTGAAGCTTTAAAAAGTTGCATAGTTGAAACCTATAATGATGAAGGCTACAAAAAATCTGTCAAAACGAGTTGAAGTGCAATTCTCTAACTTGCAACAAATTATTTATAGATGGGGGGGGGGGGCTTTTGGTATGACGACACCACAATCAAGGAGTGGTTATCCGTGAAAATTTACAGCAGGAGCAAGTAGACATCTATTTCTGCAAGTCCAGTCAAATCATGCTGTGATCTTTGAAGTTCTTCAATGTTCACTGGCCAATGTCGGAATCGATGTGCATATATCTAGGGTGTGACGAGATCTGAACAATGCCGATCTTCATGGCAGAATGCCTAGAAAAAGCTACTGCTTACGAAATAGCACAAGCATGCTCGCCTCAACTATGTCAAAGCTCATATTAATAAGCTAAAAACATTCTGGTAAGTTTTATGGTCGGATGAGACCAAACTAGAGCTTTTTGGGAGACACGATAGATGTTATATCTGGCGAGCGCTCATAATACAGCTTTTGAAGAGACGAATTTGATACCCACTATTAAACATGGCGGTGATAGCGTGATGATTTGGGGGTGCTTTGCTGTAGCTGGGACAGGTAAAATAGTACGCATTGATGGCACAATGAACTCTGAAAGATAAGTTTTGAACGAAAGTGTTTTATTAGTTCAAAAGGTGGGTTTAGATCAGGGCTGAAACTTACAACGGGACTCTGATCTGAAGCAACACAACAAATCTACAAAATGGGTTCCTGAAAAGAAATTTCAAGTCTTGGAACGCCCTAGTTAAAGTCCTGATCTAAATTCAATTAGAAATCTGTGATTCAAAAGAAGGAAGGCAGTGCCTGCAAGAAACCCAGGTAAAATCGAGGAATTGTGGGAGTTTTGCCAAGAAGAATGGTCAAAAATCAGCACTCACTACTGGTCCAAACTTCTTAAAAATTATAGAAGAGTTGATATTGTAACCTCAAAAGGAACAGTCACCAAATACTAAATGTAAGGGTTCACTTACTTTTACCCATTTTAATTTTTAATTGATAGTTTTATTTCAGTTTGATAACATTTTTTTGAAAGTGCTTGTAATTGATTGATTTATTAAAGGTTATTCTTAATGAATACATAGTTTAAGATTTATTGATCATATGGAAAAAAAAAAAAACAATTTCTTTTAAATAGGGGTTCACTTACTTTTGTACAGGACTGTATGATGTGTAAAATATTTTCATCTTTGATAAAACGGGAAGGAAGAACAATGTCCACAAAAAAGAGATCAGTACAGTCATCTACAAGCTTAAAAATGGCGGCATCATTTTTTCCACAAGGAAGGATTTCCTTCCAATACACCAACGTATGAAAAACTGCCAGCCCCTCAAGAGGGTACTTGTAGCTTTACGATTTCGTACAGCTCGTCCTATCAGTCAACTGCTTCCGCACCTCTCCCGCCTCATCGTGTTTGTCTATCGTTCACACGATAATTGTCAGAATATATATATATATATATATATAGGATTGTTTTGTTACTCGTTTTGACAGATTTTGAAGTCTGGTGTGTGTATGTTTATACCAAAAGGAAACATCTGTTTTAATAGACTTATGCGTTATATATATATATATATATATATATAGTGTGTGTGTTTTTTACAACCGACAAATTGAGTTCATAACTCTACGGGAAAGCACATGCTGCTAGATAGGACCAGTGGAAATACACAGAAAAAACCTTTTAATGTAGGAAAAGGATTCCAATGTTTTTTTTTTTTTTGTACTGAGACGTCAACCCATATATTTATAGATTATTTTCTTACTAGTTGTTCATTTTTCTTTTAATTGAAAACAATCTTGTCGTAGAGGCGTGGGGTCTGCGTAATGA
The DNA here is from genome assembly GCA_903632075.3 of Acanthosepion pharaonis. NCBI lineage: Eukaryota > Metazoa > Mollusca > Cephalopoda > Sepiida > Sepiidae > Acanthosepion > Acanthosepion pharaonis. Next base: position 150,884 of record CAHIKZ030000851.1, on the reverse strand, counting down.
TTATTGGTATGGTTCGCCTCCAGTTTGTACTTGTCGAACCTTAATTCCACATTTCTACTCTCCAATTCGTTATCTTGAAAGAAAAAAAAAATGTCTATGATGATTGGTAGGATTTAACGTTAACATCTAACTTTCCGTTTCACCAAACCTCTATTGCAAAAGTTTTGAACCGTGACTGGGACACGTCATCTTTTGCGTTCAAGAACTATAAGGATGGATTATATTCTTTGTATAAAGTAACCATCTTTAAATTTCTCATTCTCTTGTTCTGAACCTCCTCAAAACAAAAAACAAAAAAAGAGTAAAAATCGTTACTTGGGCAAGCTTGCTACAATCTTTTAATTTGAAATCCTATGAAAATTTAACAGTTCATCAATATATACTGATGAAACCGCCATTTATTTCTGTCATAAGCAGTAAGCATGAACGGTTCGATATGACCAAATTATCAGCTGATCTAAATGATCTACTTTCTGTTAAGGGTTCGATATGACCAAATTATCAGCTGATCTAAATGATCTACTTTCTGTTAAGGGTTCGATATGACCAAATTATCAGCTGATCTAAATGATCTACTTTCTGTTAAGGGTCTGATATGACCAAATTATCAGCTGATCTAAATGATCTACTTTCTGTTAAGGGTTCGATATGACCAAATTATCAGCTGATCTAAATGATCTACTTTCTGTTAAGGGTTCGATATGACCAAATTATCAGCTGATCTAAATGATCTACTTTCTGTTAAGGGTTCGATATGACCAAATTATCAGCTGATCTAAATGATCTACTTTCTGTTAAGTTCGATATGACCAAATTATCAGCTGATCTAAATGATCTACTTTCTGTTAAGGGTTCGATATGACCAAATTATCAGCTGATCTAAATGATCTACTTTCTGTTAAGGGTTCGATATGACCAAATTATCAGCTGATCTAAATGATCTACTTTCTGTTATGTCGATATGACCAAATTATCAGCTGATCTAAATGATCTACTTTCTGTTAAGGGTTCTGATATGACCAAAATTATCAGCTGATCTAAATGATCTACTTTTTCTGTTAAGGGTTCGATATGACCAAATTATCAGCTGATCTAAATGATCACTTTCTGTTAAGGTTCGATATGACCAAATTATCAGCTGATCTAAATGATCTACTTTCTGTTAAGGGTCTGATATGACCAAATTATCAGCTGATCTAAAATGATCTACTTTCTGTTAAGGGTTCGATATGACCAAATTATCAGCTGATCTAAATGATCTACTCTGTTAAGGGTTGTCTGATATGACCAAATTATCAGCTGATCTAAATGATCTACTTTCTGTTAAGGGTTCGATATGACCAAATTATCAGCTGATCTAAATGATCTACTTTCTGTTAAGGGTTCGATATGACCAAATTATCAGCTGATCTAAATGATCTACTTTCTGTTAAGGGTTCGATATGACCAAATTATCAGCTGATCTAAATGATCTACTTTTCTGTTAAATTCGATATGACCAAATTATCATCTGATCTAAATGATCTACTTTCTGTTAATTGGGGTAAGGAATGGTTTGTTTAGTTTTAACACCTCCAAAGCGAAACTTCTGTCTTTTAATTGTCTCAGAGGGTCCTTTTTACCTTCCATCAGTATAGCTGATGCTAACTTCCAAGAGAATGATTCTTTTTGCCGTCTGTAACGTTTTCCCGTTGGCATGAGGTGAAAAGATTATATCGAATAAGTTGCTATATCTTCTACTAGAAATGTTGGTTCTCTTTCTCTGTATCAGGCTAGACATCTATCATCAGAATCTATCTTACATAGTTATAAGTTGACCATTCGTCTATGCTTTGAATATTGCTGCCACATATGTGCTCTTGTGATATATTTAGAGATTCTTGATGAAATCCAAAGAATCTGCAATATATTGGCCCTGGACTGGTATCTCGCCTTCAATCACATTCCCATCGCCGTAACGTAGCCTCCCCGTAACTTTTTTTTTCTATACTTTTAAATGTAGCCGTCTCTTCTACTCCAATAGCTTCATATCTCGCACTTCTCGCCTGTGGAACTCCTTTCCCTATTCCTGCTTCCCTGGGTGCTATAATCTCCAACTATTCAAATGTAATGTCAATCGACATCTCCAGTTGCTTGATCTATCCACTATTCTTCTCCTCATCCTTTCCTCTATCAATCCTATCTGCTCTTGCTCCGAATCTTCTGCAACCCCCTGCATCCTAGTGGCTTCACGCCTTGCTCGGATGCGTAATGCTTAAAAAAAATCATAGTAACTATTCTTAACTTTGCTCTATGGTACCTCGTCCCTATGAATTGAAGCGCAGTACTAGATTGGCGGAAAGGTCTCGCCATTTTACAGTGAAAATGGCTAGATGCATTGTAAGTTCTATGCTAACAGATTCCTTTTATCGCACTTCTCGATTGTGGAACTCTCTTCCGGCTTCTTGCTTCCCAGTCACCTTTGATCTTCAAAAATTTAAATGCAATATCAGTCCTTATCTTCTGTCTTAATTCTTGTTCTTTTTACTGTTCTTTCATTATTTTTTTTTCTTTTTCATATTCTCTAATAATCAGTAACCCATTGCATCTTAGTGGCTTTTATTACCTTGCTTGGTGTGAAATGATTTTAAAAAAACGAAAAATAAGTGTAAAAATATAGGGATTTGCTAAAATAAATCAGTAGGCACTGTGGAGTAATGGATAACGGATCGGATTGAGGAATTGGAGGGCCGAGTTCGAATTCCAGTCGAATCCATTACATTCACTTAACGCGTTAATACTCTAGGGATAGGTATGGATCCTCTTCTCCTCCCCTCCAGCTATGGGTAAATAGCAGGACAGACCGGGTTTTATAGCCTTGTTTACCGCAGAAAGAAATGGCAACCTACTGCAGGAAAAAATCTGCCTCGTCAGTCATGTATCGAAAGATACATGATCGCCATATGGCACATAACTGAATTGTTATATCCGTGACATAATAACACCTTATTTCACGGATGGGACGGAATGGCTCGAAGGAAAATGAATTACGAACTTGCTTTCTTCTCAGAGCGACTTATATGTTGTGGTGGTTAAATGAGAGCAATTTCGTTTTGGAAGCATTGAAATTTACGAGCCATTTCCTGTCCCAGTTAACCACTAATTGCAGGTTCTTTTCAAGAGCAGCAGTCACTGATGGATTTGATATTGAGGACTAAATGGTAGTGTCATCACCATAAATGACTACTTGGGAATTGATGACATCAGGAAGATCATTGAAGATCAGAAACCGCGTAGGACCCAAGATAGTTTTTGGAGACACCCACGTCCGTGTAAAAGGATCTAGAAGTGAGCTCGTTCAAAATGACCTTCATTTCACGATTTGATATGGAAAATAGGATTAAG
>CAHIKZ030000851.1:0-140000 GCA_903632075.3 Acanthosepion pharaonis | reverse complement strand
CAATACAAATAAAAAAAAAATTTATATACCCTCGGTCAGATTCTGAAAAACTCGAAATAACTTTCGTTCTTTGATGGCTGATCATTTTAATTCCTTTTTACATTTAGTTTGCCTCATAATTTAAAAATAAATTCTAGTTGCAGTGCCTATTGTAAAGGCTTCATACATTTTTGGTGTTTATTTTTGTGTTTTTGCCCCTCCTTCCATTTTGCTACGGCGTCAGTTGTACCGCTGATATACTAATGCTTATGTTGGACTTGGGAGAGTAAAGAAGACTAAGTTATTTTTTCTCTCTTACTAAGCAGCCCAATATTAGTTCTTGCGATTTTTTCTTTAATAAGCGTTTTCTTTAGTAGGTCTTCTCGTTCAAGACCGACTTTTTATTAATTTTACTGTTTAAGAAAATTAAAAAAAAAAAACACATGGGGATAGCAACATAAACATGTGTAACCAATAAAAATAACGTTTAGAGTAATACTAGCTTTAAAGCCGCTCTATTGGGTGGCATTTAAACTAGCTCCTATGGAGGGCCCTTGATTGAGCCTTCATCACAATAGGTAGGAAGGAGTAGATGCGATAGGTAACAGTAAAATACAGAAGTACTCAAAATTGTATTAAGTATTGCATTAATATTTAAGCTTACCTTTTTATAAGTTAAACGATAATTCTTCTGCTGCCATTTAATTTAAAGATAATTTAATGTATGTAGGTCCTTACTTTAGGTACAGATAATTCTTTTTATTTCATGGGTGACTTTCACTGGATTTTACAATTTAGATTGTTCCCAAATTTATTTCTAAGGCATAAAAATTGTTATCATACAAAAAAAATCGTCGCCAAAAATACGTAACCCCCCCCCAAAAAAAAAAACAATTGCAGTAATGAAAACTTGGGAATCGAAAATTTCAAGATTGCGGGTCTGGATCTGGTCCGCAATGTTTTTAATTTGCTCACGGGGTCAGCATGATTCCAAAATGGTATATGTTAGGCTAAGGCTTCTAAGAGTAAAGTGGAAGATGTGTGACACAGTAACACACTTGCATTGGTATTTATTATATAGAAGAAATAAACGAGTATCATATGTACTAGTGTATTGTATTGTAGTGTATTTTTATGTTAAATTTCTTACGCAAAAAATAGGGGTTCGCACTATACGCAGGTAATCTCCTTTTGGAAGAGGTCAAGAATCACATTTTTGGTGATCGGTTGCACTATACACTGAGGCATTGCTTTTCCAAGGGCAACCATTTTGTCTGATAAACGTATCTATAAAGTATGTTTCAGTTGTATTTCTTATTCTGTCTGTCTGTCTGTCTGTCTCTCTCTCGCTCTCTCTTTTATTTATTATATTCTTTACATGTACTTGTATTATTTTATCTTATAATCCTCTGTTATATATTCATAAAATATTTTGACAAGATGCACCGCAATATACAGACGGATAAATGATGATTGAACAGGGTGGCTTTATTTACGGTATACAGTAATGTATGTATGTATAGCTGGGTACTCGTATTCGTGGATACCTGTCTACTAGGGCGGCTAGCCAATCCCTATTGCAGACACTTTCTCAGGCACATTTGTGTTTATTCAACACCCACAGAGCCCACCTATGGTTTATACTGCAATTATGCTGAGAGGACCTTCTGAGAAAGAGCGTGTTATCTAACGTGATCAACAATTTGAACAAGGCCAGTACGCCCATGCCATCGGCCACGATGACTTGTGACTTTGTGCTAGCACAGCTATCGACGGCCTCCAAGGGTCCCGTTTACCCACTTTCACTCATAAGGCTTGGGTCAAACCCGTGGTATGGTTTTCAGGCACGCTTGGATCGACCCCTCCAGTCCGATAACATCAGAATGTCTATTCATGGTGAGATTCAAAAACAAGTCTCATGGTCAGAATGCGAACATTCTAACCATACGGCCACGAGCTCACGGTATAGAGTAACATTATAAATATGAATCACCAAAATTGAGGAGCATTATTGAAGCATATCTCACTATTCATATATAGATTATACGCAAAGTATTACGGTTCATGCTCAGAAGCTGGGGTCGCATTATACAAGGTGTGTGTGTGTGTGTGTGTGTGTTTCATTAAAGACAATTATACAAGGGCTATAATATGTGTGTCTCTCTCATTAAAGACAGACAAGGTATTACGATTAAGCTTTTTTTTAATTTTTCTTGTGTTCGAACAAGTGTTTTCTTTTTTGGACACACTGTGCCACACAACTACATGCCTAACCAGATGCCTTACGTTACACCTCTCTGACCACAGCTCGATTAGAACCCATTTAAACACACACACACAAACTTACCAGACTTCATTCGAAACATAGTAATGGAATATACTAGCGTAACAACCTCATCAAAATGTAAAAGAAGATTAAAAATAAAGGAAGCGCTAATAACATTAACTACGAACACGACGATAGTGTGCTAAGTGTGTTTGGAAAATAAAACATTCTTATAACTCTAAAAAGCAAAAATAAAATCATCCTTGATAATGGCTAAAAGAATAGCCGAAAGTGTTCGGAATTATAGAACATTTGGACAGTTTCTACATACTCTCTGTCCCAAAAAGAAAACATTTGTTCGAACACAAAAATTAAATGAAAAAAAACTTAATCGTAGTACCTTGTCTGTCGTCTTTAATGAAACATGTATAAATGAAGGATTACTGCCTAAATACTATATATTAGGTTGGTGCAAAAATAATTTCGTTTTCTCACATAGTAGCATATGTTAGAAAATGAAATTATTTTTGCACCGACCTAAATATATATATATATATATATATATATATATATATATATATATATATATACAGTTTTTCACAAAATAATTCAGGGGTCGTACTATACGTGGGTATATGCGGTGTATAATTTTAATTTCTGTTTTCTGAAATCATTTAGGCTTAATTATTTCCTTTCATCGATGTCAAAGTAAGTTTTGGTTATGTCCTGAAAAAGACATGACACATATGTTATCCTGTCTCTCGCAATTTTCTTTTTTTTTTTTTTCTAACGTTTACCCTTTACAATCTCCTTTTGTCTTTGTGTAAATGGATAGAACAACAAAATCGTTAAGTAGTTTACTCGCTCTTTCCTCCTGCTTTTCCTTACCTTCCATATGTCCTGTGAGTGTTAAATTCTCCAAACCTTCTTTTCTTATCAGAAATTTCATCAGTCTTTTTTTCTTATTTTAAGAGTAAGTTCCTATCCGTAAGAATTTGCAGTCCCTCGCATATTCTGCCTATGGTATTCTTCGCATTAGTCGGTAGAGCCATATCTCGGTCGTTGATAGAAATTGTTCATTATTTACTGCTATATAGGATGTAAGAGAATATATAGCACTTCCAGGCTCTTTATTTTTGTTCCTAACTATATTTTCCTATAACTGAAAACTTTTGCTTAGTTTCCGGAAGACATAGTTCGCTATTACTGGGCGCCTTTGAATTTTTGTGTCGTCTGCTTTGTATAGAAGTCACGCAAATTCTCGCCATACCGCTGACGGTATTTTGACAAGTATCGTGTTATGTTTATTTTGGGTATTGCTGCGAAAAGATTTGATTTGTTCGAAAAAAAAAAAAAAAAAAAACATTGAATGTATCTTTAGCCGAGGGTCATAAATTATACACATGAGAATTTAGGATTTTTTTTTACATGCATTTTGAAAACTGCAAACATTTATCTTAATGAAGTTATCGGTTGTCAGTTAAATTCTTTTTTTTTTGCTTTCCGAGATGATTGCTTCAAGTGTTAATATGGACAGTTGAGCAAATCTGAAGCTCTATCTCTCTCTCTCTCTCATATATATATATATATATATATATATATATATATATATATATATATCTCTCTCTCTCCCCCATCCCATAAAATCTCTCCCCATCCCCAATCTATCTATCCCTTCTCTCTCTCTTATCTCCCCACATCCATCGTCTCTCCCCCCATCCATCCCTTCCCCATATCTCTCTCTCCATCCCTCATCCATCTCTCTCTATCTCTATATATCTATCTCTCTCCCCACTCTATATATCTCTATCTATCTATCTATCTCATCTATCTCTATATCTCTCTCTCACATCTCTATATATCTATCTCTCTCTATCTCTATCTATCATCCCCATACTCTCTCTCTCTCTCTCCTATCTCTATCTCTCTATCTCTCACTATCTATCTCTCTCTCTCTCTCTATATATCTATCTCTCTCTCTCCCCCATCTCTATATATCTCTCTCTCTCTATATCTATCTCTCTCTATCTCTATATCTATCTCTCCCCCATCCCTCTCCATCTCTATCCCCCATATATCCATCTCTCTCTATCTCTATATATCTATCTCTCTCCCCATCTCCATATCCCCCATCTCTCTCTATCTCCCCATCCCCATCTCTATCTCTCTATATCCATATCCCCATCCCCACATCCATCCTATCTCTCTCTATATATCCATCTCTCTCTATATATCCTATCTCTCTCCATCCCCCCATCCCCATATCTATCTCTCTCTATACATCCATCTCTCTATATCCATCTATCTCTCTCTATATATCTATCTCTCTCTATATATCTATCTCTCCCCATATATCCATCCCCCCATCCCCATATCTCTATCTCTCTCTATCCCACACCATCCCCCATCTATCTCTCTCTATATATCTATCTCTCTCTACATCTATCTCCATCTATATATCTATCTCTCCATATCCATCTCCCCATCTATATATCTATCTCTCCCTATATCCCCCATCTATCTCTCTCTCCATCCCCCATATATCTATCCATCTCCCCATATATCTATCTCTCCATCTCCATATCCCCATCTCTCTCTCCCCCATCTCTCCTCTCCCATATCTCCATCTCCCCATCCCCATCTCTCTCTCTCATCCCATCTCCCCCACATCCCTCTCCCCATACATCTCCTCCCTCTATCTCTCTCTCTCTATATCTCCCCATCCCCACCATCCCCCCATCCCCACATCCCATCCCATATCTCTATCTCCATCCATCCTCCATCTCTCTATATCTCTATCCCATCTCTCCCTCTATATCTCTCTATCTCTCTCTCTATATCTCCTCCTCATATCTATATCTATCTATCTATATCTATATCTCTCTCTCTATCTCTCCCATCTATCTCTCTCATATATATCTCTCTCTCTCTCCATCCTCTATATATCTCTCTCTCTCCATATCTCCCCACATCTCTCTCATCTCTCCCCATCTCTCTCCCCATCTCCATCTCTCTCTCTCTATATCTCTCTCTATATATATATATATATATCTCTCTCTCTCTCTATATATATATATATATATATATATATCTCTCTCTCTCTATATATATATATATATATATATATATATCTCTCTATATATATATATATATATATATATATATATATATATATATATATATATATATATATATATATTTACACTGCAGTTCAAAATTTTATACCCTTTTACAATTTTTTAAATTGAACACAAAAGTTGTTTTGTAGTTTAAATAAGAGAAGACTATTAGTCGGTTGCCATTTCTTTCTGTGGTAGACTAGTTGCCATCCAAGGCTATAGAACCCTGTCTGTTCTATTTACCCATAGCTGGGGGAAGAAGAGGATTCATAACTTTCCTTTCTTAGCACGTAAGTGAATGTAATGTATTCGACTGGAATTCGAACTCGGCTCTCCGATTCCTCAATCCAAGCTGTATCCATTACTCCACCGTAATCGTTTCACCCAAAACAAGACGATAGTGTTGCAAATACGCAAATTGTTACTGGGTGAAAGAAAACGAGAAGACGCTAGTGAGGAGAATGGACAATGAAAGAACAGGAATCTGGAAGACGGAATAAAATTGTAGGTGGTAGAGAAGTAGGAAACCGGAAAACCGTTCCACAGCCGAAAATTTCGAGAGAAGAAACCATTAGAATAGATATGGCGGTTACATCTATTTCAACTGTAAAACGATGAGACCTATTTGCCGATCTCGTAGTATGTTTAAATTCATGCAGTCAAAGTACTAGAGATGAAAACTCAGAACAATTGCTATAAAAATACTTATAGAAAAGATAGAGGCAATCCCTGTCCCGATGGTACGGAAGGGAATAAAGTTGAGATGCCAGGTTTGAACCGATAACACTGCAGACCTTCTTTGGATTCTGTCGAGGATCTTGATATATAGCAGCAGCACCAAACCAAACCTGACGGCAATATTCAATGCACTGGCGAATAATATTCTGTCACAATAGTGGGAACCATCTTTCCTGGCAGCAAACCTATCAATTGATTCAACATAATCATTCCACTTCATCTTGGTAGAAAACGTGAGACCAAGAAGGCGTAATGAATTGCTATCCTGTAGATTAGCATCAGCTACGCCGATAGAACGTAAAAATAGTTATCTCTGGTGATAGCAGTTTCGTTTTGGAAGCATGAAAATTGACAAACTATTTCTTGTACTATTTAATAATTGATTGCAGATTTGCACTTTGGAAATATTTGCATCTCGAATTTAGTCAATTAGAATTAGCTTATTCCGTGAGGAGTAATTAATTATCCACTGAGATTATTCCATGTGTAACGACATTAGATTGGAAGTTTTTTTCAACACACACACACACACATCTTGCTTATTATAAAACCCATGTTTGTGTGTGTGTTCGTTTATATATGCGATCGGATTTCCTACATTTTTCAACCGATTTCAACAAAACCTCACTTGGGGGGGGGCAGGTAGTCTTTCTTATTGTCTTGCACACTTTTTTCTTTATTTTTACATTCAGAATGCTTTAAAAATTCCATTTAAAAGACAATTGTTTAGAATAAAATTCTATTCAATCGGTAGACTCATAACGATTGAAAACAATGTTTTTGTTTGGGTTTGACCAATTCGTAAAAAAAAAAAAAGAAATGCGTGTCCGTCAACCTTAAACAATAATCTTTGTCAATTTTATTTTTCAGTCTTTATGATGGTCGATACTTGATCTATCTCTTTTACTGTTACATCCCCGGGCAACGCCGGGCTCTACTGCTAGTGTATATATATATATATATATATATATATATATATAATTCCAAACACGGCAGCATGTTGTTGCCGTGTTCATAATTGGTATTGAGTATTGGCTTTTTCTTTTTTAATTAAGGCTTTCATTATATTAGGCTTTTTATACATGTGGATGATGGTATTATATTTGTATGATCAGAGAGATGTAACGTGAGTCTTCTTGTTAAGCATGTTGTAGTATATCCAATATAATTACGACTTTAGATTGGTCAGGAACACAGCTCCTTAAGGGACATGCTAATTCGTAAATAATATTGGTTCCCTGAAAGTGTGCTGACCGTGTTTGGAATATAAAACATTACTGAACCTCTATATACATACATGAAACAATTCGACTAAAAGTAAAATAAAATTCATTCTTGATAATGGCTAAAAGCATAGCTGAAAGCGCTTGACTATATAAAACATTCGGATAATTTTTATATAAGTTGTCCTGAAAAAAAAAAAAAATTATTACATGAAAAATTGTATAGAAAACTTACCCACAATACCTAGTCAGTCGTTTTTAATGAAACGTGCATAAAAGAGGGGTTGCTACACACACACACATATATATATATATATATATATATATAGGAATAATGTGTCGCTTGAGTTGGAACATAGATCGCCAGTGAGCAAACACAGACGTTCCCATTATTGAATTAAATGGATAACGTGACCATAGAGGAAACGCATAAGTAGAAAGTATCTTTACGAATTACGATCGTCATTTCTAGTCTATCCTCTAATACTATACGGACCGCTGTTCTCTATAGGGATTACTATTCGAGCGAGTATTATCGAGCAAGTACTATTAGTGCGAGATTATTCGAAGGCGTCTGATGCCAGTATTGTTCAACGGCGTTACTATAGTAGTATCTGCGATTACAAAGTCTCTACTACAACGAGCATTACGAAAGTGACAACGAGGATTCGTTGACATAACAAAAATATATAACTAGGTGTACCATAGATCAGAAAAAATAGAAACCCATTATTCAAGTTTTCCTTGAAAAACCTGTAATGACATTAGATTATCAATTTGTGGTGGCGTTGACAGTTTGTTGTAATGTTGATATTTTTTTGTGTTTAATCGATATATGTGTATTTAAAAAGTTGTTGTAGATATATTATTGTGGTTGAATGAATTTGTTTGGAAAGGGTATGTCTTGAAAGGATACAATATGTTTTGCGTTTTATGCGACGCGACACGTGATTTGCGGACAAGTCTTGTCACTAAGGTATCCTGTCGTTAAACAGGTGATAGAAAGAATTCTTGTCCTTACTGTTCATACTGCTATTTATAGTCGTATCTAACACGTATTAAGAGAAATTACCTGTCAATGTTGGGTAATCCTATACGTGTTTTTCCTTGTTACTGATTCTCACTAATGAGCCCCCTTTATTCTGATTTTCTAACCAACAATTGTCGAAGTTGATTAATGGTCCTCGGCCTGCTACAAGAAGCCGCCAATCCCAAAATAAATTCTGTCGTCTGTTCAGATTTTGGGAAGAGCGTTGGACTGAGAACTCGCTTATACCAAATTCCTACTTTATCTTTTAATATTCGTTTAATTGCTGTTATTTCAAGGATTGAGGAGCCAATGCAAAAAATAATAAATAACCCACTTTAGATATCTGCGCACGACTGATGTAGTCTTCTTTTGCTTAAATATATTTTTTTTATTTTTCTGTTTTAACAAGTAATCAACACGATGACTGACTGTATTATCTTAATATTGTCTTAGTGGTAACTATTCAGTATTTGACGATAATGATCTAAGCAGTCACAGAAGTGTCGAGAGAAGGATAATAGTGCTGATTGATGAAGAGAGCACGGTTATGAAGTAGGGATGAAAGATGATCAGCTTTCGAAAACTAATCCTTACAAGAATTTCTATAGTTGTAGATAACCAGTAGCGAATTCAAACCTTTTTTTTTTCCATCATTCAAATCGTATCAGTGTTTTTTCATCTCAGAATGAGTTTTTAAGCGACATTATGTAGTCGCTCTCAAACCTTCCTTTTCCTGTCAGCGAGTTCTTTGTCCCTCAACATCGTACCCAACTTAAATATTCCTCTGCTCTTAAAATTTAATCGTTGACAAATTGTAGCCTCCTTCATTAGCAAAGGTTTTTTTGTCTTTTCCAACTTCTAATCAATCTCAGAATAATTTTCCCTTTTTAGACTTCATTTTATTTTATTTTTTAAATCTGCTATGCTTGCAACGCTATGGCAATATTAACGTAATAAATCCTATTTAAAATTAACATGGATAAGAAGAATGTTTGTTCTTTTTTTGTTTTTTTTTGTTTTTTGTTTTTTTTTTCGGAATGAACTTCATTCTTTGTTTTAAAATGATAATTTCTAATAGTGAGCATTTGTAAATTTTTCTTTACGCTGACTTGCGTTGTCATTGTGTGGAGTTTTAACGATGTATCAACTCTTTAGTCATTTCATGCCCAAACTGATTTACTTTCCTTTATTTTTAGTTAAAACTAGCAGTAGAGCCCGGCATTGCCCGGGGATGTAACAGTAAGAGATAGATCAAGTATCGACCATCATAAAAACTGAAAAATAAAATTGACAAAGATTATTGTTTAAGGTTGACGGACACGCATGTCTTAGTTTTTTTTTTTTTTTTTTTTTTTTTTTACGAATTTGTCAAAATCAAACAAAGATTTTCGATCGTTATGAGTCTACCGATTGAATAGAATTTTATTATAAACAATTGTCTTGTAAATGGAATTTTTAAAGCATTCTGAATGTAAAAATAAAGAAAAAAGTGTGCAAGAAAATAAGAAACACTACCTGCCAAAAAAAAAGTGAAGTTTTGTTGGAATCGGTTGAAAAATGTAGTAAATCCGATCCCATATATAAACGAACACACATACAACCTGGGTTTTTATAATAAGTATAAGTCGATATGAGTTGTCCCTCTTTCATTCTCGTGATGCCTCTTAATTTTAAATTGATTTCGTGAAAAAACAATTGTTTTTCCAATTTTGGGCGCTGTCAGAACCATCGCAAGGTAATCTTACGCAGTCCTGTGAAGTTTTGTTGAAATCGGTTGAAAAATGTAGGAAATCCGATCCAATATATAAACGCACACACACACAATCTGCATTTTATAATAAGTAAGATGGACATTATTTTTTTAAATTAGATTTTCACATATAATCCGACTTATTTCAAGAATGTTATACGTCTATTTATTTTAATATTTTCGAATAGTCCTTCGCTTTGAAGGATTTGTCAATTAGTGTCGAGATAAATGCATTCAATTAGAAAAATATTTTACCGTATATTGGGTGTAAAGTCTTTGGACAGCAGAATGGAAAGGCAATGGCAATTGGTGTCATCTTACCTCGAAATGCCCAGAGCTAGATCAGTTATTTGGTGAGTCAGGTAAGTTTATATGCGAGGTTGCTCCTGACAAGGCGAAGAGAATTATCAATTATGATTTCAAACTGGCATGAAAGTGGGTGATCTCCGATGTCACGTATACACCGGAAAAACCTGATCGAAAACATTAAAAATAGAGCGCTTGGTTTGAATTGTCTGCGGAAACAGACAAGCGACACTCGCTCACATCACATCAGTATCCCGTGCAGTATGTTCAAGGGGTATACCGAGCAGGACAACTAGGTGTTCTTTAGCTTTTTTTCTGGTATATGGGTGCAGAAGACCCACCAAGGTGGCCCTGTTGATACTGGACGCAGCTCCTCTGCTGGCTGGTAACGTGGCTAATTTAATTTTTTTTTTTTTTTTTTCTATTTTTATAATTGTTCGGGTGAGCTTTCCTCGACTTCACGAATTTAAGCGCAGAATTACATTGACTGCTAGGTTTCATTATTTTACAGAGTTGAAACAGCTAGATGTAACCGTATGTTCTATGCTAGCAGTCTCTTCTATTGCACCTGTGAAAATCTCTTCTGTTTTTTTTTTTTTTTTTTTTTTTCGTGTTTCGGTCAACATTGCATTAAAATTTTTGAAGATCAATGCCACACGTTGTCTTCTCTTAATTCTCGTTCTTTTATTGTTCTCTCTCTCCTTAACAGTATTTTTTTCTCATATTCTCTAACACTCAGTAATCCCTTACGTGCTAATGGCTTTATTGCCTTACTTGGGGTGAAATGATTAAAAAAAAAAAATCCGAAAGATTAGATGTTCGTACATCGCTTACGTTCCGACCTTATCAAATTCTGCAAAATACCTGAGATACCATTCAGTAGCTTTGTCGTGATTGGAGTGAAATGATTAAAAAAAAAAATTCTCTTGCTGCGAGATAGATAGGATAAGAAGCTGTGGAAAGCCATTATCGCTAACGTTCTGAAGGGACACATCACGTGAACACATGAGGGTTAGTTTTCGCCATAATAATCGGCACAGTAATTGCTCACCGAAAGATTATAGCGATAACACTTGGTGTGTGTGTGTGGGGGTTAATCATTTTAAGAAGCGTTCGGATATTCATATACATGTGACATTGCCGAATTTCGTAGGTGTGCTGAATAAGGGTTTTGAGAGTTGAGGATACTTGCTGTCACTTGATCTTACAGTGACACTTTCTGTTCTCCCCCCTCCCCCACGTGTTGCAATGGTTTAATCGTTGCTGAAGCGGCGATCGTCGCAGCCTATGTCACCAGAAAGGGCAATCTCTTTACTTTCTAATTAATGCCGGAACACGTCCATTTTATAGAGGGGCCATCATCATCCTAATTTGATCGCCATTTACAGCGATGTAAAACCAACGTTAACTGACATTTTCATTCAATTTTATTCCCCCCACCATATTTTCCTCCGCCTACTATTTTGAAGTTGTTAATTCTGCTTGTACTGACATCCGTATTTGGGAGGAGGAGGCTAGTGGGCGGGGAGGTAATAGGTATCTGGGGGAAGCTATGAAGAAAATACTGAAAGACAGAATATGATGAGCCGGGAAAAGAAAGGAAGAATGATTGTGTGTATATATATATATATATATATATATATAATGAGAGAGAGACATGCAAGAAGAAAGGTATCCTTTCGGGAAGTCTGTGATGCTCTCTGATGTCGCCATTGTATATATGGGTAATGTATCAAAGTTGAGATCTATATATTTATTAAAGACATTTTTAAGTTTAACGTTCTTTTTATAGATACAAGTATTTAAGTAAATGCTCTGTTTATAATAAACAGTATTAAATAACACATACCGGCCTGAATGTCCGAGAAATTTTCATAGAAAACATTCGTCCTTTGACAGGATTCGAACCTGCATCCTATACGGAACCGTCATTTACGTTGACGTAGCTAACCCCTCGGCCACAAAGGATCGTTCGGTTGGCAAGGTCGAATTTACTGCTTATAAACTTCAATCTTCCATGAATCTCGGACATTCAGGCCGGTAAATGTTATTTAATACTGTTTATTATAAACAGAGCATTTACTTAAATACTTGTATTTATAAAAAGAACGTTAAACATAAAAATGTCTTTAATAAATAAATTGTCGGACTTTGGCCATTTCTTTTATATATATATATATATATATATATATATATAAAAAGTGAGAGAGATATTCGATTCAGGAACCATGAAGAGAACCGTGAATAAGTTTAAAGAAGAGGGAACTGAAGGGAGGAAAACTGGACCAGGAAGTTACAACAGGAAGTGGGATCATCATTTCAACTTAGACCTCAAGAAATCAATAAGATAAGCTTCAAGTCGATCTATAAGACATTTGGCACGTGATAGAGGAGTTTCAGCTATGACAGCCCAAAGAGCAGTTAAAAAAAGACTTGAAATTAAATTGTACGTGAAACATGTGAGGCACCTTGTTACTCCAGGACAGAAAGTTGGGTTAGAGAGGGAAGGTCATATTGAATAAGTTGGAAAATGATCATGGAATATATATATATATATATATATATATATATATATATATATATATATATATATTTTTCAGTCCTTCATAGTCTTCCAGGCCTTTACCTATGATGAACATGTCATTTTCGTTTATGATCGATTTCATCAACATTCTGTTAAGCTTGGAGAGTAGTTATACATTCTTATTGCTCAAAGTAGTCCAATAGTGTTAAAAAAACCTCGGAGAATTCAGTAAGATATCTTTAATCATTTCTAAGATGCAACAGTTCAAATCTTAATCTAACAATTGACCAATTTTGATATTACTCCCGGGGTGGGTGTGTGCGCACCCCCCCACACACACACACACATATACAGTAGCGTCCAAAAGTAAGGGACAAAATTTTAAAACCTAATATTTGTTAGAAATAACAACTGTGAAAAGCTGAAATTTTGACAACTGGTAGTCGTTATCATCCATAATAACATACTAAAATTTGAATCATTTGCAAAGGATAGAAAAAGAATTATAACAATTATTTATTTTCAAATTTGGAACGTCCAAAAGTAAGGGACAAAATTGAGAAAAACAATGTAAACGGCGAAAAAACAATAAAAATACATGTACAATCAATATTTAGTAAATGAGCCCTTGCTCTCAATGACAGCTGCACATCTTCGACTACAAGAACGAATCAGTTCTTGACAATCCTCGATTTAGACCATTCTTCTTGAAGCTTCACCCACAAATCCTCCGTGTTAGTGGGATTTCTTTCCATAACTTTCACTCCTAAGGTCTTCCAAAGATTTTCTATTGGATTTAAGTCAGGACTTTGCGGTGGCCAATCCATAATTTCCAAATCTTGCTCGCTAAGGTAACTCATTACCACCTTTGCCTTATGACATAGGGCTAACTTTATGCAAGATAATGCCCCATCGAAACCTGAATTCTGTATGATTGGCACAACATGATCTTGAACAATGTTTTTATAGATCTGCGCGTTTACACGAGTTTGTAACCGGACAAGAGGCGTTGTACCTTGGCTAGAAAACATTCCAAATACCATGACGCTTCCGCCCCCAAAATTGACAGTTTTCTTAGTACACTTTGCACTTTCACCAATACGTCTCTTTACATTGTTTTTTCCATCATTTCCAAATAAATTAAACTTGCTTTTATCACTGAAAAATACTTTTGCCCAATTTTCATATGTCCAAATTACATACCTGTTTGCAAACTCTAATCTCCTCTTCTTATTCTTCGAACTAACAAGTGGTTTCTTCCCTGGGGTTCGATTAAACATCCCTATTTCTTGCAGTCGTCTACAGTCTGTCTTGACACATTAACACATGAGGTACTATTCATAACCCTTTTAATTTATGTGCAAGACTTAAAACGGTCCTTTAATGACATACGCTGCATTATTCGATCTTCTCTTGCCGAAGTTTTGCGGGGTCTGCCGGTTTTAAAAGCACTAACTATTTTGTCAGTATCATTGTAGGATTTAACAACCCTGCCTACAACACTCTTGGAACGTTTCACTTTCTCTGAAATTTCTCTAATGGTGTGATTTTCCTTGTGTAGCTTCACAATAGCTTGTCTCACAGAGTAATCAAGTTTTTGGCGTTTCGCCATGGTGCCGGCTGATGCAACGTTTACAAATGATTAAGTAAGACTTTTTCTTTAGAGGAAATCAAAAAATTTGAATATAGCATACTGTTTACATTGTTTTTCTCAATTTTGTCCGTTACTTTTGGACGATCCTATTTTGAAAATAAATAAATAATTGTTATAATTCTTTTTCTATCCTTTGCAAATGATTCAAATTTTAGTATGTTATTATAGATGATAACGACTACCAGTTGTCAAAATTTCAGCTTTTCACAGTTGTTATTTCTAACAAATATTAGGTTTTAAAATTTTGTCCCTTAGTTTTGGACTCATATATATATATATATATATATATATATATATATATATATATATATATATGTGTGTGTGTGTGTACATAGATTTGTTGATTTTCAGTGAATTCCATGTGACTACTTCAGTTACTCGATATAATATTAATATGTACTGAAATTTTCGTTGAAATTGGAATACTGCTACAAAATATACTTGAAAAGCAATTGAGGCATCAAGAGGTTTATAGGGTCATCCTGGGGAGGGGGCCCTCATGCATTTTTAAAAATCTGACAACCGATTTCCCGATTGTATCAACTTTTTAGTCATTTCATGTCAAAACTGATTTACTTTCCTTTATCTTTAGTTAAAACTAGCAGTAGAGGCCGGCGTTGCCCGGGGATGTAACAGTAAGAGATAGATCAAGTATCGACCATCGTAAAGACTGAAAAATAAAATTGACAAAGATTATTGTTTAAGGTTGACGGACACGCATGTCTTAATTAGTTTTTTTTTTCTTTTTTTTTTCTTTTTTTACGAATTGGTCAAACTCAAACAAAAACATTGTTTTCAATCTTTGAGTCTACCGTTTGAATAGAATTTTATTATAAACAATTGTCTTGTAAATGGAATTTTTAAAGCCTTCTGGATGTAAAAATAAAGAAAAAGTGTGAAAGACAATAAGAAACACTACCTGCCAAAAAAAAAAGTAAAGTTTTGTTGAAATCGGTTGAAAAATGTAGGAAATCCGATCCCATATATAAACGAACACACACACACAACCTGGGTTTTATAATAAGTATAACTCGATATGAGTTGTCCTCCTTTCATTCTGGCGATAGAATCGTGTTTTCAAATTGATTTCGTGCAAAAACAATTGTTTTTCCAATTTTTGGCGCTGTCGGAATCACCGCAAGGTAATTTTACGCAGTCCTGTGAAGTGTTGTTGAAATCGGTTGAAAAATGTAGGAAATCCGATCCAATATATAAAAGCACACACACAATCTGTGTTTTATAATAAGATTGGGTTTTATTCTTCTATCCCTTTATGATGTTATCTATCATGACTCTCCTGTAGCCCTCAATGAATTTTGTCATTTCTTTTATCATCATTCGACCGTAGTCGGAATCATCGAGCCAATGCGAACGATGCTTTCTTTAGCTGTATACTATGTGCTACGCTAGGGCTAAATTCAGACTTACCTTCGCCTGGACTGGTTACCACTCAGAGCTATAGAACCAAGTTTCTTCTATTTACCCATAGCTGGCCGGTGGTGGTGGTGGGGGGGGGGCATTGTCACGTAAGGGAATGTAATAGATCCGACTTGAATTCGAACTCTGCTCTACCTTTACTCAATCCGAGCCGCTATCCATTACTCCACTGTGCCTCCTGTCATTTCTCTTCTAAACCCTCTTCTGACAAACATTTCCACAAGCACTTTAGGTAGGTTTCATCTATCACTTCAATATAATCTATGAGTGTCAAATTTTCCAAGTTTTCTTTCCTCATTATGTTCTCTAGAAATTTCAATCCTATATTCCTGATAATTGTCCTTTTTGAGGCGAACAATAGTGTGTGTGTATATATATATATATATATATATTTTTTCAGCAAAATAATTGATTCTAGAACTGTCCTTCTAAAATGAATTTCAATTCTCGGAATTCTGTCCGCTAGGTTTAGGCAACATAAGTTTTAAAAACTTAAAAAACATGTTTGAAACTTAATTTCTGCTTTAGGGATAATTTTGAAGTTAATCGAATATCGTTCTTGTAATAGGTCAACTGGCTCGAGACAATGGGCCGAGTGTGTAAGAATCGAGGAAAAGGTTGAAATTTCTAGGAAACATAACGAAAAAGGTTTGGAAATTTTAACACGCACTGGAGACAGTGAATGCAAGAGATAGTAAACGAGCTTGTGTAAACAGATAGCAGATCATAGACCGAGAAGGATAGTAAATATAGATTACTGAGAGCTACAAAGAACAGGAAGTTGTGGAGAGCCATAATCTCTCTAATAGGACGTCACATAGATTATCCTGAAACCATCCTTCACTAGGATTAAGATCAAAATGCTTACGTTATTTAGTCGGATTATAAACCGTATTCTTCAATGAATATATCACACTTAAACCTGGGATGCAAATCGGGCAAATGTTTCACTGCATGAGATGTCAGCGGGATATCCTATTTTGAAAAACTGCGTTGTGTTAACTTGGTGTGGTGTTCCGCTTTGCTTGTGGGTGTTAATTTTCTCTATTGTCCGTGTAGTGGACAGAAGCCATTATCTTTTGTTTGACCAGCCAATGCGTTTGGTATGGCAGTCTCTGTCCGCGTGCACAGCATTAACGTCATTCAAGCTAAATTCTGATTTACAGTAAAATCCACTTCACTTCGGTTTTCGGCCATCAGCAATTGGATGGATCGTATTGTGTTGGCGATTCTGACAAAGTCAACTGAACGTAAACGATTTTGACAGATTGAAGCTACACGACGACGAGGAGGAGGAGGGCCTGCATATGTATGTGAGTCGGTGTCATAGCAAAAGTTCGATCAATACATCACGGAAGAACACGGGTGTGAAAAATTCGGTTTTTCTCGGTGGTACCATTTTCATTTATTTCGCCGAATGTTGGCGAAAGATAAACAAAAGATGAAAAAGAAATGGGGTGTTAACTACGCGCAGATCGTTCTTTTTATTCTACATTTTCAGTGTTTATCCCACCCCACTCTTCTCTCTCTTTCCCTCGCCCTCTCTCCGTGTTGTTTTTGTCTCCCCTCTCTCCGTTTGTTTTTTTCCTCCCGTTTGTTTTTTTCTCTCTCTCCGTTTGTTTTTTCCTCCCTCTCTCCGTTTGTTTTTTCCTCCCTCTCTCCGTTTGTTTTTTCCTCCCTCTCTCCGTTTGTTTTTTCCTCCCTCTCTCCGTTTGTTTTTTCCTCCCTCTCTCCGTTTGTTTTTTCCTCCCTCTCTCCGTTTGTTTTTTCCTCCCTCTCTCCGTTTGTTTTTTCCTTCCTCTCTCCGTGTTCGATTGTTTCCCTCTCTCCGTGTTAAACTGTTTTAAATGGTGTGATTTTTGGTACTCAAACCTGAACTCCATATTTCAATTTTCTCGTCCAGACCACATCTTTTTGAGAAACGGTGTTAGATTTCCTGGTAGCTATCGGTTATCAGATAACACTCAGGATTGATCATTTGTTCTCCTTTGAAATTCGAAGACCCTGCCGCTCCCCACAAACTCCTGCTTACTATCACGTAATTTAAGCTTTGGGTCAAAGACGGAACTGCTTACTAGTGGTGAAAGGTGACCTTGAAACAAGCAGTCCATGATAACCGTTAATGGTCACGAGAGAAACTTGAGAAAATAATTAAATAAAGTCCAAGTAATGGCATATTTAAAACTTTTCGTAAATTAATTAAATTCTTCGTTTTTGGCAAGTTCAAAGGTGGTGGTGATGTTCTTTTGTTTTTTTTTTCTTTAAAGAAAATTTCAGCCCCACGCTCTACCTTGTTATAAGAATGTTAACATTTAACTATGTAATGAGAATTTTTAAACAGAAATTTTAAAACATTTCGTACATGGTTATTCATTATTTAATTTTTCTGTCTACGGAGGTACATCTAGAACTTGTAATTTAAAAATTAAAAAAATCCATCTCAAAAATAAATTAATGTTGTAACTGATTAGATTTATTTATTGTTGATTTAAAAGAAAAAAGAAAGAAGCGGCTACCTCCGTGGGACTGGTATAGAGAAGCATGGGTTTTTTTCTGCTTACATTACTCTACGAATATCGCTTGTTCACAGTTTATCCTAAGAAATGAATGAATGGGTGTTTTTTTTTTTTTTTTAATTTCTTTTGAGGGCAAGTGACTTTTGATAGTAAATAGTTAGGCGAGTGACATTTCTGAGTTCCCACCAGTTCATAACTTCGCAACTAAGACTCGCTATACAAGGTACAGAGGGTCGACATATTCTCATTCCTTTCGTATCCCATTGGCAAGGAGAAAGGTCCACTAAGTCGAATTCCTCCACTGAACTTTGGAACAGATTTCCGAGATGATGCTTCTCCGGTCACTATAATCTTAATCTTTTCATGTCTACGGTCGACCATTAATTATCCACTATTTTCAGCCTTGTCACCCGCTTTCACTTTCATTGCCTGTAACAATCGCCTTTCGTTCTAGTGGCATTGTCGTTTTATTGGGGTGAAATGATTAAAAAAAAATTTCATCTTTTTCACTTTGATGCCAGACGAAATCTGTTTTTCACTTTGATGCCAGACGAAATCTGTTTTTCACTTTGATGCCAGACGAAATCTGTTTTTCACTTTGATGCCAGACGAAATCTGTTTTTCACTTTGACGCCAGACGAAATAATAATTTGGTAGTTCGAAATAAAACTACTTATTTTTATGGATTAGTTTTCATTTCGTGCCACTTTGGCCTTTTCCAAAACATAATTGTTCCAGTCATTGACATGATAAAGAGAGGAGCAATATCCGTTCACTTAATTGCTTAAGTGGTTGCATTTTGTTCTTGTAATAAAATGTTTGATTAAAAAAAATCTTGATGGTAATTATTTTCTGTTTAATTTCTCAGAAGTCCTGGTGATTCTTGTTGAGGAGGAAGTGACAAATTACCTCGATATTCTAAGAGTCTCCTTTTCCAGTAATATTGTCCGTGTAGTTTCAGTCGTCTCTTGGAATTCAAATGGTTTTGCAAGGCTCTTCAGTAATGAGAAGTTGGTCCACCGAAAGAATAAGGCAACAGAGAGTGATATACATGCTCAAGGTTAATGTATTCGATTTTGAAATAGACTTGATAGAACGATCATGTTCTCTGAAAAATCTTATACATCTAGTGTTTGGGCCAAAAATGCTCGACATATTTTTTTCTGGAGGAATAATCTCCAACGTCGTTAGCACGACTCAGTTTCATGCAGTCTTGAGTACATTCAGCAACTGAAGGCAAGCAGTCTTTGAAATTAATCCATTACCTGTCATGAGCTCCATTTAGTTATTCCTTGTATTTACACTGAATTGCTTACATGCATTGCATTTGCAGAGGTATATTTTACAACACTTAGCCTTTAAAGTTTTTATTATTAGCCGTAAGAAGACACTTTCTGTCGTAATTTTACATTTCACGAGTAGAAAAATAATGACTATTTTGAAAAGTATTTTTTTATTATTTCTAATCAATATTATTTTTTTATGTTTTATACACCTATATATTTGATGTTCTAGTTTCTATAAAAACGACACTGGTAACTACTGAAATTAAACACAAGGAATAAATAAACTCCTAAGACACCTGCCTGGGCCAAAAATGCGCATTACAAAAATTGACAGTTAATGTGCTCAATATTAAGACAACATTAATAATAAACACATAAAACATTCGAAACTTATATATCCGACACAGGTTCGCAGATGGTTTCCGGCCATCAAGGGGTTAGTATAATTTATTTTATTAACTTTGAGTCGGCGAAAACGAGTTTTGGACATTATTTTTTTTTACTTGTATAATCCCAATTTTTATAATACGTAGTTCCTGCTAAGAGTAGCAAGGTACACTTCGTTTCTAGATTTTTTTTATTTATTTTAATCATTTCACCTTAAGCCAAGGCGATAATGTACCTAAGACACAAGGGGCTACTCGGAGGAAATGTCCCTTAGGGTATACCACCTTTGAGAATGACTTTCAATATTTTGAAATGAATGCCCTCACCCTCTTAATATTTTTTCTAACTATTCATTTCTGATTTCAAAATTATTTATTTTTATAAATGAAAGCTAAAATGTTTAGAATATTAAAGGTTTCTCAGTTGCAATATATTAGAGGTTTCTCAGTTGCAATATATTAAACCTCAGGAGATGCCGATGTAAAAAAAAAAAAAGCAAGAATGAAAGTGACCTGATTAAATAACACAAGTAAAAACTATATTGATTTTCATAGTCTCGCTTTCCGTCTACTGTTTCTCGAACATATGAAATTTTGTCAAATTGTGATAAACAGTTGGCGAAGACGTTAGTTTTTACAGGACCGTTGTCATCAATGGATACAACAAAAATAATAAATGACCAATAGGATGATCACCTTCCACTCGTTCTGCACTCGCTCTCGTAGGAGAAACAGAACTTAATTGAAAGACTGCATACTATCTATGAAGTCGTTAAAGAAGCCTAGAATTAGTTTCTGGTTGGGTTAACACTAGTAGCATATACGTATAGACAATATTCCTTTTCTGTGTGTGTATAATCTATATAATGCGAATGTCAGTGTGTCACATTTTTTCAATTAAAGGGACACCACTCTCCAACTTTCAATAGTTCATGTTACAGAAATTTTGGATTCCCAAATTTTTCATTACTGCGATTTTTTTACGTAATTTTTGCGACGAACTTTTTTATAAGATAACAATTTTTATAGTTTAGAAATAAATTTGGGAATAGTCGAAATTAATTGCAAAAGTCGCCTTGAAATAAAAATTGTTTGTACGAAAAGTAAGGACCTACGTAGATGAAATTGTCTTTAAATTAAGTGGTGGCAGAAAAATTATCGTTGAACTTTTAAAAAGGTAAGCTTAAATATTATTGCAATATTTAAATGCAGGGATCAATTTTGAGTTTTTCTGTAGTTTATTCTTGCCTATCACATCTACTCCTCCTTACCTATTGTGATGACATCCCAATCAAGGACCCTCCGCAGGGACTAGCTTAAATGCCGCCCGATAGGACGGCTTTTAAGCTGGTAAATAATATATGCAAACTAATGAATGCACATTCACCGCTATAATATAGAAATGTTTGTTTAAAGGCGTTTATTAAAACTTAAACCGTTTTATTACAAGACCTGCAAAGGGGGGGGGGTTACAGGGAGTGAAAGTGAAAGAATTGAGAAGATTGAAAATGGGGAAGATTGAGAGAAGGATGAAAAATAAAACTGGGTTCACAAAGATGGCGATTGATGTTGCATTTAAATTTTTGAAGATTGTATTTATCTGGGAAGCAAGAAATCGGAAGGTAGTTCCACAGGTGAGAAGTGCGAGAAAAAAAAACCGACCGTCAGAATAGAAGTGTCAATTACATCGAGCTAGTTCAAGAGTAAAAAAAAAAAAAAATGTGTGACCTAGTTGTCAGTCTGGTAGCATGCTAAAATTCATGTAGTCTGGACACCAGGGGCAGGGAAAAGATTAGTTGCCTTAAGTAATTAACAAACAAAAGGAAAACTACTACATGAGTTCGCAATACGAAAACAGGAGAAAGATAAGTGTCCCCCACCCCACAAAAAAAATCGAATATCCTATATAGAGCGAGATAACGTAACTTCTCAAATTCTATTGCTCCTAACTCGATACATATTCAATCGGAGAAAGTAAAATTTCTGATTTTTTTTTCTTCTATTTTCGTATTGCCAAATACTATAATGGTTGATTCCTTTTTCGATTTTTATTATTTCATTGTCTTAATCAAATTTTGCCCCTCTAATAATATCTGCAAATACTTATCAATATAAATATACTGCACTAAGCAGGCAAAGTCGTGCATCATAGGGGTTAATTAATCCATCGGGTTTTAATTACCTAACTTGTTTTGATATTTTCTTATCAGACACGCCCAAGAAATGTTGAGGAACTTAAAGAAATATGTTCAGTTTGTAAGCGTTGTCCGAAAGTATGGGGCTCTCAGTGAAGGTCAAACTCGCTACTCGGTCGTAATTTTTCTAACTAGACGAGCTTGTTAACCATTACACCGCAGTGAGGTACCCGAGAAAAGAATTAAATATGAATGCACTAAAATGAAAAGAAAATCTCCGATGTGTTAATGAATCCTGCAGGCACAGAACTGAAAAAGGAGAACATTTTGAACAGTACATATAACAATTGAACAAGTAAATAAAATTTTCATATGAATTTATACTTTTAAGAAATAATCCCAATGACTTTTTACCTCACCCTTTATAAATAAAAAAAAAAACAAACCCCAAAACAAAAAAATTGATGTATATCTTTGAAGCCATAAACATAAAGCAATCAAGTATCGATAAAAAAAGAAAAACATTCCATTTAGATACAAACATTACATATGCAGGGCGTTCCCCCATAAAAAAAAACAAGAAATTTGGTACAGTTTATTTAATTGTCGGAATTTTTGTCGCAGTTATTTGAAACAAAAGTAAAGATTAGACATTTTTAAGTAGTTTCAACATCGGTAAACTGATTTTTAGTTATCGAACTTAAAAAAAAAAAAAAAACTCGGGAAATTTTAAATTTACTATACGGCAATAAATTGAAAAAAAAAGTCATGAAATTTTGCCAGTTTTTTTGGGGGGAGGGGCACCCTATAAATACATAAGTAATGGCCTGCGAAAACATTTTAAATGTTAACTTTAAGTTGAATGCCGAAACTCTTAAAGCTAAAATCAGCGGTGATGTACTAAAGCCAATTTTAAAGGTGCGTTCACACTTTATTTGTAACCTTCTGCATAGATCTCATGAATTGCATTTAATATTTTTTTTTTTTTTACCCCCTTCTATTTTGCCGTAAGGTGTAATCAGTCAAAAATACACAATCGTTTATCCGAAATTCTGAAAGGCGAATATTTTGTCTATAGGAGTAAAATTGTTCGTTCCCCTTCATTTTCGTCTTCAAAAATGTCAGACTTGTCACGCTTGAACAACTGCCGCTTTTCAAGCTTAGACTATTGCTGATTAATGAGTTTCTTTTATTGGGTATTTGCATGTTTACACCGGCTGTCTAGTTATTATAGTTTTTTCCCCTCATAGCTCTTTGCTTCTCTCTTCCTAATAGTCAGACTTTTCTGTTTTTCTTCTCTTTTCACCGCTTTCCTCTTTCATCTTTGTTTCCTTTCTCTTTTTCGCACCCCCCTTTTTATATATATATATATATATATATATATATATATTTAACGTCGGTAGTACCACTCGGTGTTTCATGCAGTCTTCACCTGAAGATTGCAAGACTGCATAAAACACAGAATCGTGCTAGCGACGTAGGCTATTATGTATATTCATTAATATATACTGATAGCTCTGTTACATATTTTATATCGCATATGATAAAAGAACAAATAAGAAACGTATATTAATCTAACATGTTTCACTTTTCTTAAAGCTTCATCAGAGATTGAGAGAAAAAAACAAACAAAAATACGGAAAACGCTGATATTTTCAATTATGTTTGGGTTGGGTATATAAAATAAAAAGGCTTAAACACTAATATTCCATGGTCATAATTTATTCCACTGGAATCGTAAATACGATCCAATTCATCAGACCTACAAATTCAAAAAGAAAACAGAAAAAAAAAACTCCGGAAATAAAAAAAAAAAAAAAATAAAATTTAGAGAGAGTGTAAGTATGAGAGTGTGGGACGAATGTTAGAGCTAAAAAGAGGGGTAACAGACGAGAGAAGGTGGGGGATTAAAATTTAACATAGAGAAGTTTTAGAGAGGTGAGTGGAAGAGGTTTAATTGAGAGAAACATGAATGTTGTCGGATGTCTAAATACATTAAAGATGTAACCGGAAAGGATACATTTTGTGGTGACATACGCACACCACAGACGATCTAATATTAAAGATCAGTAGAAGAGGGAGGGAGAGGGAAAGAAAAGACATAGGAGTGGGGGAGAGAGATGGGGCGGGGGAAACTAAAACTGAAGGGCATTTATTGAAAGGGCCGCTGTGTAATTAAGAAAATTTGACAAAATTAATATTAATATTTACCACTAATATTATCTCTCTCTCTCTCTCTCACACACACACACACATATATATATATATATATATATATATATAATGTGTCTATGTTTATGTATTCATTCCATAGCAACTTGGTATGTCCTTCTTAACGACCATGCATTCTGTCGTCTTACAATTGATGGTTACTAGTTTTGTCTATATTATTTCCTTCAAATACTTTATATTTGCTGTGTCACAACTGATGTTCTCTAATTTCGGCTGAATATAGAATTTTAAGCATTTATTCAGTAAACCGCCCTGGTATCGGTCACACAAACAAGTGAGTTAATAAGTTCCACTCAGAAAGTTTCTTTTTATGGATTCCTGTCCAGTTTTAGAGAGGCGGTCAGTTTGATTGACACTTCCATTTTTGTTAAATTAGGCCACAGAGTAAAATTGTTCATTCGCCTTCATTTTTGTCTCCAAACAATGTCTGGATTCGCACGCTTGGTCAACTGCCATTTTTCACTTTTTGCCTGTTTCTAATTAATGAGATTCTTTTATTATACATTTGCGTGTTTACACCTGCAGTCGGATGATTATAGATGTTTTTTTTTCTTTATCGCTTCACAATTCCCTCTTCCGAATCGTCAGACGTTTTCTTTTTTCTTATTTCATCACACTCTTTTTTTTTTTTTTTTTTTTTTTTTTTTTTTCGCTCTCTTCTCTGTCTCTGTCCTCTCTTTCTTTCTCTTCTCTGTCTCCGTCCTCTCTCTCTCTTTCTCTTCTCTGTCTCCGTCCTCTCTCTCTCTTTCTCTTCTCTGTCTCCGTCCTCTCTCTCTCTTTCTCTTCTCTGTCTCCGTCCTCTCTCTCTCTTTTCTCTTCTCTGTCCTCCTTCTCTGTCCTCTCTCTCTTTCTCTTCTCTGTCTCCGTCCTCTCTCTCTCTCTTTCTCTTCTCTGTCTCCGTCCTCTCTCTCTCTTTCTCTTCTCTGTCTCCGTCCTCTCTCTCTCTCTTTCTCTTCTCTGTCTCCGTCCTCTCTCTCTCTCTTTCTCTTCTCTGTCTCCGTCCTCTCTCTCTCTCTTTCTCTTTTCTGTCTCCGTCCTCTCTCTCTCTCTCTCTTCTCTGTCTCTCTGTCTCCCTCTCTCTCTCTCTCTCTTTCTCTCTCTGTCTCTTCTCCTCTCTCTCTCTCTCTCTCTCTCTTCTCTGTCTCCGTCCTCTCTCTCTCTCTTTCTCTTTCTCTTCTGTCTCCGTCCTCTCTCTCTCTCTTTCTCTTTTCTGTCTCCGTCCTCTCTCTCTCTCTTTCTCTTCTCTGTCTCTCTCTCTCTCTCTCTCTCTCTCTTTCTCTTCTCTGTCTCCGTCCCGTTCTCTCTCTCTCTTTCTCTTCTCTCTCTCCGTCCTCTCTCTTCTCTCTTTTCTCTTCTCTGTCTCCGTCCTCTCTCTCTCTCTCTTTCTCTTCTCTGTCTCCGTCCTCTCTCTCTCTCTTTCTCTTTCTCTTCTCTGTCTCCTCTCCTCTCTCTCTCTCTTTCTCTTCTCTCTCTCTCTCTTTCTCTTTCTCTTCTCTCTCCATCCTCTCTCTCTCTCTTTTCTCTTCTCTTCTCCGTCCTCTCTCTCTCTCTCTTTCTCTTCTCTCTCTCTTCTGTCCTCTCTCTCTCTCTCTCTTCTCTTCTCTCCGTCTCTCCGTCTCCGTCTCTCTCTTTCTCTTCTGTCTCCGTCCTCTCTCTCTCTCTTTCTCTTTCTCTTCTGTCTCCGTCCTCTCTCTCTCTCTTTCTCTTTCTCTTCTGTCTCCGTCCTCTCTCTCTCTCTTTCTCTTTCTCTTCTGTCTCCGTCCTCTCTCTCTCTCTTTTTCTCTTCTGTCCTCCTCTCTCTCTCTTTTTCTCTTCTCTGTCTCCCGTCCTCTCTCTCTCTCTTTTTCTCTTCTGTCTCCGTCCTCTCTCTCTCTTTTTTCTCTTCTGTCTCCATCCTCTCCTCTCTCTTTTTCTCTTCCTGTCTCCTCTCCTCTCTCTTTCTCTTTTCTCTTCTGTCTCCGTCCTCTCTCTCTTTTCTCTTCTGTCTCCGTCCTCTCTCTTTTTCTCTTCTGTCTCCGTCCTCTCTTTTCTTTTCTCTTCTGTCTCCGTCCTCTCTCTTTTCTCTTCTGTCTCCGTCCTCTCTCTCTTTCTCTTCTTTCTCTCGTCCTCTCTCTCTTTCTCTTCTGTCTCCGTCCTCTCTCTCTTTCTCTCTCGTCTCCGTCCTCTCTCTCTCTTGTCTCCGTCCTCTCTCTCTCTCGTCTCCGTCCTCTCTCTCTCTCGTCTCTGTCTCTCTCAAGTTTTTGAAGTAAAACCTTGCTGATAACACCAGTTTTAACACGTCCAGATTTATAGCTCCTTGAACAGGTTTGTAATTTAAGTCTTCAAATTGGATTTCACTCAAAACATTTTGATCTATTGTGCTCCCCCCGCTTGAGTGAACACATGGAATTTAATCAATTATTTAGGCTTCATTCATTTTTTGTTGAATAGTTTTTTTTATGGTTGAATGTTCTCTTCTGCATACATATAATGTAGAATACATCGTCTTCACTTTTTTTTTTAAATTCTAAACATCCTGTTTTCAATATTTCAATTTCATCAGAAACAAGAACAGACACTAATAACTCTTTGGAATTTATTGTGTTCTTAAACAATTTTTGTGATCCCACAAATCTGGTTTTCCATACAGAGCATGAACCCATATTTATAGATTTTTTTTTTTTTTTCGATTCCTTTAGTTCAAAAATGTTTATTCCTTAATTTATTTCTGAGAAATTCTCCTCATATAAATTTTCGATGTCGACTGTTTGTATTTTCTACGGCTTATATTTAACACAGGATGAATATCTACTTTTATTATTGCTTCCGCCTCTTTTTTTTTTTTTCCTGGATGCGTAATTTTTTTCAATGCAAAAAAGATTCTAAAATTCCTCATATTAATTTATGGTCACCCGTTAATGCAAGAAATTCAAAATTTTGAACCAAAGTTTTGAAGGTTCTAAAAAAGATTAAAAAAATAATTTAATGATCTAAACACATTTTGGTCTTTCTTTTTAAAAGATTTTGATGACAACATTTTTAATTTTTTTTCATCATGTATTCTCATCTTTACCGAATCTTTGGAGGTATCTGTTTAAATTAGAATTAGCCCGGGATTGAACTCACGACTTAGGCTTAATCTAAGCCTTTATCTGTTTGTTTATTTCTCTATTAAACAATAACAATTGACTGAATAGGTCAGGGTATATTTTCTCATCACAAAAATTTATAGAAAGTAGCTATTGTACATATAAAAACAAAAGAAGCAATTTCGGTGATTCAGGGGAAGTTACTCGATATTTTATTTAGAGTTTCTTCCCTTGAATATATTTATTTTCTTCGTTAAAACTGTCAGTTGTAAAACGATGAAAAAATCTTCATATATTGGCTTGGCCAAATGACGAGATTTATTAAAATTTTGTCATCTCTGCTAAAACTTGTTCCGACATCAATTTACTCATGTTTGCTAGGTTGGTTATACATTGTTTTCCTCTGTCCATCTTGCCTTCTATCCTGTGAGTATCAATATTTCCAAGACCTCTTTTCACCTAATGTGCCCTAGAAATTTCAACGGTGTCTGCTTGATGTTAAGCATGTAACCTTTTTGTTTGAATTTTTTAAAAAAAATTTGTCGTTGCTTACGTGTTCAGTTCAGCATCCATCTACAGAATCACATTTCTGTTGCTTCAAGTCATTACATGCGAGGAGAAACTGGAGCCTCGAAAAAAGAAATCAATGTTCTTTCCATAATTTAAATGTTGGGGTCACACACACAGTTTGCTGTTTTATCATTTCCAATTTTGTTTCATTTACGGAGGACTGATAATTCGAACAGATTATATAGCAAGATATTAATTTCTGTCTGTCAATATCTTTCTCGGCATCTGCCTCCTTCTCTCATACGACTGTTCACATTTTATATATATATATATATATATATATAATTATTTATTTAAAAATATGATTCCAAAACGCTACATAAGAAGTCTCATGTTTCAAAACAAGAGCCGAAAACTTCAATATAATTATTTAAATTAAAATGAGTTAAAATAAGCTCTGTTCCATCTTGAAGCGAAATTTTTTTTGGGAATAACGTATATCTGAAATTTACGTGTTTTAAAAATTGAAATCAAAATTTCCATGGTAACAGCTAGGGCGAATTGTTTAAATTGGGTAGGCGAGTGTTGGGTGTTAATAATTATCAGTATAGAGTTACTTTCATAGATGTCAAGTCAGGGTAAGGTGGGGGTGTCTAAATTTTAAACGGAAGATGTATTAACCCTCGTCTAGTTTGCATATCTATGGAGAGCGTTTTGGAATCATATTTTTAAATAAATACTTATATTTATGCTCTACTTCTGTATCGAGCACTATTTTTAAAAAATAATAACTAAGGGACTTTGGATTATTTACCTAACCAGTTCCTTCCTATTTTCTATATATTTTCACACACACACACATATATATATATATATATATATATATATATATATATATATATATTAAAACAGACCACTTTAAGGTACCATTACAATTTTATTTCACCAAAAATCCTTTTAAAGGAGTCCTTTAAAAGGATTTTGGTGAAATAAATTATTGTAATGGTACCTTAAAGTGGTCTGTTTTTTTATTAAATATTAGCTCTGTATTCACATTGAGCTCTCAGGTTTCATCCTCCTTGGAATTACCCATTCAGTTTACCAAGTTCTTCGTAACTTATATATATATATATATATATATATATATATATATATTGTCAGAATTGAATTTAACCAGGAAATAGTATTTAAAAGGTGCTCAATACACACACATAAAAATTTAACATGTAAATCCTTTAAGTATAGAAAATTATATATTATAGAAAGTCTCCTGGCTGCCGTTTGATGTGGGCTTTCATTTGGACAGGACTTTTTCTTCGTTGCAAACAACCTCAGTTTCTTTTGATTGCAATCTGGTCTTCCCTTGGCAGACTTCTTTTTGCGAGACATATTGCTCTACAGGAGAACTCAAAATTGATTTAAGTATTGAATTGATATTTAAGTTTACCGTTTAAAAGTTCAACGATAATTTTTCTGTCACTACTTAAAGACAATTTAATGTACATCAGTCCTTATCGTAAAAAAAAAATATATTTTAATTGCATGGCTGACTTTTGCTGGATTTCTCAATTAATTTCAATTATTCCAAAATTTATTTCCAATTTATAAAAATTGTTACAAAAAAATTCGTCGCAAAAACTCAGGTAAATAAATCACAGTAATAAAAAATTGCGAATCCAAAGTTTCTGTAACGTGAGCTATTGAAAGTTAGTTGTTCCTTTAAATGAAAAGGCGTGGCACAGTGACATTAGCATTATCATATAGATATGATTTTCTCGTGGAAGCTGAGAATTGTGGGATTAACCCACCCTGTCTAAAAAGAACCTTCTCTTTCCCCCCACACTTTTTGCTCTCTCTAATTAATATACATTGCAATTTTGAGTTCTCCTGTAGAGCAGTATGCCTCGCAAAAAGAAATCTGCAAAAGGTAAGACAACTCTAAATCTAGTTTATTTTGACCACAGGATATCGTAGTGACAAGACGTCTCTCTTTTTCCGTTCTAGGGAAAACGTCCGACTTCAAACCTCTTTGCCTAAGCGTAATATGTATTTATGTAATTTAATAAATTTACCTATTCAAGGAATTTCCCTTTATTATATAATGCTATTTTGTAATCGCTAAAAAAATTCTTTCGAAATTTTTGTTTCTTTTCCAATGTTGTTGATCCATTTTTAATTTTATTTCAGATATCCAACATGATAAGAAATTATCCAGACAAGATTTTACGAAACTGCAAAAGGTAAGACAATTCTAAATCTAATTTATTTTAACGGTACGAAAAATGACGATACAAGAAATAGCCGTCAAATTTTATGTTTTGATTTGATTTTACTCTAGTATCAACGCATGGTGGATTATTTGATGTCGAAGTCAGTTTTTATTTTTACTATGTATCCAGAATAAAATATCCTATCGGACAAAATTGTAATGTCTTAATAATATTAGCCTTTCTATATTAACATCAAGAACATTTTCCATAAATATTCTAATTTCATATGTATAACAGTACTAATAATTTTCAAATGACAAATGTATTGTCAGGTCGTAATATTTTGGCATATAGCGCACTTTCCTCATGAAGGATAGCAGGTCATTCTCATCGACATTTCCGGATGATCTTAGGCCCAGTTCAAATCCAAAATTAAACTGCAATTCATTTAAATACTCCAACAACAATAATAATTCAGACTTCAATAAAGTATATCGCGATAACAGATATATCATAGAAGCGGTGTCAACCCTAAAAATTACACCTGAACGTATTGCGCAATCAATGTAAGATTTTACGTATATTTATTAATATATTAAATAGCGCTGTTATTTAACATTGAGCATGGTTTTCTTATATATATATATATATATATATATATATATATATATATATATACTACTGTAGTGTGTGTAATTGAGCACTCTTGAGAGACAGCCTAATTCTACAAACAGCAGCCGCCTACGCTAAAACGCAAAGATCTTCGGTAAAATGAATTGGAGCACTCTGACTAACTGGCGTTTATTTACATTCGTAAAAATAACAAAACGCTAGAATTAGCACTTTCTCTCTGCCGAGTGCTGATGACTTAGGGCTAGAAACTCCGACTGACATCAAATCAGTCGGGTTTCGATTCTGGTTGAGGCTTTCGGACGTCTAGTCGTACCGAAGAGCTGTGATACAGCGAAACCTTATTATATATTATATAATGCCAGGTTATTTATTTTGAGTTAATGATTCAGTGATACAAGTCATACCAATTAACCCATCCCTGTGGGGAGAGAAGTGATGGAGACATACCTTTCCCACAGGTATTTAACGGACCCAACTGGATTGACCAATAAAAAATTCTGAACCATTCGCACATTAAAGCTTACGTCACCTGGTATTCCAAAGCAGTCACCAGGCTGAACGTTGCTTATAGTAAGGGGACCAACGTTTAACGTGATATTCCAGAGGCGCATCCCCCACCATATATATATATATATATATATATATATATTACCGTTGTAATATCTATATATATATATATATATATATGGATGACTAATATCTATATATATATATATATATATATATATATATATATATTTATATATATATATATATATATATATATATATGGATGACTATATATATATATATATATATATATATATATATATATATATATATATCCATATATATATATATATATATATATATATGGATAACTATATATATATATATATATATATATGGATGACTAGTGTATATATATATATATATATGGATGACTAGTATATATATATATATATATATGTTTGACTAAATATATATATATATATATTAATAAATATATATATATATATATATATATATATATATATATATGAATGGATGACTAATATATATATATATATATTCTCTCAAAGACCCCTTCAATAGAATTTCAAATAGGATAAATTTAATAAAAACGGTGGCTGCTACTGCTATGAATGCATTACTCTTTAAGTACGAATTGAGTTCTCTTAACAACTTTTATTTCGTATAGCAAACGCTAAATTTTCCTTTTCTCTCTCATTTAGCGTGTAAAGTTTGCTAACCACGACGGAGTTCCCATGAGGTGTGAGATATCAATGGAAGAGGAGGTGGTAGGAAGTGACGATTATTAGGTTAAGGACTATGGCGACGAGTGATCCATGATCTGAAGAGGTTATGGTTGACGTGTTCAGATTTATTTTCTTAAATAACTTTACAATATCTCGTTCCTCATTTGAGGTTATGTCTCTCTTATGACCCACGGTAGTCTTCATATATTTTAAACTCGCTTAAAAGCCGCCTTATCGGGTGGCATTTAATCTAGCTCCTGCGGAGGACTTTTGATTGAGCCTTCATCACAATAGATAAGTAGATTCGATAAGCAACAATAAACTGCAGAAGAACTCAAAATTGATCGCTGCATTTAAGTATTGGATTAATATTTAAGCTCACCTTTTAAAATAAGTAGCAGCAGTAAAATTATCTTTAAACTTTTAAAGACAATTTGTACAGAAAGTAAGGACCTACGTACATCAAAAAGTATTTTTATTTCATGGATGACTTTCGCTGGATTTCGCAGTTAATTTCGATTATTATTATTTATTTTAGTTCATAAATATTGTTATCGTACAAAAAATTCGTCGCCAAAAAAAAAAAATCACGTAAAAAAAAAAATTGCCGAAAACAATCGCAGTAATGAAGACTTGGGAATCTAAAATTTCGGGATTCCGAATTCGGTCCGGAATGTTTTTAATTTGTTCACGGGGTCTGCCTGATTCCATAATAGTATATGTTGGGCTACGGCCTCTATGAGTAAAGTGGAAGAAGTGTAATACACTGATATTCGCACTTATTAAACACCACGCACACAAAAACCGCAAGAGTTCAAGTGTTGATTTAATTTAAATACAGTGTAACCCGGATATAAGAGTTGTCGGGACCGGAGAACTGTTTCTCTTATCGGGTTTAGTCCGGGTTTAAAATTCTATAGAGAAAATCTTCTTTATCCGGGTTTTATTTTGATATCCGTTATGGGCTCTAATTTGGGACTAGAGAAAATCTCTCTTATATCCGGGTTTCTCTTATATCCGGGTTTAGTCTATATTGTTTAGGTAAGTATGGGCTCTAATTTGGGACTAGAGAAAATCTCTCTTATATCCGGGTTTCTCTTATATCCGGGTTTCACTGTATATACAATATTCTAAAGATATCACTTTCATTAATATTTGCCAAGGTTCACTTTTATATTTAGTCATAAAGAAATTTAGCGTTGAACAAATTTGAATTCTGTGAGTGTTCAAAAAAAAAAAAAAAAAGTATAAACATATATAACATATATTAGATTACCGTTGGGTCACTGACCAACATTTAACCCGAGAACACCTAACCATAGGTATATAGTACCCAGCGCAAATTTTCCTATTTTTGATGACAATTTTCAGTACCTCATTTTCTTACGTAAATGTTTTTCAGTTCCTATTAATGTTACTTCAAAGTACAAAATTTGAAGTGACTGCATGTAAAATATTTCAAATAAAGTTTTATATTTAATATTTTTTTTGATATTTTCAAAATCGGGTATGATATACCCATGGTTAGTAGTGGTGTAACTTTAATTGATGGTTAGTGTTCTAGGGTCAAAAAATTATCTGTTTGAAGAAAGTTGAAAATAAAATATTGTATAAACAACTCGTATATTTAAATCTTATTCACTTAAAATATTTTCAAAATCAGATTAACTTCAATTTTTTAAATATATGCAAAAATATTTTTAAATCATTCACTTTTAAAATATTTTTTAAATATGGCAAAAAATTATTTTTTATATAAAGGGACGTGCCTTCTGGGTGGGCAGTGCCTGCTCTGAATAAAATCGATCAGCAGCTACATTTTCCTTCTTTGGCAAAATATGCACCAAATGCAACAAAATTATGAAGGTTACTTTGATTATTATGCATAAAATGCAAAATATTTTATCTTTGTAGATTTACTACATGAAAGTCAAAGCTGCTCATCCTGAGCAATTACTTATAGCACGTGCTTATATATATATATATATATATATATATATATATATATATATATATGGCGTCGACTGTGTCGTTCGATCTCGTTCGCGGCGCCAACTGTGACGTGGTCCAGGGTTCTGATCCTATGGTCACGACACCAGCTGTGACGTCTTTGCCGCGGCGTCAGCTGTTCGCTCCTCGCTGCTCCAAGTGTGACGTTCTAACCCTTTGGTTAGATGAATACCAGCCTCGTCGTTCCCAACTCGCTTCCAACGCCTGGTTACTAGGGTAACTGCACTGATCTCCGGTCTGCCTACCCACGTTGTGATTAAATCTTAGACAGACGGGATCAAACAGGGATTGGGCCGTATGCAAGCTGAGTCCAACGGGGTGATAAATACACAAGAAAAAAGAAAAAAAACTCACAAGGTCAAAAAATTATTGAAGAAAAGGTAACAACTTTTATATCAACTGTTTGTTACACAAGATTATTCCTACCTCCCGACCCGTTTTGTGGACTCTGGCACCAAGCTTCTACCATACAACTTTAAGGCTTCGAGTTGCCTGCTCTCTAGAAATTTGCATTTCGGGTTGTGGTTTGGTTTCGACACTGGGCGCTGATCTCTACCTGTCGTTCACGGCTGATTTCTCTCGTCGTCCGTGGCTGTAACTAACTCTCCCTCAGAGTCTGAACTATTGTTCACTCATCTCTGCCGTCAGTGCGAACTAACTTCTTCTCTTCGGCTTCGGTTGGACGAGCTTATTCACTTCGGCTTGAGTTGGGCGAATTTCTTCACTTCGACTTGGGTTGGACGAATTTCTCTCTTAGGCTTGGTTTGATTCCAATTTCTCCACTTTAGGCCAAACGGCTGCTTCACTTCGGCTTCGGTTGGGCGAGCTTATTCACTTCGGCTTCTCTTGCCGCAAAGGGGACTAATGAACAGGGCCCGCCGTCCGCGCTGCAACTCCAACAACTTCTTCTTCCGAGGCGCAACCCCAACTTAACTTCTCTCTTCGGCTTCTCTTGCCCGCAAGCCGAATGAACTGGGCCCGCCGCCCGCGCTCAAGCTCCCCTCGCTGTCCGCGGCGTAACTGCAACTGATTTCTGTCGATTGGGGTCCTGCTTTTATTGAGGCAGTCAAAAACTGGGGTGGGTCTGTCGGCGCCAGGGTTTTCTTGATAATTCTAAAGACGTATTATTTCTGATTGAGGATTTTCCATTATCGGTAACTTACTTTCACTCCTACTTACTTACAGTGCCTCTGGGGGAGGCGTATACCCATTTCCCCTGGTCCCTCGTATGTCAGGTGACCGCTCTCGACTAATGGGGTCCTGGTCGGGCATCTTTCCTCCTCCCTCGCACATCACGTGACCGCCCTCGGCCAATGAGACTCTGGTCGGTATCTTTCCTCCTTCCTTCGTGACGTCTCTAATCGGACGTGGACAATCCGTGGCTTTGTTCTTGGGGAAGAAACACCTTGCTTAAAAAAACAAAATTTAAATTGTCCTTTTCGTACGTGATCGAATGACGCTATCGGTTCTTTTTACACGTGGTATCTGTCAAACAGCCTACCGCTAATTGGATACGATCTAAGAAAGGAATTTCTTAGACTGCGTGGCGTTCTCGCGAACTAATACAAGTATTTCACCTGTTTCTTTCGCTCGGAGCTTGTTAACAAAAATCTTAATTATCTCAAAAAAAAAGCGACATCACCTTGGGTGTTTTTTTTTTTTTTTTTCTGGAATCGTCTGGGTTCTTGTATTAATGCTTTGTTTTCATATCCTTAGATACACTTCCCATCTGTTACCTATCATCTCAATGACATCCTTTTCATTTGTTACTTATCAATATTTTTTTTTCATTGTCCCTAAAATTTTATTTCTTCAGCCAAATTGATAAT
The DNA here is from genome assembly GCA_903632075.3 of Acanthosepion pharaonis. Taxonomy (NCBI): domain Eukaryota; kingdom Metazoa; phylum Mollusca; class Cephalopoda; order Sepiida; family Sepiidae; genus Acanthosepion; species Acanthosepion pharaonis. Next base: position 103,921 of record CAHIKZ030000851.1, on the reverse strand, counting down.
AACTCCCATCTTTCGTGGACACCGAAAGTAGGTCATGGGCTTGACGTAATATTTTTGACATCTGATATGTAAGTGTCGAGCGTGTGTGTTTCGCTCATGACCTGGTTTGCGTATTATATTTTTTTCTTTCTTTTTCTCTCCCTTTTCCTTTCTTTCTTTCTCCCAGATCGCCCGAACGCAATTAGAGAATTATTCTCAACTCCGAAATATTTTTCATCTCTAAATAACTATCAAATGGTTAACAAACCAAAAAAAATAAATCATATATTTATGAATATCTCCTTTCAGTTTTTCAATCATGCATGGTGCCACATATATACACACACACACACACACACACACACACACACACAAATCCAAACGTAAAGCCTGCCAGGTGGACAAAAGAATTCAAATAGAAAAACAAAATATATTAACAGAAATTAAGAAAACGGGCATTTTTCTTCAAAATAATTTTGGCTGGAAGTTCAAACTTTCAATGTTGTAATCCTAAACGCGAATTTTATTTTCAAATTGTCAAACAAAGTGACTTTCTTTATCATTCGTATGTCCTTATCTTCCCGTTTTTGAGACATTGAGATATTCCTTTGGTTCAAAAATGGTTTTATTCGACATTAGAAAGCGAACATGGTCCTGCATCTCATTAGCAAATAGGGGAGATCAGGCTGCTAATACAGTCCTTTTTTAAAATTTTTGTTTCGTGTTCGATCTTTTAAGATATTTTGAAAGATTTTAATAACAAAAATGTAACAATAGTCAATTGCATAGAGAAAAATCCTTGCCGAAAACATAACCAACGTAAAATATTTTATTTCTACTTTTTTTTTTCCTTTCCCGTTTTTTCTTTGTCTTTCTTTTCACCCCGATTTCGTTTTCTTTGTCTGTCTTTCTTTTTCACCCCGATTTCGTTTTCTTTTAAATTTTATTCCCACCCTGTCATTTTCCCATCTCTTTTCGGTACAAGTTACGTTTATTTTTTTTTACCTTTGTGCCTCAATTATTTTCTGTATTTCGAAGGACAGAATTATTCGCGCCCTTCCTATAATTACGAATAAAACTGTAATAGTTCAAATTTTCATGGAAACTTCATCTACATTTTTTACAAATGATGAAATAATTACTTTGAAACAATGTGCAGTGATGCCCACAACAAAATTTTTATTTTAATGTCAAACAATAATACAAAAAAAAACCCCTAAAAAACGAAAAACCTTAGCAGGACGAAATTATGGACCCTCTAGCCTCAATTGTGTAACCTTTATTCTTGATTATTGCCTTAAATCGTTTATGATAGATCCTTACAAGATCACTATACACGTTGATAGGTATTTTTCTCCATTCTTCCTTGCAATAGCTTCTAGTTTCTCCAAATTCGAATGACTTCTTTTTCTCACTCTTTTCTTCAAATATGCCGATAAATCTTCAATGGGGTTTAGGTCAGGATCTTGTGTGTGGGGTACGCCAATATCTTATTTTGCTGTCATCTTAGTATTTTGTAACAATTTGTGCCGTGTGTTTCGGGTCCTTGTCAAGTTAAGAATATCCAAATACATCTCTTTATCCATACTACCCTGTACTCTCACTAGTTCTCCTGGTTCAGTAGCAGCAAAACACACCACTGTGCTTAATTGTAGGGAGGGTATTTTTTTTCTTTTGGTTTGTGAGTTTCATTCACTTTCCTCCATACATGACGGGAGTTCATGTGACCAAATAATTCGAGTTTAGATTAATCTGACTATAAAACAGTTCCAATATTTACTCCCAACTTCTAGATGGCTTCTAGGATAAACTAATCTGCATTTTAAGAGTTTAGTTTTAAGCAAGGGAGATTTCTTTGAGTGACAAGCTCGAAGTTCTGTTCGATGAAAGCATCTAGTGATTGTCTTCGTCGAGGTCCAACTCTGATCTTATATCATTGACAATGTCCTTCCTTGTTAAGTGAGGATTCCTAACAATTTTCCTTTCCATTCTCTCAGACATTAACCGTTTTCTGTCAGTCATTATTTTATTCACAACATAATACGTGTTGTACTTTTTGATAATGCTACGAACTGCCGTTCTAGAAACATTTTAAACTCTTGGAAAGTGTTGTATATTGTGTCTCTCTCTCTCTATCTTCGTCTCTTTCTCTCTCTCTATCTTCGTCTCTTTCTCTCTCTCTCTTCGTCTCTTTCTCTCTCTCTCTCTTCGTCTCTTTCTCTCTCTCTCTTCGTCTCTTTCTCTCTCTCTCTCTCTCTTCTCTCTTCTCTCTCTTTCTCTCTCTATCTTCTCTCTCTCTCTCTATCTTCGTCTCTTTCTCTCTCTGTCTTCGTCTCTTTCTCTCTCTCTCTATCTTCGTCTCTTTCTCTCTCTCTCTTCTCTCTTTCTCTCTCTATCTTCTTCTCTTTCTCTCTCTCTATCTTCGTCTCTTTCTCTCTCTCTATCTTCGTCTCTTTCTCTCTCTCTATCTTCGTCTCTTTCTCTCTCTCTATCTTCGTCTCTTTCTCTCTCTCTATCTTCGTCTCTTTCTCTCTCTCTATCTTCGTCTCTTTCTCTCTCTCTCTCTCGTCTCTTTCTCTCTCTCTTCTCTCTCTCTCTCTCTCTCTGTCTTCGTCTCTTTCTCTCTCTCTGTCTTCGTCTCTTTCTCTCTCTCTGTCTTCGTCTCTTTCTCTCTCTCTGTCTTCGTCTCTTTCTCTCTCTCTGTCTTCGTCTCTTTCTCTCTCTCTGTCTTCGTCTCTTTCTCTCTCTTCGTCTCTTTCTCTCTCTCTCTGTCTTCATCTCTTTCTCTCTCTCTCTGTCTTCGTCTCTTTCTCTCTCTCTCTGTCTTCATCTCTTTCTCTCTCTCTCTGTCTTCGTCTCTTTCTCTCTCTCTCTGTCTTCGTCTCTTTCTCTCTCTCTCTGTCTTATTTCTCTCTCTCTCTGTCTTCGTCTCTTTCTCTCTCTCTCTGTCTTCGTCTCTCTCTCTGTCTTCGTCTCTTTCTCTCTCTCTCTGTCTTCGTCTCTTTCTCTCTCTCTCTCTCTCTCTGTCTTCGTCTCTTTCTCTCTCTCTCTCTGTCTTCGTCTCTTTCTCTCTCTCTCTGTCTTCTTCTCTTTCTCTCTCTCTCTTTCTTCGTCTCTTTCTCTCTCTCTCTGTCTTCGTCTCTCTCTCTCTCTCTGTCTTCGTCTCTTTCTCTCTCTCTCTTCTCTCTTTCTCTCTCTCTCTCTGTCTTCATCTCTTCTCTCTCTCTCTCTGTCTTCGTCTCTTTCTCTCTCTCTCTGTCTTCTCTCTCTTTCTCTCTCTCTCTGTCTTCGTCTTTTTCTCTCTCTCTCTGTCTTCGTCTCTTTCTCTCTCTCTCTGTCTTCGTCTCTTTCTCTCTCTCTCTGTCTTCGTCTCTTTCTCTCTCTCTCTGTCTTCGTCTCTCTCTCTCTCTCTCTCTCTCTCTGTCTTCGTCTCTTCTCTCTCTCTCTCTCTTTCTTCTCTCTCTTTCTCTCTCTCTCTGTCTTCGTCTCTTTCTCTCTCTCTCTGTCTTCGTCTCTTTCTCTCTCTCTGTCTTCGTCTCTTTCTCTCTCTCTCTGTCTTCTCTCTTTCTCTCTCTCTGTCTTCGTCTCTTTCTCTCTCTCTCTGTCTTCATCTCTTTCTCTCTCTCTCTGTCTTCGTCTCTTTCTCTCTCTCTCTGTCTTCGTCTCTCTCTCTCTCTGTCTTCGTCTCTTTCTCTCTCTCTCTGTCTTCGTCTCTTTCTCTCTCTCTCTGTCTTCGTCTCTTTCTCTCTCTCTCTGTCTTCGTCTCTTTCTCTCTCTCTCTGTCTTCGTCTCTTTCTCTCTCTCTCTGTCTTCGTCTCTTTCTCTCTCTCTCTCTGTCTTCGTCTCTTTCTCTCTCTCTCTCTGTCTTCGTCTCTTTCTCTCTCTCTCTCTGTCTTCGTCTCTTTCTCTCTCTCTCTCTGTCTTCGTCTCTGTCTTCTCTCTCTCTCTGTCTTCGTCTCTCTCTCTCTCTCTCTGTCTTCTCTCTCTCTGTCTCTCTCTCTCTCTCTCTCTCTGTCTTCGTCTCTCTCTGTCTTCGTCTCTCTCTCTGTCTTCATCTCTTTCTCTGTCTTCGTCTCTTTCTCTGTCTTCGTCTCTTTCTCTGTCTTCGTCTCTTTCTCTCTGTCTTCGTCTCTTTCTCTGTCTTCGTCTCTTTCTCTGTCTTCGTCTCTTTCTCTGTCTTCGTCTCTTTCTCTGTCTTCTCTCTTCTCTCTCTCTCTGTCTGCCTTTCTCCCTCGCTATCTCTGTCTTTCTCTCTCTCTCTCTCTCTCTTTCTCCTTCCTTCTCTCTCTCTCTCTCTGTCTTTCTCTCTCTCTCTCTCTCTCTCTCTCTCTCTCTCTCTCTCTCTCTCTCTCTCTCGTCTCTTTCTCTCTCTCTCTCTCTCTCTCTCTTCGTCTCTTTCTCTCTCTCTCTCTCTTCGTCTCTTTCTCTTTCTCTCTCTTCCTCTTCGTCTCTTTCTCTTTCTCTCTCTTCCTCTTCGTCTCTTTCTCTTTCTCTCTCTTCCTCTTAGTCTCTTTCTCTTTCTCTCTCTCCTCTTAGTCTCTCTCTCTTCCTCCTCTTAGTCTCTCTCTCTTCCTCCTCTTAGTCTCTCTCTCTTCCTCCTCTTAGTCTCTCTCTCTTCCTCCTCTTAGTCTCTCTCTCTCTCTCTTCCTCCTCTTAGTCTCTCTCTCTGTTTGTAAGGATCACCTATTTTTATTCGGGGCTTCTTGGCAAGTTCAGTAGTCTTCGCAAGGATTGCAGAATGAATGAGTTATGGCGGTACGTGGCACTCTACCCGATTCTTTTACCTTCTAAAAGCTCATGTAGAAGAGTAGTAAATACTAATTCATTTTCAAAGGTTGTATTAAATGTCAAATTAAGAAAAAAATACAATTGTCATAGAGTAAAATTATTTCGTAATTTCCATAAGGGCGAATAATTTTGGACTGCACCATTTTTTAGAAAAATCTGTAACTATGAACATAATAAAAGGAAAATTTTAAAAATTTTCACGCATTATTTAAAACTAAATACAGATTCAACTATTTATGGCAAATTCAGTAAGTACTTGAAAATATTCGCATTTCCTTAGAAAATATGCAAATATTCAGCGGGGGGCGAATAATTCTGTCTACGACTGTGTATTTAAAAGTTTTGCAGTGTCTAGTTGCAGTTACAAACCAATTATCAATTGTCAAACTTTTAGCTATAAATTTTGTTCTTTTAGCTGTTCCGACATAATATTTTTCCTCATTTTTATGTGCATAATCAACGATAACCTGTCAATATTTTGAAGTGGTCTTTGCAAAATCCGAGAAAATGACGTTGGGTATGAAATGAGCCATTTTCAGTGGAGAGTCGAATCAATTATGGTGATAGGTCAATTATTGAATCTAGGAATAGACAATTGAAGTCTTCATGCTGATTGGACCTTTTTAAAGATTATGGGCGGAGCTCGGTGAATCAATAAGAACTTTAAGTTCTTTAAGGCACGCAAGTACTATAAAAGTTGGACCGAAGCCAAAATATCAAATTTCAGTTCAAAATGTTTAAGATAACTTTAGATGAATGGTATCTGAACTATGGCTGATTGCGATTATGTGGATAGGTTTGAATGCAGAGGAGAGGGGGGGAAGAATTTTGCTTTAGAAGCTACTGTTTATTGGGGAACAGGTAAAAAATGAAAAAAAAAATGGGGAAGGCAATACAGCTAAAGATCAAGTTTCTTTTGAACAACAAGAAATATCTATTTTAAGACAATGAGAATATTTGCATTTTTTTTAAAAATAGCCTTTTTTTCCCCTGACTGGTAGCATATTTGAATGGTAACGTATTAGCAAAACAGTATGTGATGGCGAAGTCGAACAGATGGAAAGAAAAAATCACCACACAAAAAGACTTATCGATTTATTGTAAAATAGATTGAAGAAAAATATTCCTACTCCATCTCGACTTAGTCTACAGTTTTTAACTGTCAAGTTTGAGGTTAAATTTTGCTAGCAAAACCATGAAAGTGGGCTGGAGAGGAAGTAGCAGCAGACATGTTTATCCTTCACGCACCCTCCACGTAAACAACTGATGACAGATTTGAAGCATTTTCCTTCAGAAAACAAAGTATAGAAATACTTTGATCTCTTAACTTTTCTTGTTTCGAAGAGCCAGAATTAGACCGACATAAAAACATATAGACACACACACACAAAATTCCCAATCAGATGTTACTTCCAGCCGACCACTACTTTAAGTTCGATGCGTACTGTTGTACGCAATCTCCAGGCGATCGACATTGTTTGCTGTTATATAGAACCGGCATAATAGCAAAGGATGTCGGCCGCCGGAAGATTGCGGACAACAGTACGTATGGAAGTTAAAGTAATGGCCGGGCGGAAGAGACACCTTATTGGGAACATCTATCTTAGTCTCTTCATATCTATCTATCCGTCTTAGTCTCTTCATATCTATCTATCCGTCTTAGTCTCTTCATATCTATCCGTCTTAGTCTCTTCATATCTATCTATCCGTCTTAGTCTCTTCATATCTATCTATCCGTCTTAGTCTCTTCATATCTATCTATCCGTCTTAGTCTCTTCATATCTATCTATCCGTCTTAGTCTCTTCATATCTATCTATCCGTCTTAGTCTCTTCATATCTATCTATCCGTCTTAGTCTCTTCATATCTATCTATCCGTCTTAGTCTCTTCATATCTATCTATCCGTCTTAGTCTCTTCATATCTATCTATCCGTCTTAGTCTCTTCATATCTATCTATCCGTCTTAGTCTCTTCATATCTATCTATCCGTCTTAGTCTCTTCATATCTATCTATCCGTCTTAGTCTCTTCATATCTATCTATCCGTCTTAGTCTCTTCATATCTATCTATCCGTCTTAGTCTCTTCATATCTATCTATCCGTCTTAGTCTCTTCATATCTATCTATCCGTCTTTAGTCTCTTCATATCTATCTATCCGTCTTAGTCTCTTCATATCTATCTATCCGTCTTAGTCTCTTCATATCTATCTATCCGTCTTAGTCTCTTCATATCTATCTATCCGTCTTAGTCTCTTCATATCTATCTATCCGTCTTAGTCTCTTCATATCTATCTATCCGTCTTAGTCTCTTCATATCTATCTATCCGTCTTAGTCTCTTCATATCTATCTATCCGTCTTAGTCTCTTCATATCTATCTATCCGTCTTAGTCTCTTCATATCTATCTCTATCCGTCTTAGTCTCTTCATTATCTATCTATCCGTCTTAGTCTCTCTTCATATCTATCTATCCGTCTTGGTCTCTTCATATCTATCTATCCGTCTTGAGTCTCTTCATCTATCTATCTATCCGTCTTAGTCTCTTCATATCTATCTATCCGTCTTAGTCTCTTCATATCTATCTATCCGTCTTAGTCTCTTCATATCTATCTATCCGTCTTAGTCTCTTCATATCTATCTATCCGTCTTAGTCTCTTCATATCTATCTATCCGTCTTAGTCTCTTCATATCTATCTATCCGTCTTAGTCTCTTCTATCTATCTATCCGTCTTAGTCTCTTCATATCTATCTATCCGTCTTAGTCTCTTCATATCTATCTATCCGTCTTAGTCTCTTCATATCTATCTATCCGTCTTAGTCTCGTCATCACTCTCTCTCTCTCTCTCTCTCTTGGTCTCGTCATCCTCTCTCTCTCTCTCTCTCTCTTAGTCTCGTCATCACTCTCTCTCTCTCTCTCTCTCTCTTAGTCTCGTCATCACTCTCTCTCTCTCTCTCTCTGTCTCTTAGTCTCGTCATCACTCTCTCTCTCTCTCTCTCTGTCTCTTAGTCTCGTCATCACTCTCTCTCTCTCTCTCTCTCTGTCTCTTAGTCTCGTCATCACTCTCTCTCTCTCTCTCTCTGTCTCTTAGTCTCGTCATCACTCTCTCTCTCTCTCTCTCTCTCTTAGTCGTCATCATCTCTCTCTCTCTCTCTCTCTCTCTCTTAGTCTCGTCATCACTCTCTCTCTCTCTCTTAGTCTCGTCATCACTCTCTCTCTCTCTCTGTCTCTTAGTCTCGTCATCACTCTCTCTCTCTATCTAAAAATGACAGAGCATTTGAATATTAATTCAATAACCAGGTAGGTAATGATTGGTCACGAATTTAAGTTTCGGGTGCTTGCACATAATCTTCAGGGAGCCAGTAATATTTACCGACCTCTCCGAAAGGTAGTATGTGGCACAAGACCGAATTTAATGTGGAGCAATCCGAGCTCGTAGGCTCGGCAATAACTGGGTGGGGTCTGTCTATCTCCCCAAATTAGACTCTGCCCTTCGGCATAGACTCGTCCGGGTTCCTCTCTGCCCGAGGGCCGAGAGTTCGACAAAAGCTGAGAGCTGAGCCCGCGGCCAGCTCCGGCTGCCTAACTACCTGAATCTTCAGGTAGCCAGTAATAAGATGATTACCGGACGAGTACAATTTGACAAGCAAACCAAACTCGTACAGTGGGGAGGGTAGATTATCCAGCCAAGATCTAAAATGGCAAAAAAAAAAAAATCAACCTGAAGGCTAATTTTAGACACTCTATTTAGAACTGCTTATTCAAACCTTGGAATAAGATATGCTCTAACAGGAATTTGGTTGTCTGGTCCATTTGAGCCCTTTATTGGCTTAATGCTTTAGCTCCTGTACTATGACACCGGCTTCTCTTGTTATTGAGCACTTTTTGCTATACTGGCAAGCCTTTCTACGTTGATTTTTTTTTTTTTTTTTTTTTTTTTTTTTTGCCCCACTTTAAATTCGGCCTTGTGCTTCATCCTACTTCGTGGGGAGGTCGATAAATATTACTGGCTACCTGAAGATTCAGGTAGGTAGGCAGCTGGAGCTGACCGCGTGCCAAGCTCTTAGCTGTTGTGCCACTACCTACCTCGTGAGGAGGTCGGTAAATATTATTGGCTACCAGAAGATTGTGTGCAAGAACATGCCACTTAAAGTAGTGTCTAGTTATTGCCTACTTGTTTATTGGAATGCGTGTGTGCGCGTAGAAATATAGTTTTAAGGTGTGCTATATTTATGGGATAAAGTGATCAATATCAGAGATAGAGCATATGTAAATATATGTGAACATTGAAATTAACACTCAGAGGGCGACAGGCTTTCATGCTAGAGAAATCGTCTAGTATGAAACAGTCTGTCGCCCTCTCTCCTATATATATATATATATATATATATATATATATATATATATATATATATATATATATATATAATTTATCCGAAATTATAACATAAATAGGTTGAATCAAAATGTCTATTTTTGCAGTGATTTTATAATCTTTTTATGTTATAATTTTCGAATAAATTATATTTGCTCTACTCTGTATTGAGCACTTTTTTATGAATAGTATTTTTTGTTGATTGGAATTTATTCCGTATATACCAATCCTATACTTGGAGATATATGTGAGGAAGGGAAATAGGAAATTCTAGTAAGAATTTACTTTCGATTTCCCACTGAAAAGGGTACAATGTTCCATGCCTCACATAGTGGCAGAGCTAAATTTTATAAACTAAATTCAGACGCCGACCGCTTGAAGATTGCTCGCTGCGCCTGAAACTGACAGTTGTGGAGGGTCGCTGCTTTACTGAAATTTAGTTTATAAAATTTAGCTCTGACACTATGTGTGGCATAGAGCACTCTACCCTTTTTCGATGTGAAACCATAAATAAATTCTTTTTAGAATTACTTATTCCCCTTATTAAATACTCTGTTGTGTGGTGGCTTATTTTTGTTACGGTGATGTACAGCATTTTGAAGACTACTATTTCAACGCTCTATCGGTTGTAATCAAGGAGAGACTTTCACATGAACGATACCAGAATACCCATCAATTGAAGGACGCCGTTCGGAGAGCCTTTGCAACAATCAACAAAGACAAGCTTCATAAAATATCACACGGGATATGATGCCGCATCAGTGTGCCATGTAAATGATGTTCATACAAACCTTGTCGATCTGTGACCGCGTCAATGAAAGTGAATAAACGGAATCCAGTACATGTGCTTTGTATTACTTGTTCTCTTGTTCTCATTACTTTTTAGCAGGGGGTGACAAGATTTTCGGACCACACTGTATGTGTCTTTGTTAGCCTTAAAGGCAAGCACCCCCTCCTCCGTGGCTCTTTTGCTCCACTTAGCATTGAGCCTTTTTCTCAAATTGGTAAACCATTTCCGGATATATATATATATATATATTAGGTTGGTGCAAAAATAATGACGTAATGTCGTTTTTTGACGTATTTTTTAACGTCAAAAAACGACATTATTACGTCATTACTTTTGCACCAACCTAATATATATAAAGAAATGACGTAATGCCTTTTTTGACGTATTTTTTAACGTCAAAAAACGACATTATTACGTCATTATTTTTACACCAACCTTATATATATATATATATATATATATATATATATATATCTCACACAGCAGCAGAACAACTAAAGGAATACGAACTAGTTCCTAGATCAGTGTTTCTCAAACTTTGTAAGCAACGGCAAATGAAAATATCGCGGCTCATTTAGCAACATTTTTAAAGGGGACACATTTAAATGTTATGAAATAAAAACCATAGATTTAAAATGAATGCACACACAATTACGAACTTTGTTTCAATGTTTCTTTTCAACTACTTGTGCAGCTTATTTAGTGTGACAACTGTGCCTTGTGTTTTTTCGTTATTTCTTCAATGTTAAATCGAATGTGCGATAAGAAGATTCCCATTTCATCTTAAGTTGAGTGTAGACTTTTTCGCTTCTTCTTTTTGTTGTTTAGAGTTGAGAAGCTTAATTCACATAAGTAGAAAACTGCAATAAAATTGATAAAGCCATTTTAGCTAATGTGCGAATATTTCTTTTGTATTGAGATCTAGAAATGTATCAATGGGTACAGTCGAATGTTTTATTTTGAGCCCTTAATCATTAGAAATGGTGGTCAATCCTTGTTCATAATCGAATATTGACAATTATTTGAAAAAAAAAGTTTTATTAAAATACTAACGCTGTATCATTACTACCCCCCACTAAACACACATACACACACACACACACGTGTGTGTGTGTATGTATGCCGTGACAATGTTTCACCAGTTGAGAAGCACTCTGCTAGATAAGATTTTATTTCTCTACTTGGACGGATGAGAAATACGATAAACGCTTTAAGACGACTGCAAAGTCCGGCGGCCAAAATGCTTCGATAAAACGTGGAACCCGTTCCAAAAGAATTAGTACATAATGTAATATCTTCTCTCCCTGAAAGCAAAATTTTAATCATAAACGAGATGAAGTGGAAAAAAGTACTTGTTCGTAAGGACGCATATGTATTATTTACAGATTTTGCTGTTTATTTAATAGCTAAGAGGGGAAAGCATCACTTCGTCTGAACACCGATGAAAATTAATCCTGACAAGACAAGTTAATTCTCATAACAAGTGTTTAAAATGGTAGGGGTGGGGGAATTGGAAAATCACGGAGAAAATCTCATTGATAAAATGAGATTGCCAAGAATGAGCTTTGGGCTTTTTCTCTTCCCCCAAATAAAAAAGGAAAAGTATAGTAGGCTTTGAACTTGACGTTACTGAGACAGTCACTTTTTTTTTTCCTGAGGCGAAAACATTGGTATAATAAGAATAATCATCTTTTTACCAAAATCAATTTGCGAATGAATAAATAACATTTGCCTGTAAAACTTGTTTTTGGATTTTAATTCTTCTTCCCTTATCCTAAGAAATCGATTCGAGTAGAAAGTACGTAAAGAATTCTTTTAAGTTGGATAGACTATAAGATTGGTAACCGCATTTTCTTTTCTTAAAGCTTTCTCAATTTCGTGAGAAAATTTATCAATCTTTCAGTTTTTCTGATTATATGTACTTGGTACTAAACATTCTGAGGAGTATGTTCCTCTGTTACGTTTCCTGGGTCTCGTCGGACAATTTACGTTTATTAAAGGCACTTTTCAGGATCATGGCTTCCATAACTCATTCGAGTTGTAGGCGCATTATATGTACTTCAGCAGTTGTGTATATTGGGCTGGTTTGAATTCAGTTTTCTTTCTCCTAGATCGATTGCCACGCAAGGTTATAGAACTCAATATGTCCTGCTATATTTTTCCATAGCTTGGAATGGTACTTGTACCACGAAATAAAGGACATCATTAGTTTTTTCCTTTGTTAATGACAATTCACGCAATTTCTCTAGAATTTTAGATCTCCCTCGTATCAAAAGGTTTTCATAACCAGAAATGGTAGTGGGGAAAAGCTCCCACTCTCTATAAAATGCTTTCCAGACATGCATCTTAAATAGGCTCTGACAATTCGGTCTATCTTCAAGCCAAAGAAGGAAACGAAGGCGGACCATTGGTGCCTTTAAAACCATTTGATTCGTGTAGATTGTGCTGGTTAGCTTTGGACAGCAGTCCATATCGGTGAAGGAAAATCTAGCGTTTAAGCTTCCGCTGCCTTGCGGTCATATACAAACATGGAAAAGTTTATGGAAGTAAATCCATAAAGAAAAAAAAAACAAAAAAAAACGAAGTGGAACCCGGAAGACGATCGGTTGTCATCACTGAAAAACTTCCGGCAACTCCTGCAACCAAGTATATATTATATATTGCAACCAACAATATATTGGCTTCAACCTGGCGACAGGAGTAACCGGAAGTTGCTTGTAATTTTTTTTTTTTTTTTTGATCTTTTCGGTGAAATTTGTTTCTGAATTTTAATTATTTTTCCCATACCCCAAGAAATCAATTTAAGGATTAAGTACGTAAAGAATTCTTTGGATAGTTGGATAGATTATAAGATAGGCAAGCGAAGTGTTCTTTTTTTTCTCTCCAAAAGTTTTCTAATTTGGTGCGAAAACTAATCAAAATAAAGTTTAAGTTTTTCTGATTATATGTACTTGGTACTAAATGCAATTTCGGGGAGTATGTTCCTCTGTCTTGAGGGGCTTGGCATGTAGATTTGGTAGCACATTACTTCCCTATCACATGCGCTGAATTTTCACCAAATGGGTCGCTAACATTATCTCGCGAGATAAAAGGATGTTTACTACTATAATAAGAGTTTTAGGATGTTGGATCTCCTCCTTGTTTAAAGTAATGTTGGGTATCTCTATCACGTATAGACTAAAATAATTTTATGGTGCATTTATTGAGAGTTTTTGACAAGGGCGGAAAGAATTTTTGAAGTAAATTATTACATCATTGCAAAAGTTCGTGTCGTTTATCATTGTTAATGTATTTTCTAATCGGGCACGAACTTTTGCAATGATCTCGTATTTCAAGAGTTTATTTGGAATTTGTCACGGATCTAGTAGAAATAACAGAAAATAAAAACTCTTTTTACTGGGGGTTCTATATTCTTGGCCAAAAAGTTTAGGACCCTCTCTCAAAAAATAACATTTCTCAGCTTATTGCACCATCTACTTTTAGTTAAAGGAAACAAAATGGAATATTTCATCATTCTCAAGTTTGAAACCCTATAACAAACTTTTGGCTTGAAGCTGTGAAGATGATCTAAACAATTGTTTCAGTATCCCTTTTTTATCTCTATCTATAAAAGGCTGTGTGTGTGTGTGTAACGAATGCACAGCCGCAATTTTCGACGTATTTGCGCCAAAATTTATATGCACATGCTCCAAGTTAGTGGGAAGGCCAACACCGACTTTGCATTTGCCAACTCCCATCGATAGTGGAAATAATTTATTTTTTCATGCTTCTACAGCAGTTTTCATGTAGTTTGCGGCCATTTTCTACTGACCAGAGTGAGAGCCTATAGCTGGCTACCACGAATAGGCAGGAAGATTCTATTGGCCAGCATGAGAGCCAACAGCTGACTGACACGAATGTTAATTAGCATGCAAAAAAAAAAAAAAAAAATCGATAGCTGCATTCGTCACAAGTGAGAAAAATTTAAATCTGCATGGCACTTTACTCCAATTGACTCATTCGCTTGCTTAAACTCAACGTTGATAGTGATTCCGCAGAACTGGGTTGGGTGTGAAAAAGTATTCGTTGTTAACATTCTTTTTTTTTTTCATTCGGTTTTTCCAGTTATGAGTCCTTATTTAAAGCTGATCGTTTTGTGTTCATTTTGTTTAGTTCTTTTTTCGTAACAGATTTAATGTTTAGTATAGAGCTTAGAAAAAATTCGCAGTGTGAGATAGGCAAGAAGTAAGGCATGTAGCAACATCAACACGGCAAAGGGCACTCTTTTAAAGGCAAGGAAGGGCAAAAATATTTTAAGTCAAGTGATAGCGATATGAGTCGTACGATTTTTGAATCAAGCACGGGCAACGCCGGGCCATGCTGCTAGTAAATGTTAAAAATGGGCAAAAAGTCGAAACAGTAACATTACAGGGGTAGTTGGAGCGTGAAATCTCAGTTTAAATGTCTTGTAGCAAAATTGCAGTTAGTTATCGCCAAATAACAAGCTAATGGCTCTTATTCTGACCGATAGAAAAGTGGTCGCACCAGAAAAACAACCACAAAGATTATCATATGCTGTATATACTCGCGTATAAGCCGCATTTGTGTATAATAATAAAATGATCTTAAAACTCGCAATATATAGAAATCAAATCCATCACTTTACGATCTCCGACAAGTTAAATAAAAATAAAAATGGGTTGAAATTAAGTAGTGGCGTTTATACAGCTGCTGTCTGTACTCGGAGAAAGATTCCGGGGAACGTATTATGCCTACCGCCTCCTGTGGATGATAGAGAAAAAAAGACAATGGGATTCTGTCCTTCTTTTTTATATTCCTGAATAGAATGCCACCTAGCCGCGTTAAGCGAAGTCCACTTGCAGACAAGATGAAATAATTCCACAAGCGCACTTGATTTGATTTCCCTGGTCTGCTGTGTCGTTGACAGGGAGATCAACCAGCAACCCCATAATACCAAACACTCATAGAATACCGCCATCATGGAAGTAGTGTTTAACATGAACAGGAAACCACTTGATCCGGGAACAGAGTTGCTTCTGAGGCCACGTTAAGAGTGGCTTTATTGAATTTTTTCTATGTTTAACATCTGTACACTTTAAATATACCGATTTTTTTTTCACCCTTTGAATAATTTTGTTTTTCTTTATACTATTGTTTATTCTCAATTATATGGGACGCACTGTATATATTTCATGTTTTTTTTCTTTTTGTTGAAGAAAAAAAATAATGACTGAAAAATTACATTCTATTTGTTCAGCTTGTATAAAGTACGCTCTAAGAGATTCACATGTGCACCGACATGTAATATTATTACAAGGCAAGGGAAAAAGATTTTTTTCTTTGCCACAACAAAATGGATACAAAAAGCAGAAATAGTTTAAAAAAATTGAAGCGGCGCCATTTTTCTTCTCTGTAATCTTATAATCTTCTTGTCAAGTGTATTTTGATCACTGCAGAGCGCATGCGTACATTTTTCCCTTCAATTTATTTAGTTGGGGAAAGATACGTCAAGATAGTGCAACGCTCAATAGTTAAACAAATGGATATAGAGAAGATTTTACAAAAGTAGAAAGATGTTTATACAACCTTAGGATCGCAGATTTTATAATTTCATCATTTAGTTGCTTTATGGATTGGGTGTGTTGACATTTGTAATTTTCTAAGATTGTTATAAAAATATGCTTATTCGGAAGATTAATTCTTTGGTGCATTTTAATAATTTTTTTTTTTATTTTAAATTGCAATTTTTAATAATAAAGAAAAAGCTATTCGTGTCTTTAAAATAAAGTAATCTATTCATAAATAGGAAAAAGCGTAAAAATAATACACAAAAAATAAATAAAAATTTAAAAACTGATAAATATACATATCATTTAATTGGATAAACTTATGTGAATAAATTTTTTCCCAATTCTATGATTTCATCTATTAGAATCTTGCTTTTATTTTTATACTTAGCGATGACTTTGCCGTGCAAAATTCAAATCTGGGAGTGAAATTTATTTGTAGCTATATGAAAGAATAATCTAGTTTTCTATCTAAGGAAAATGCTTTGTGTGTGAGATATATATATTTATATATATATATATATATATATATATATATATATATATATATATATATATATATATACACACACACACACTAATAATCTTATAAATATAAGCATCTATACTCGTCCGGCAAAACCTTAGGTGTTTTAGTTTGTAAATAAACAAACCAATACCCTAGGGGAAAATAGGGTATAAAAAAATAAAGAACTGAGAACATGTACTTCCGGCGAAAATAATCGTCTAGAATCAAAGTTCAGAGTCCAAAGAAAAAAAACTTCCGACACGAGTAAAGTAAAAAGAACTAAACAAAGTGCTCAATACGCTAAGTAGAGCAAAGTAAGTAAACCTAAAGAGCCAGACAAACCTACCTAGGTTTCACCTACGCAGATCGTCAGGGTATATATTTGTGTAAAAATGCAAAATTGTGGCACAAGGCCAAAAGGGAAAGTGGGGAAAGGCTGGTCTTTTATTAGCCATCCTATTCCTAGTTAACCATAATCATGACCCATTCATTCATTACAATTACACATTCACCACAAGAATTCATCCATCACCTTTCAATCCTTCACACACGACAATACCACATATTCAAAAGGGTCCTACAAAACACCCCATGAATTAAAAATTTGTAATGTTCTTACACACACACACACATATATATATATATATATATATATATATATATATTTTTATATTAATTTTTTTTTTTTTTTTTTCTCATGAAACATGAAATGCTGGGGAGGGGATATGAAGCCAGACAAGAAACTCAAATATCAACCAAAGACAAAACGAAAACAAAATAATGTTAGTAGGAACCGTCCACCCCTCAAAATAATAAGAGCGACCGCTGTATTCTATCGATAGATAGAATCAAGAAGCACACTCACTAATGGAATGGGGAGGGGAAAAATAAATGAGGGAATGGGAAATTGAAGGGCTGACTCAGCCGAGATGAAAAACAAGGGGACAGAAACAAACTGGGGAGGTTGAGAATCTCGATATGAATCATAACGGAAGAAAAGACCGGGAACAAGACATATTCACATTAATTAGGAACACAAAATAGTGTCTAACTTAACTGGGGGAGGGAGGTTCACAAGAAACCGCCCCGTTGCCTTAAGGGGACTTAAAAAAGAAAATCAAGGCTAGCCTCGTTCTCACGAACCAGGCTCGCATCAGTCACCCACCTTTCACTGAAATCTGTCGAAATCAAACGCTTTCGATCCGGTCTGATTTCCACCTTAAGCTGATATTTAAAGAAAAAAAATTAGATCCTGATACTAATAACGTTCATTTCGCAAAATTCTCTCCTTCGCGATATCCACACGACCATTCTTGTCACGGCTAGCAACGCAAAAAACACCATCTGTTTTACCTCGGAGAACGGGGGCGACACATTGTCACACGCGTACGCGAGATCGATTGACACGACCCGATTGGGAGCGATACAAGCCGTCAACTCGCCGATATAATCCCAGAAAGGGGCGCGCAGTCTGGCAAATCTGCCTCGCTCCATCTGAAGAGTACGTCATTGAGAGGTAGCACGTTCCGAATCAATCACCAGCTAAGCGAAAACTCAGGGTTGCTTAGAAAATCCGCCGCTGGCGCCCAAGACCAAAACGAGCACAACTCCGATGCCGACAGGCCGAGCCGGTCATACAGAGTATCCTTCGCGACCCCCTCCACTAATTCATGATTTCTCCGAGTCCGCGAAAGGTCACTGGACCGAGGAATGACCTTCAAGGCCGACCGATACCCTCTGAGGAAACTCGATGACCTTCGACGACGACGCCGCTTACCCCCCAAAATGGGGGTTGGTAATATTAAGGCTAGGGAAGGCGTCCCTAACGTCCAAAATCGAGTCCTTCGTCAAAACGCTCGAAGGAAAGCCAACCTTGAGGCATGGCGATGGCTCACCAGGTGTGGCAATCGCAGCCGCCCCCATGACAAGGACGCTGGTAACAGGCTTCTTTTACGGACCCAATGCTTGCGACCACCCCACAAGAGCCAAGCGGTAAAAGATAAGGGGCAAGACGTAAGTGGCACACGCCTCAGCCCTACCATTTAAGGTCAACCTCCGTCGAAGCCAAATCTGAACCGACGCTTCGACCTTTGCTTTTATTTCTGACCAATTCTTCTTCAGCCGGAGTCCGGGCCCGAACAACCACACCTCAAGGATACGGGCGGGTCCATCAGTCCAGTCAAAGGGCCCCGGAAGCGCAACCCCCTTCCAGGCACCTAACCGTAAGCTGGAAGACTTGTTGCGGTTAATCGGACTGCACACCCTGTCCCTTAGCCGGAAGGGCTCCAACGCCAAAGCATAAAGTAAGGGCGACAGTGCGAACCCCTGTCGGACCGACCGAGTCAGCGCAAAAGCGCTTGACCGCCTTCCGTTCACCTGTATCAGAGCTCTGGGGGAGCGATACAGGAGGCTAATCCACCTGCAACTATAAATATTTTTCTTCCATTGCAAGTCAAGATATCGGGGATGTCATTGAAAGTTTTCCTAGTTAGAATCACTTGTACGCTAACATCCCCGTTGGATATGCCCGTTTTGCCTTTCGCCGACGTGACATCAGCAACCTGTCCATATTGAGCAATAAAAGCTCCCAAATGTTTCTCACCCCATATAACGTAATCTTAGTCTTGCGGGTACCCATGTACCCTGCTTGTAGTCTCACTGATTTCGTAGTGAGAATACTCCCAGATAGTCTTTTGGTTCCCTCCTCCGTTTCCAGCAGTATATCCCAAATGGCGTTGGATCTTTTGGCTAGAATTTTCGGGGCTATGTTGAGGGTTTGAGAGCCTCTTCCATTATTTCACGGCTGGCTCCTATCAGCTTCCGGGACTTAACATCTGAAGTTAGCAGTAAGATAGTTCTAGTAGTCATTGCTTCCAAAACAGACAGTATTGATAGTAATTTATTACCGTCAATAAATTCTTTCTATTTTTCTTTGAGAGCCTCGTAATACTCCGGCCCCTTCTTTGCATTTCCTGACGCCCATGCGCTTGGAGTAGCTAGCGTTGATTTCTCTGGGTGGTGGGGGGATGAAGACACCTCCATAATGCTGGCGAGGAGGGATCCCACGTCAAAACACGTAAAAATCCACTAAAGCTTTATTTATTTATTTATTTATTTTTTATTTTTTAGACAAACCCAATGTGTACTAAAATAAACTGTTACCTAGCCAATGTCTTTTGGATTTATTTATAAAAATCATGTTGCAATTTGATTGAAATAAAATTGATCTTCCATCAAACAAGTTATTGTTAATATATCTGTCCATATTTCTGAGATTAGGCATTGTAACTATTTACACTATTTACATTTTTTCTACTAAATGATGTACATGTCCTCATCTTTTGGTTGTCATCATCTTTTTCTTGTCATTTCTTATCTTTATTGTCATATTTATGACATTTCGGCCGTTTCTCTTATGAGGTGCTCTTAGTATCTTTCTATAAGGCCGCCTTCATCTTTCTATAAATGATGTACATTGGAATTTTTAGCATTTTCAACTTTTTTCTCTTAGTCTTTCTAAGACATAAGGCCGCGTTGAGGTTCATGGCCTTAGTGGATAAAAAGGCCGCGTTGGTTGAAGCAATTTCTATAAGGCCGCGTTGAGGTTCTTTAAATAAGAGAGGTTCTCTTATAAGCACATGGTTCTCTTAGCATCTTTCTATAAAGCCGCGTTGCCTGCACTATAAGGCCGCGTTGGGGATTTTCTTCTATAAGTGTTCTTTTCTTTTCTATAAGGCCGTTTACCTTTCTAAAATCCTCCTCCTTTCTATAAGCCGCAATCACTTTAGCTCTTTCCATAAGTTCTCTTAGCATCTTTCTATTAGGCCGCATTTCTCTTTTCTATAAGAGGTTCTCTATAAGGCCGCGTTGAGGTTCTCTTAGCATCTTTCTATAAGGCCGCATTTCTCTTATGAGGTTCTCTTAGCATCTTTCTATAAGGCCGCGTTGAGGTACTCTTAGCATCTTTCTATAAGGCCGCGTTGAGGTTCTCTTAGCATCTTTCTATAAGGCCGCGTTGAGGTTCTCTTAGCATCTTTCTATAAGGCCGCGTTGAGGTTCTCTTAGCATCTTTCTATAAGGCCGCGTTGAGGTTCTCTTAGCATCTTTCTATAAGGCCGCGTTGAGGTTCTCTTCTTTCTATAAGGCCGCATCTTTTCTATAAGGCCGCGTTGAGGTTCTCTTAGCATCTTTCTATAAGGCCGCGTTGAGGTTCTCTTAGCATCTTTCTATAAGCATCTTTCTATAAGGCCGCATTTCTCTTTAGCATCTTTCTAGGCCGCATGTCCCGCAATCACTGCCGTACAAGAGCATTAGTATTACTATTTTTTGTTTCTATCGAAATTTTCCTGTTTCGTTAGACCTTTGCTTACTTTTAGAAGGCACCTTTTGCTATTCATATGCGTTTTGTCATTTTGTCGTCACATCCTCTGATTAAAAAAACAAAAGAAAAAAACAAACAAAAAAACACGCTTCCCAAATATTTAAACTTTTGTACTCATTTGACTTTTGACCTCTCCAATCCGTACTTTTTTTTTCTTCTGTCGCAGACAATCATACCTTTTGCATTTTAGAACTGATATTATTCCTTAATGGAAACCAGCTTTGGAATTATTTACACAGATCTTTGGTTGGCTTACTTGAAGAGAATTTTGAAATGTTAGGTGCAATGTGTTTTTTTTTTTTTTTTTTTTTTTTTTATTATAATTACTAATTTTTGACTAATCATTCTTTCAACCGTAATAGTCGTAATAGTTAAAATTTCTTAGAATTGATTAGATAATACATTATCCTTCTTAGTCGCTTTCCTGTCTTCAGGCTACATTATATTTTTCCTGCTGCTTTTTTATATCTAAGTGAGGTTTTTCTCTTTTCATTGTTTATTATATAGGAATGAGATGAGAAAGTGTCATTTAAATTTTTTATTTATCACACGTTCATGGGTTATCAAAATTAAGATTTTAAACATGTGCAGCAGTTCTACTCAGGGTATATGGAAAGCAGATAGTATTGTATGTCCGGATGAAGGAAAATTTGAAGAGTAATGTATAAGTAACTAATTGATATACCCAGCGAAGATGGGTATGTCAAGTAGTTACTTATACATGTTTACTTGCCAACTAGTTACTTATACTATTTTTTTAAATGGCTATAATGACAGGAAAACGGTTCCTTTTTTTTACTGAGGGTAGTTAGTTTAAATTATTAATAAGAATAAAAATGTTGTTCGTTTGTTAAATTCGCTGTACATGAATTAAACGAAATGTTTTTTTAAAAACAAGTAAAACCATGTTTTATTTGTAATTTTTGATGTTCTTTTTTTTTACTT
Source organism: Acanthosepion pharaonis (assembly GCA_903632075.3). Classification (NCBI taxonomy): domain Eukaryota; kingdom Metazoa; phylum Mollusca; class Cephalopoda; order Sepiida; family Sepiidae; genus Acanthosepion; species Acanthosepion pharaonis. The sequence continues at coordinate 82,593 of CAHIKZ030000851.1, read as the reverse complement.
TCTGATGTTTTCTGCTTTTGAAGTTTTAGCTGTGTTTATAGGATTTTTAAAATTCCTGACGAGTTTTTTTTTTCTTAAAAGAATGTCTGAGGAGTTTTTTAGTACCCTAGAATTTTAGAATGTTTTTTTTTTTTTTTTTTTTTTTTTAATGCCTTTCAAGTTTTAGTTGTGCGTATTTGTTGCCTGTGTGCGCACGCGCGTTTTAGTTGAGGACTTTCTTATTGTTTTTATAGGAATCTTGATAGCCATTCAGTCTTTCATTCAAATATTATATCAGCGATTAACCTGGAAACGAAAAAACAAGATGTTTGTTACCAATTCTCATGTCCATCAAGGTTCATTCTCAGTTCCACCGTTCATGAATTTGACCGGGGCCTGTGTTTTAGTAACCTAAGAGAAAAAAAAAAAAATAAATTCCATTCGTTCCTGACAAGTATAAAATATATTTGTTGAGTGGGAATTGTTCAGTGAAATTGCGTTTTTCTTGTACAGACATTAAGAGTAATCATAGTCTTACACCGAGCAGTTACCTTTTATGATATGCATTTCCACATAAAAAACGTTCCCGCTACGGCTCACAGGAAGAGCAAAACGTTTACGTTAAAAACTTCCCCTGCCTCCAGTATTTGTGTGCATATATAAGAACTTTCCACATTAAATCATTCGGCATTGTTTGGTGGACAAATTCTCTTCATAATTATCTATAGATTCCCTTGTCACCGATGAAGAACAATCCTAGGAAATCAGTGGAGATTTATCGAAGCTAACTGATTCGACGAAGGGATAATGTTGCTCTTGTTACAATTGATGAATTCTCCATAACGTATTATTACAAAAGCAATTATTTGTCACTACCAGCGATTGTTGTAAAGATTTTCAGTCTTTATAAAATGAGTTGTTCTCGATGTCCAGGAGGACATTGCTAACAATGGAGTAGCAAATTGTTGGACCAAACAGCATTCTACACAAACAAAAACAAAACAAAAAAAAAAACAATCATCATTTTTTTTAGTTTTAATTATTTTTTAATGGTTGTTGTTTGTTTTAGCCGTTTTTTAATTGTTTTCGCAAATTTTCACACGTTTATATTAATGATGATTTTACTGGTTAGCAATTTTTACTATTTATTATGTTAACGATTTTTATTATTTTTTTATTATTTTAACGATTTTTACTATTTTTTATAGTTTAGTTTTAGCGATTTTTACCATTTTTTATTTTTTTAACGATTTTTCCTATTTTTTTATTGTTTTTAGCGATTTTTTTCCTATTTTTTTATTGCTTTTAGCGATTTTTTTCATATTTTTTTATTGTTTTTAGCGATTTTTTTCATATTTTTTTTATTATTTTTAGCGAATTTTTCATATTTTATTGTCTTTTTTTTTCCTATATTTTTTTATTGTTTTAGCGATTTTTTTTTTTTTGTCTTTAGCGATTTTTTTTTTTTTTATTATTTTAGCGATTTTTTCATATTTTTTTTTATTGTCTTTAGCGATTTTTTCCTATTTTTTTATTGTCTTTAGCGATTTTTTCCTATTTTTTTTTTGTCTTTAGCGATTTTTTCCTATTTTTTTTATTGTCTTTAGCGATTTTTCCTATTTTTTTTGATTGTTTTTAGCGATTTTTTTCATATTTTCTTTTTTTATTGTCGTAACGTATCTCCTATAAATATTTCCACATGAATTGTTCTCATAAGTTTCCCTCGTTTGCAACTCAACTTAATGAATTTAAGCGCAGTACTAGATTGGCAGTTATGTCACATAGTTTCACCTCTGAAATTGCTACTTCTAACAATAAATTCTATGCTAATATTTTTGTCGCTCGCGCTTATCGCTTATGGAACTTTTCATGGCTTTCTGCTTTCACATCAACTATGATCTTCAAAAATTTAAATGCGATGTCAATTGTCGTCTTCTCTCTTCTTGAATTATTTACTTGTCTTCTCCGTTTCTTTCAGTCTGTGCAAACCCTTGTATCTTAGTGTCTTTTTATTGGGATGAAATGATAAAAAAAGAAAGTCTTGATAGGTTGAAATTAAGTAGTCACTCCCATATTCGAATACTGTATCTGCTACTAAGTTGGAAACTGAGTGAAAGATTAACTATAACTTGCTGGATGGACTGCATAAGACATTTTTCTCTGTAGAATATGCATAGGCGAACACTCTATTGATTTCTTTCACTTCAGACGAGCAAAGTACGATAGATGTTCGCAGTAAATTTGTTTATGTCGACCGCCAGCACGATGCCATTTTTTTTCTTTCTGTATTTTATCTCGGCCGGAAGTAAAATTGGAAATGTGAAACATCCAAAAGAATCAAATAAATCTAAGAAGTCGAAAGGGAAGTCGTAGCATGTAATCGAATTATTGACAGTGGGGGTAAAGTCTGCTTCGTTGCGGGGGTAGGGTTGGAGTAGGGAAAGGAAGAGGACAGAATCGACATCATGGTGAGAGCTCTTGGATTGTAGCATGGGGAACAAATTAAAGAATGGAGTCAAGGAGGAAGAAAGAAAGAGTAAGAAGAAAACTGAGTTGATTGTGAAAGCAAAGTAAGGAGTTAAACGTATATGTGGAGGAAATGCGGAAGGAGATTGTTATGGAAACCAAGAAATGAAACTGATGTGCGTGTGGTGAAATGGATATCGACACAGAAAGTAGAATTGGGGTTCCGATTTCAAATTCATGTCTTGGCTGTTGAGTTCACTTTCGTTCAAATGCCCTTGCGAAAGGCAGGAATCCATCTCTTTTTAACCTCTCCCAGCTATGGGTTAAATAGTACGGTAGACTTTCGCTTCTCTGGATTAGTGGTTCCCAAACGGTGTAGTGCGACTGAAAGAGGATAAGACGCGGAATAATTAAGACAATCTAAGATTTAGAAACAGTTATAAATAATTCATATGCCAAAAATAAATATGATTCTAAAATTTAAAATATTATGGATTACTTGTAATTGTATGCATGAGTCCCAGTATAAATAGTTATTGACCGTATCTGTATTTCTAAGATAAGGTATTGTGTACACTATTTACATTATTCGAACTAATTTCCTCATCTTTGTCGCCATATTTTTTACAACGTTTCGACCGTTGTACGCCCCGGCCTTCTTCAGGTGTTTAGAATGTCAAACTGAACCCATTATTTCGCTCACTGGGATAGACTGTTCTAGTTCGACGTGCTGTCTTTTCTATAAATATTTTCATGTCAATTGTTCTAATGAGTTCTCTTCCTTGGTAAGGATAGGCAACAAAATTTCATGGCTAAAATCGCATGTTACATTTTAATTGTTTCTTTTTTCTTACACTCGCCTGTAGAATTCTTCTTCAGTTTCTTGTTTCCCTGCACCCACGTTCTTCAAAAGTTTAAATGCAACGCCAGTCGCCATCTTGAACCCAATTCTTTTTATTGTACATTCTCCTCGCTAACGACTTCTCATTCTCTTTCATTCTCAGTAGCCCTCTTGTGTTTTAGTCGCTTGATCGCCTGCGTCATGAAGGTTTGGCGGGAAAGACTAGAAAAAAAAAAGAAATGTAGAAGTACGAGGGTTTAACCGAAGCAGTGAATAATCCTTGTGGGTGCTAGTATAGTACACGGTCTACCACATTTACTATGAACGATATCGTGACCTCACTTCATTTCTCGCGCCGTCCACCTCCGCTCTACCATAATTAATTCTACCATCACTTCAACTTACCTCTCGTGTGTCCTGTTCACATGAAAGGAAGGAAATGTAGCTCCCATATCAGAATCCCTCTATCTGAAACGGTTAACATCAGCTGGATAACCTCCTTCAGATTAAAATGTCACTGAAAGATTTTTATAGACGTGTCATCTTGACCGAGGAAGCAGCATTTTTACGAGAGAACAAGCTGCTAGATTCGCTATAGTTTTAGATAGCGCGGTAGACCGTATAGTATATTATTTAATGAGGTAGACAGCTTGCTATAGTGTTTTGATACCGTGGTAGACCGCATACTATAGTAGCACCAAATATTTTCCATTTGTGGGAATTTTACAAAATCGTGCCATCTGAACATAATTTGTTGGAGTTGTTTCGGCTTATACACGGAATCAGGCGTACAATGAAAGAATCTCACGTAGTGTTATTGTAAAGGAACGCTAGATTTTTTCTTAGGCATTTGACAAAATATTTACGTTTTCATTTCTCTCAGCATGCGAAAAGCCGGTTCCCTAATTAAATTTAGCTGACTAAATATTTCAATCGATTTGTATAAATAAAGATGCTCCGTTATTGTTGATCTGTTCCGGAAGTAGATTTGTTCCGGAAGTTGATAAAAAATATTCGGTGCTACTATCTACCGCGCCATGAATTATACCGTGACCTCACATCTCGTGCCGTCCACCTGCGGTCTAGCACGATGAATTCTACCATCACCTCACCTAACCTCTCGTGTGTCCTGTCCACATGAAAGGAAGGAAATGTAACTCCATCCCCCTAGGTTTGAAACCATTAACATCAGTTGGATAACCTCCTTCCGATTAAAATGTCACTGAAAGATATTTATAGACTTGTCATCTTGACCGAGGAAACAGCAGTCGCATTTTTAGGAGAGAACAATCTGCTAGATACGCTATAGTGTTAGATAACGCGGTTGACCGCATAATATAGTAGTAAATGAGGTAGACAGTGTTTGATACCGTGGTAAACCGCATACCTTGAGGCAATGGTCTTTTTATGTAGATGATTAGTGTCCTGAATAAGAGGCAGTGAGACATAGTTAACACTTCGTTAGTCGTTTTCTATGTGCTGATCATGGCTCTCCAGATGTCTTAATAAATTTTGTATTTTTGTTATCACTTCTAACCGTTACTCTGCCATCCTAATGTCAGGTTGGTTATTTTGTAATTGTCAAAGGAGGTGGGGTGGTACCCTCCTCCCCCAAATTGAAAATACCACAGAACTTTAAATTTAAAAAAAAAAAAAATTTCAAAAGTTATTGGATTATTACTTTTCTTCCAAGCAAGGCAATAAAGCCACTAAGATGCAAGGGATTATTGAGTGTAAATTAATACGAAAAAAATAGGCATGGTGGAGTAATGGATAACGGCTCGGACTGAGGAACCTGATAGCCGAGTTTGAATTTCAGTAGAATCCATTACTTTCACTTACGTGCTAATACCATTGGGAAAGGTATGAATCCTCTTCTCTCCCAGCTATGGGTAAATAGTAGGACAGATCGGGTTCTATAGCCTTGGATGGAAACTGGTCTACTGCAGAAAGAAATGGCAACCTACTTCGGACAAAAAAAAATCTGTCTTGTCAGTCATGTATCGAAAGATACATGATCGCCTAAGCGTATATCACGCATGGCATATAACTGACTGGCTGATTAAGGAGAGTTTGGTTTGTTTTACGGCATGTCAACCTGAATGGGTTATTTAATGCCGACAAAATTTTTATTGTTGGTTACTCTGCCAATCCTATTATTAAAGTTCGCTAGACGCGTTGTTTTCTTATCTATCCAGTGTCGATAAAAACCTTGTCATTCTGTAAAAACTCTTCTCCTGATTGAGAAAATTCAAACACAGTCTATATTTCTGAGATGAGGTATTATGTACATTATTTACATTACTCGGACTATTGTCCTCATCTTTGTCGCCATATTTATCCCAACGTTTCGGCCGTTGTACGCTCCGGCCTTCTACAGGTGGTTGGAATGTCGAACTGAACCCTTTATTTCGCTCACTGGGGTAGACTGTTCTAGTTCCACGTGCCATGTTTAATGGATGTCAGTTATCAGTTATCTCCTGTTAATTTTCCCTCTGAAAGTTCTCCACTGTCTTAACCGGGTATTGAACTCACACTCTTTGGGTCTTGTCACTGGATCTAACCAATAAAAGGGTTCAGTTCGACATTCCAACCACCTGAAGAAGGCCGGAGCGTACAACGGCCGAAACGTTGTGATAAATATGGCGACAAAGATGAGGGCAGTAGTCCGATTAATGTAAATAAAATTCAAAGAATCGGCAACGTTATCGGTCCTGACCTGGCATCTCGGCTTCAGTCACTTTCCTACCGTCGTAACGTAACTTCTATAAATCTTTCCACAGGAATTGTTCTGATAAGTTTTTCCTCTTTTGTATCTCAACTTAATGAATTTAAGCGCAGTACTAAATTGGCAGATATGTCGCATAGTTTCAATGTTGAAATTACTAGCTGTAACTATAAATACCAAATGCTAATATTTTCGTCTCTCGCTTGTGGGGCCTTTTTCAAGGCTTTCTGCTTTCCCATCAACTAAGACCTTCAAAAATTTAAATACGATGTCGATCGCCAATTTCTATCTCCTTGAATAAATGTTTTCTTGTCTTCTTGGTTTCTTTCACACTCTGTAAACACTTGCATCCTAGTTTATTTTATTGGGGTGAAACGAGAAATAATGTCTTGATTTAAAGGTTTGAAATTAAGCAGTCAGTCCCACATTCTAACACTGTATCTGCTACAAAGTTAGAAATGTCTCGTATTTTCACTGTTGAAATTGCTAGTGGTAACTGTTGTGTCGGAGACCTACCACCCATCTTGAAGATGAACTTGTCTACAAACAAAGACTTTAAATAGTGGCATATCAAAAGAGAGATAGACAGAAGTTCTTAGCTGAGCTAGTTATTGACTACACAGGCGATTTCTGTACCTATTTACCAACCTATTAAAACCCTTTTTTATTGTTACGTGTTATTTGGCGTTTGTCTCTACTAACCCCAAATCAATATCATAACAGTAACTATAAATTCTATGCTAATATTTTCGTCTCTTCATCACATGACCGGCAAAAGACGGAAGAGAAGGGAAAATTATACCAACACTTGGATTTTCTCTGGCAGGCTTCCGAAAACAAGAGATCTGCTTCGGATCAATTCTGTTTGCTTGAACAGTAGCTGCATAAAGCGCAAGACAAGTTGAGGAAAATAGACAAAGCAATCAAATTCAGGAGAAAGGAAAATGGTTTAAGATTTAAAAAAAGAAAAAAGACGACGAGAAACGTATAAGAGGAAAAGTAGGAGTGAGTGAAAGGAGAGGTAGGAGGAAATAAGAATCGTATAGATACAAGTCGGTGAGGAGCACGGAAATTCGGTATAGGAGGATACGAGTCGCCACTTTAAGAAATAATGTGTAATGTTATAATTTTTTTTTCATTGCAGAAAATAGAACAGTTGAATGAATTCAGCTTGAAAAAAAAAATGGCGAAGATCAATCGGGAAATGAGAACAAAAAAAAATATTTGTTTAAAAAAAACAAAACAAAAAAAAACAAACAAGAAATTGTATAGGAAGGTGATATAAAACATTAAAAACTTTTCAGTTTGATCAATAAATTGACTGAGATAAGCGCGCAGGATACTGATTTCCTAAACACGGATCATTTATCGTCTTCAGTCCTTCTGAGAATGTGTGATTATGGCTCTCCACAGCTTTTTTTTTTCTCACTCAAGATTGTTCTAGTTCCATCTTTCTAGATATCTTCCTTTCAGTTATTTTCTTTTTAGTAAATCAATCCTCCAAGTTTTTATTCACCTCTGTGGCCAGGTACTGAACTCAAACTCTTTGAGTCAAGTCAAGGATTACTTCAAACGACGCTTTTATCTACTGGGCCTTGTGAGCAGCTGCTTAAAAAGAAGTCGTGTATACCCGGTTAGTGTTAAATTCGCTAACCTGCTCCAGAATTTTCAACTGCCTCTTTCTGATTTTAAGTATTCTTTTCGTTGCTTTTTCCTTTTTAAAGCTTCATCTTTGCTCACTTCTTCCGTTGATGGTATTCTCAACATCCTTCTGTAGAATCAGATCTGAAGTCTCATTCTCATCTGTAAGTAAATTGTCGGTTCTCATTGCTAAATAAGAGGTTTGATATGACATAGTAGTAAGGCACTATTTTCCTGTCACCACTTCCCGGACGGTCACTGAAGTTAAGCAACGTACTATCTTGCGTCACAAAAGTACCATCATTATGGTAACATTTGCACACTGACTGACGGAATAATGGGCTCGCCTTCATTTTCTCGCACTTATCAGCTGTGGAATTCATTTCCGATTTCTTGCTTCCCTGCCTCTTATAATCTTCAGAAATTTAAATGCAACGTCAATCGTCATCTTCTGTCTAACTAAACCTGTTCCTTTATTGCCCTTCTCATCACTCAATAAAGTCTTCTTATTCTCTTTCATTGTCTGTACCCACCTGCCTCTTAGCGGTATTATCGCCTTGCATGGAGTGAAATTATTTAAAAATTAAAAAGAAAAAAGGTCTTTTAATAATTTCAACAAACCGTCAATATATGTATCATATATTGACGTTTTCATATAATATATGAGAGGGAAACAAGAAAAATCGATCAAATTTAAAGTGTTTTTCATTTTAAATTAAAAAAAAAAAGTTAATCTTTCATTTCTCAAATAAATCTATTTTTGAAATTAGAGAAAGATTTGGGAATATTTGTCAAACGATTCTTTTTTTTTTTTTTTTTTTTTTTTTTTGCGGGGAGGGGGTCGTTTGGACTAATGTATACGAAATTTTTTCCGAAAGGCGAAAAGCCCCTATTTATTGCTATTGACAATAGATTTCCCCATTTTATTCCGTCCTTTAAAAAAAAGGAAATTTAAGAGAAACTAACCCCCATAGAATGTTCTAGAATGACGCGACAAGACTACGTGCTTCTTCTGCAAAACAGGTTGGTGCCTCGTATCGAGTGAACGAAGAAAAAGATTAAGAATATCAAAGAACGTTTCCTTTGTTTGGTAAAAAAAAATGGCTCTAACCACAAAAGACACAATCTACTGAAAGGCCAGTGTACAGAACCGTTTCTTCCATTATAATTATTTTCTCGCGTTAATATAAAGATTCTCATTCATCATTCATTCAGCGCATTGTGCGCCGCTGTGGTCACCCCCACCTCTCATAATTTTGGTTGATGGTGACATTCAAAGCAGTATAGGGCAATGGCTTTCCGGTTCCTAGTGTATCGGGGATGTTGAGGTTACCCCGACCCGACTCACAGAGGCAAGATCTAAAAGGCAGCAGTTGTTTTGAATTTTCATTCTCCTAGACTGTTCGTGGTATATGGAGGCAGTGCGCTTTGCAGACTACATGGGTCCCGCACCCTCTCGGCCATACCGACAAGATTCAAACAAATACAGGGCATTATGTTTGGGGACGGCTTGCCTGGCAGAGTTGCCGGAATGTTGTCAATGTTAACAACCAACTTCATTCCGCGTTATTTCCATAAAAACCGACCACAAAGAACATTAAATTAACACCTTAAACACTCACCTATCAAAGCCGGGGAAGTATAAAACATGCTAAGCCCCGAGTGCGGGACGGGGATACACCCTCCTAGGCAGTGCCTCTCCTTCGGGTGGTGTCTGGATTTATTGCTCGGCACTTGACTCGTTCCGAAAAGGGAAAGTTCCGAGGCGGAGAGGATTGGGCAATTTTTCCGCAGTATTGATATTATATCCACTCTAGATCTCAGTCACATTCACTAGCGACGTGGAGGTTCTGAAATATATATATATATATATATATATATATATATATATATATAATAATATATAAAAAAAAACCTCACTGAATTCAAATTAGTCTTTTAATGAAACAGTTGTTTTTTGCAAACATTTTCTTTTATTTTCTCACAAGACGCCTCTCCGAAATTTAATCTGCTCTTAAACGAACACTGGAGGTTTGACAATATTTCTTGTTTGACTTTTAATTCCTCTAAAATTTTATCAATCTTTTCGAGAATGCCACTGTCCCTTCATACTGCCATCAACATGGCTGATGCTAACCTCCAGGAAAGTGACTCATTGCGCCTTCTGTGGCTAACATTCCCCCGCTGACACGAACTGGGAAGACTACAATTAACACATCGCTCTGTATAAGAAAGTTGGTTCACTGTGTCGTGCTAAGTAATATTTCTATCAAGAATCTATCTTACATATTTATAATACCATTCTTTGAATATTGTTGCTACATATAGTCCGGGGCTTCTGCTATATATTTAGAGATTTTTTATTTATAAAAAACCAAAGAATAAATCAGCAATATTATTGGTCCTGATTTAGGTTCCAATCACTTCCCACTGTCTTGAAGTTGCTTCCCTGTGTCTTTTCGATAAATATTTTCATAGTAATTATTAGGATGAGCTCTTTGCTATGGTATCTAGGCTTTATGACCATTATTTACATTATTGGAAACGTTTATTTCGCTCACTGGGGTAGACTGTTTCAGTTCCACGTGCCATGTTTAACTGACATCAAATTAAAACATGGTACGTGGAACTAGAACAGTCTACCCCAGTGAGCGAAATAAAGGGCTCAGTTCGACATTCCAACCACCTGAAGAAGACCGGAGCGTACAACGGCTGAAACGTTGTAATAAATATGGCGACAAAGATGAGGACAATAGTCCGAATAATGTAAATGTACATGATACCTCATCTCAGAAATATAGACAGATACTGAAGGGCCGAAACGTTGTAATAAATATGGCGACAGATGAGGACCATAGTCCGAATAATGTAAATAATGTACATAATACCTCATCTCGGAAATATAGACAGATATTGTAGGCTTTATGAATTTAAACGCAGTGCTAGATTAGCAACGACATTCCATCAATTCACAGTCGAATTGTTTAGTTATAACGGTAAATTCTATGCTAGCAGTTGTTATCTACTGTCTTCCTGAGTGCTTTTCTATTGTTCTTGCTCTTCAATAATGTTTGTTTTTTTAATTTTTGGCGCACTTAGTAACCCCGTGTATCTTAGTGGTTTTACAGCATTGCATGGGGTGAAATAATTCCTCCTCCAAATATCGTATTCGTCTATTCTTTATGCAAAAAAGTCATTGTCTTTTCATATTGTCGAATGCAACTTAGGCAATTTGTTTTCATCAGCAAACCAAAGTTCTCCACCCCTAAAATGGAACACATAATTACTCTCTGCTGACGTTGTTTACAAATTAGTCAAGTCAATAGATTGTAAAACCCGATATAATTACTATCATACCGAAAAATGCATTTTATTATATCGATATTTTACTGTTAAAAAAAATCCACTTCATGTGTTTTTTTTTTTTTTTGTTTTTTTTTAACAATTTGATCTGTTACTCAAAAAAAATGAAAATCGATGAAAAAATTATATTTAAAGGAAAGGAGAGTTTATATATTGACGAATATGTTTTTAGAATGTATTTTTTTTTATTAATCCGACAGATCTGTATCAATATCTGTCTATATATCTGAGACGAGGTATTGTAACTATTTACACTATTTGCATTCGTACGCTTGTTCTCATCTTTATTACCATATTCGCAATGTTTCGGCCGATGTAAAGTGTGTGTGTGTCGGGGAAAACGACGAGAATTACAAATAATCACGACATTCTATACTTACGCATAGACGGGCACATGTGTGTGATGCACCCACATATACGATACGCACACACTATGAAAAGAAACTTGCACTAATGAAAAATAGATATAAAAAAAGAGAAAAGTCGTGAAGTATAAGCAATCAATTGCTGATTCCCCTTAAGGAATGGACGGAGACATTCCCGGAGTGCCCGTCTAGGAAACTCTGGAGTCGGCACGCTGAAAGTAACACCAATCAGCTAAGTGACGGACCTTTTACTAAGTATTAGTTATATATAAAACGCGTCAACCAGAATAAAGTATTTTAGGCAAGCTGCTTTTTTTTCTGTAAATAGCTCCATTTTAAGAAAAATAATCTAACGGAGATATTTCAAATGTTTCACTAGTTTGAATTCCTGACCACTTACTTGGTTGAAAGACTATTTTCATCGTTGGTCATGAATTTGGCGTCTTCGGTGTTAATCTCTGACATATCTGGATCTTCCGTTCGCATTCTACACCAGACTCTTCGATCATCCCACCCCAGAAAATACGTTGACCAGTGTATTCCGGGTGGATAAAGCATTTTAAGCAAATAGATTTTTGTAAGTAAATTGAAACATCATCCATTGTTTGTGCTATTCTGGAAAATATTTCTATTCTGCAAAAAGCAACACTGACGAGTTCTGCTTCTTGGCCAGTGAGACCATATATGTTGTCTACAAAGCAAATGTTTATAATGTTGCATGGTTTGATGTTGACAGAACCTTAAGGTTCATTAAGGTCGTTAATCTTGATCTGTTCAAACAGGAGGATAGCCAACACCCTTGGAGTACACCAAGAAACGCGTGGAACTACATTCCTATGGAACCCTGGAATAGTACTGCAGTGCTTGCATTATGGATAGTATAGAACAACTTCTTACCCAGGTTAGAATTATTCATTGTTATCCACAATGCTCTGTAGCACATTGTTAAAGGCTTTTCCCACCAAAAATCAACAGTGATAGATATAAAAAAAATAATAGCAAGAAAAAGAACCTGTATAAAACTATGTTCGCACATGCTCGCCAGAACATTTTTTTAATAAATTCACTCCAAGCAAGGCGATAATGCCACTATAATGCAAGGGGCTACTGGTAGTGAAAAATGAAAAGATTTTAGAAGGAACTGGAAACCCGATTTTAAACCGGGAACAAGATTTTAAACATCTATCCTGTTAAAAAAAAAAAACTCGAAGTGTGAACCGGACGATAGGCGGGCGAATCTACAAAAAAAAAAAAAAACTGTCAATGTTTAACATTCGTGCCTACAAAAAACAAAACAAAAAAAAAAAACGGTTTGTCAAAGGGACGGTTTTTCCCTTGACACCGTCATTAGTGTATACACTTGTGACTCCCTCAGCAATATTTACTGTTTTTAATAAGCGATGGTTAGAATTTTAATAAAACTCAGACACAAGAAAATGGATTCATAAATTTTCTTTATTTTTTGAGAATTGACAAAGATATTAAACAATTGGATCACTAATTGACAACAAAGATATTAAACACTATTTAGATCGAATAATGTTTTCATAGTTATTTAAAAATAATTAATAATATTACATTTTAGTTGATGGCATATTTTGATAATTTTATAATTTTTTGATATTTTTTTATTCTAAAACTTTTCAAATTCATTTCTTTATAAAATGGTAAATCTTTATAAAAATATGCGATATTTATAATCTTGTAAATAAACATTGCCGTGGGAGTCAAAAGTGTATACAGTAATAAGTGTCAAGAGAATAAGCCTGCTTTTAACAGGCCATTTTGTTACGGACACGTGTGTTGAACATTGCCAAAGAAATAATGTAAAACAAAGACTGGTCAGACATCCGACAGGAGATTACCTGAAAACATTCGCATAAGTGGCAAATCTGCGATGCCAGAGTAGTATAAATATGTATAAAGGACAGTTTTAAATGGATTTGATTACTTAATCTACAGGTAGACGCCGCTGATAACACCGGTTTGCCTTGCTAAAATAACGTTTGACATATCTACAGTCGACAAGTATTGTGCAACTCGCCCTTGGCATGGAACTAAATTTTGATGGTAACGGTCAGGTTGTTTATTGATCGACATTCATTATAGAAAATGACTTGCTTGTGAACTGGCGAATGGTGGGGGGTGGTGGAACGGTTACGAGGCTTCTCAGTGTAACAAGACCGGCGGTGAAAAATCGAAGAAAGAACGAGAAAAAAAAAAAACATTGACCAAGGCGTGGAACGGAAATTAGAAGGAAAAATGGGTTTTATTGAAGAAAGGGTTTCAATTCTGTACACACACACTATATATATATATATATATATATATATATATATATATATATATAAATTGTAAGAAAAAAGAAAATAGTCAACTAACGGGTGAAATGAGAAAATGAAAGTATCAGAAAATACTGCTGTGTGGCGGTCTACCAAGTGAATTATATATATTTTCGCATTTTTCCCACAGGTTCCAGAGGTCGAACTTGGAGAGTTTAGGATTTCGAATAAGGATTTTCTAAACAGCAGGACGTTTCACTAGTCGGAAGAATGATGTAGCCTCATACCGTTTGTTTTGTTTTGTTTTTTTTTCGTATTAAGATAAACTGAATAAATATCGAAATTAGATTTTCTTTAAAATTAATTTTAAGTTATTCACAACTTCAATATTCATTCGTTTTTTTTTTCTTTTTTTTTTTTTTTTTTTTTTTTTTTTGATTTGTTTCTATTTTAAGGATTATCAACATTTTATAGGTTATTTAAAGCCGGAGATAATAATGATTTTTACTGATAAATCCTACTAATAACATTTAGCTGGTGTTAGAGAGAGATGGGTTTATACCATTCCCAAAGGTATGGAGCGATGATTAGTTGTTCACTCCCAACGACCAATATCTCAGTGACGGTCCTAGGTATTGTAGCCGTCCACTCCTGTCGACCGATACCCGAGTAACAATCGGAGACATTTCAGCTGTTCTTTCCGACAGCGGATACATGAGAGCCGGTTCGAAAGTTTTCTTGTATTTTTTTTATTTTTTTTTTTTTTTTTTTTTTACCGTTATTCAATGTCTAATTTATTATATACTCGAGCTGTTATCATGATTCCCAAAACATCGTTTAGAAATGCGATGCACTAATAAAATGTTGAACTAATAAACATTTTGGTGATTTCTATCTTAATGATTTATATGAACTTTTCCTTTAGGAAATATTAAAAATTTCCAAAGCTATTTTTGTTGTTTTCCAGTCTTGAGATAATCTCCATTGGAATATATTAAATTTGTTTAGTGCCCGTAGATTTAAACCGGACAATCGCAATAAAAAAAAAGTTTACATTTGCTTCCCTCATGAAAACTGCAATTATTTTATGTATTTCCAATGCATAGCGATCAAGATCTAATAAAAATAAAAAAAAATTAAGAATTAGCTGGTTAAATAATCAAATTACGCTTTCAGGCGCCAATATTACGATAGTGACTTTGATTTCCCGAGAGTCCTCTAGGCGACTTCAATCTTTTTGCAAAAAGCAACACTGACAGAGAATGGATTATTATAAATTCTAAGGCTGCGGTAGGTACAGTGACAAGCGAAAGAAATGATCAACCTAGCTAAAACCCAATTGTTTTAATTCTTTTACTAAGCTGTAAAGGTTCGACAATATATTTTCAGTATCTGTGGTCAATTCGAACTATTGTGCAATTTGTTGCATTCACATTAAGATACTTCGTAGGGAAATACAAAATTGAATGAAAATAGGCCATGTAAAGTTATGAACCAACTTTACCACCTCCTATAGTAAAGGTCTTTACAGATTGTTACCTAATATAAGAGGCAGTGAGACATAGCTAAGCAAGGCAATAAAGCCACTAAGATGCAAGGGATTATTGAGTGTGAATTAATACGTGAAAAATAGGTATGGTGGAGTAATGGATAACGGCTCGGACTGAGGAACCTGATAGCCGAGTTCGAATTTCAGTCGAATCCATTACTTTCACTTACGTGCTAATACCCTTGGGAAAGGTATGAATCTTCTTCTCTCCCAGCTATGGTTAAATAGTAGGACAGATCGGGTTCTATAGCCTTGGATGGCAACTGGTCTACTGCAGAAAGAAATGGCAACCTACTTCGGACAAAAAAGAATCTGCCTTGTCAGTCATGTATCGAAAGATACATGATCGCCTAAGCGTATATCACGCATGGCATATAACTGACTGACTGACTGATTAAGGAGAGTTTGGTTTGTTTTACGGCATGTCAACCTGAATGGGTTATTTAATGCCGACAAAATTTTTATTGTTGGTAATATTTTTTACAAAAATGTATTGCTGGCAAAATTTATTTCTTCAAAAATGAATTGCTAGTAATGTATTGCTGTTAATAATTAACAAAAATATTATTGCTGGTATTACAACTTATTTTTACTTTCATAATGTTTTGACCCCAGTTCAGGTGGGGGTTAACTATTTGCTCATAGTTGGGACCCTAACAGGTGTTACCACCCCGGATCAGGGTGGACCTGCGAACATCAGCAATTAAGAGGTGGTTCCACGCTCCTCAAAACCTACTGATCAGAAGCCTTGCTGTCGTATGTAGTTTATCGTTTCACCCAGGACGCAAGGAGAGAGAACAATAAAAGAAGACAGAAGATAACGATTGACATTGCATTTAAATTTTTGAGGATCAAAGTTGAGTGGAAAGGAAGAGGCCGGAAGAGAGCTCCACAAACGAGAACTGCAAAAGAAGCAGTTAGCATAGAAGTTACGGGTACATCTAGTCACATCAAATGTAAAATGATGAGACCTACATGCCAATCTAGTACTGCGCTTAAATTTGTAAAGTCTAGCTTTCCTCTTTATTGACTAATCAGAACTATTGCCATGGAAATATTCATAGAAAAGACACAGGAAAACTACGTTACGGTGGTGGGAAAGTGACTGAATATGAGATGCCAGGTTAGGACCGATAGTATTGCAGATTTTTCTTTTATTTTCGTTGAGTCTAAAATTAATGACGTTATCAGAGGTGAAATTTGAAAAGTAAATGACGCGCTTCATTGCAATAGCTATATTTTTACTGTAGAAATTCATGCTGAATATATTTTAAATAATTGTGTACTGAGGTCATAAATTACCTGTATTAGAGAGCTGATGCAAGACTCTTATTTTCTAAAATTGCAAAAATTCTCACGTCGGCAGAAATATGCTAGCTTTGATTGGTTCATCCGTTTTCTATGGCTTATCAACCCTTTGCAGGTTATTTAAAGGCAGGAAAATATATATATTATTTTTTTTTTATTTTCTTTATTAGACAACTTACTGATTAACCCGTAGCTAGGAGGGACAGAGGTGGATTCATGCTTTTTCCCAAGGGTATTTGCGCGTAAATGAACATGCCCGTTGAATCTACAAGATTGTACGTTATCTACACTATTTACATTATTCGAACATCTTTGTCGCCATATTTATTACAACGTTTCGGCCGTTGTACGCTCTGGCCTTCTTCAGGTAGTTGGAATGTCGAACTGAACAGTTTCTGAAAGGATTTTTCAATTTGTCTCCATATTTTCGGTGTATCAGGTCCGTACCGATCCCTCAGTATCTGTCTATATTTCTGAGATGAGGTATTATGTGCAGTATTTACATTATTCGAACTATTGTCCTCATCTTTGTTCGACATTCCAACCACATGAAGGAGGCTGGAGCATACAGCGGCCGAAATGTTGTAATAAATGTGGCGACAAAGATGAGGACAATAGTCCGAATAATGTAAATAGTGTACATAATACCTCATCTCAGAAATATAGACAGATACTGTACGTTATCTAACGCAATAAATTATTTGTCAAAAGAAACTGGTTGTATAATTCCTCTAAAGCGGATACATTTCGATTAGCTCCTCTTCATCGGCGATCATTGATAAGTTTTTAAAATGTTAAACGATTGAAGGGAATTTCCATTGAGAGTTAACAATGCATATTTATAGTGAAATTACCAACAATATATTTTACGATATACAAAATATATATCTATAAAAGGCAGGATGTGTGTGTGTGTGTGTGTGTGTAACGAATGCACGGCTGCAATTTTCGACAGATTTGCACCAAAATTTAAATGCACATGCTCCAAGTTAGTGGAAAGGCAAACACCGTCTTTGCATTACCCAACTCCCATCGATAGTGAAAATAATCGATTTTTTCATGCTTCTACGGCACTTTTCATGTAGTTGGCGGCCATTTTCTACTGGCCAAAGTGAGAGCCGGTAGCTGGCTGCCACGAATAGGCAGGAAGATTCTACTGGCCAGCGTGAGAGCCAACATCTGACTGACACGAATGTTAACTAGCATGCAAAAAAAAAAAAAATCGATAGTTGCATTCGTCACAAGTGGGAAAAATTTAAATCTGCATGACACTTTACTCCAATTGGCTCATTCGCTTGCTTAAACTCAACGTTGATTCTGATTCTGCAGAACTGGGTTGGGTGTGAAAAAGTATTTGTAGTTAACATTCTTTTTTCATTCGGTTTTTCCAGTTACGAGTCCTTTTTTAAAGGTGATCGTTTTGTGTTCATTTTGTTTAGTTCTTTTTTTCGTAACAGATTTAATGTTTAGTATAGAGCTTCGAAAAAATTCGCAGTGTGAGATAGGCAAGAAATAAGGCATGCAGCAACATCAGCACGGCAAAGGGCATTCCTTTAAAGGCAAAGAAGGGCAAAAATATTTTAAGTCAAGTGATAGCGATTGCTGTATGAGTCATACGATTTTTGAATCAAGCACGGACAACGCCGGGTCATGCTGCTAGTGTATATCTAAAAAAACAAAAAAAAAAAACAGAACATGCATTTACCTTGAAAGTATAAAATTATTTCTGCTGCTGAAGACATAAAATTATGTTCAAAATATTTAGATTTTAACATTAAATAACTCATAGAGGTGTTGATATGCCGCTAAACACAAATATGCCTGAGCGAGCGTCTGCAATAGGGTTGACTAACCACCTTTATAGACGGCTATCATCGAATACAAGTGTCTATCTATCTATCTATCTATCTATCTATCTATCTATCTATCTGTCTAGGATATAAATACATAGAAAATTTTCGCTACTTTTCATCTGGAGTCTTGAACTTTAACCTCCCCTGTTTTCAGCATAATCCCGTCTTCCTTGTATTGAAATTATTTCTTCTTTTTTATAGCTCGCCATTGGATAGGACTTCCTCTTCTCCCGTCTAGCTTTTTGAAGTTAATACGCATAAGTTGTTTAGCAGAACATCATACTAAATAATCAACTTTTGTAGTGACTAATGACTAATTAATTTATAATTACTAATTATTTCACTCTACTTTTGTAGATATTTTCACATCTGCAAAATCCACAATATGCATTTGCAGTGTAAGTATCATTAGCGTTAATTACATCTCTGGAAAACAGTTTAATAAATTTTACACTTAATATCAAAGTGTACGACTACAAAGCAGAAATCTTTTGCATTTTTCCTGTTACCATATCCTCTTTTGTGTCAAAAGTTCCGTATGGAATAGTCATACCTTAGTTATTTATCAACTTAGAAAAATAAACGAGCCGGTTCAAATAAACGTTCATTCTTCTTCTATGGGCATGTCCCTTCAGGACGTGAGAGATCATGGCATTCCACTAACTCCTATACCGTGTAGCCTTGGCCAACGTTTCATCCTCGTTCCGCCATGTATTCACGGAAGTTCATCAAATATATTCCCCGCTGCCTTCCCTTGTCCTTCACTGTCCTGTGAGTATCAAATTCTCCGAGCCTCATTATGTATCCAAGAAATTTAAGCTTCCTGAGTATGCATTCTTTTCATCTACATTTTCCTTAAAACTTCTTCCTTACTTACATTCTCCATGCTGTTCTCAGCATCCTTCTGTAGAAACATATTTCTGTTGCCTCCAGTTTTTTCTTCACCTGTAAAGAGATTGTCCAGTTATAAAAGAGGATTGATCCTGCATATGTCTCATTGATATACTGTTAACAGTAAACTATTCAATTTTAAATACAATTAAGTGAAATATATTCAAATTATTCGCAAAAAATGAAATATTGCATTTTTTTAATTGTTTTTAATAATCGTGCCGCAGAGACAATTACTTAAAAGAAATAATCAGCGTGCCATCCCAAATACGCAGTGTAACCGGTGGAAGATTGAACGAAATAACCATGCCGGCATCTGTATTTGGTATGTAAGAGTGTATGCGTAAATGCATAACTTTTAGATAAAATAGGGACTGTTAGATTTCTCTTTGAATTCGCGGCATGTGTTCATTTTTCTGTTTAGTATAAATAACTTGGCAAACTGTCACTTGCAAAATTAAAGGCCTTTTTCCCAAAGTGCTCTCAAAACATGGTAAGTTTTCTAGTCAACTCTCGTTTCCCGCCATGTTCCTTGCGTATTTTTTGTCTCCTTCCGCCATGTTTATTTTGATCGTCTCTCTTGTCTGTATAATATAAACACTCGGGTGGATTATCACTACGAATAATGTGTTCTGTTTTTTCCCCCGCTCAATTTCTGCCTGTTTTCTATTTTTTTAATTTCACGTTATTGTATACTCCGTGTAGTTATTCATTTTGTTTTTTTTATATGCTATTTTACTGATCTTTCGTCATCTTTTCCCGCTTGATTCTATTATTTTTTTCTGATTTGACAAATCTTAGCTTACTGAGATTTATTCAATGAATACTTTTTTGTTTTCTCTCATATTGGAAGGCGAACGTTTTTTTTGTTAAAATCGAACATTATTTCCCCTTAACCAATTTCATTTTGCTAAATGAAAGGAAATTGAATAATGTTCTTTATACTGCCCGTAAAATGTCGACATTAAATGTGACTATCAAGTTGCGATAATCCTTATCTCGGCAATCGCACGAGTCATCCCCCCCTTTTAAACGAGTTTCTACACATGAATAGGAAAAAGGGATCCAATACGCACGACCTTTGAACTGACAACAGATACCCTCTCTACAAAAAATCTTATTTCAATATATTTTAAGAAAGTTGCTAATGTCTTTTTTTTTTTTTTTTTCTTTAAAAAAAAAAAAAATTAAAAATTATTTAAAAATTTTCCCGAATCATATATTTTCTATAAAGGCTATTTCATCGCAGGAAGATTTTTAATCATAATTTAAATTTCTCTATCGGAAGACATCAATCATGATCTGCTCGAAGTGAATTCTTGGTGACAAGAATTGACATTAAAGTGTTTGCAGTCTGCTTCAACTCACTCTCATTGTCATTAGCTCCGCAATTTAACATGGTAATAGAAACGCTACATTACTGAACGGGTCACCAACCGCTTTTTTTTTCTATCAGTCGTTGGTTAGGATGTAACTTTCGGCAAAGCTTCTCCCTGTCTACTTATGTCACTTGCCACCTTGTTTCCTCCTCTGTCTCACGTCCTTTTCTCTTGCACTATTCCATGAAAGACTATCTTAACTAGTGTCATTCAGCCCGTCCATTTACAGATCTAATCACAGCCGAATTCTTCCGTCAAGCTGGTTTGCATTGGTCATGAATGTTGTTGGACGTCTTGCCTTCATCGTGAAAGTTATGAAGCTGTATTAACATCCTTTTTTGGCAGGTATTAATAGCTTCTGCTCTAAGTTCGCAAAATAAACATATTTTAAGACTAATTATGTGTTTTCTCGCAAGTAAAACTTCAAAGATGTTGAAATTAGTACATTACATCTAGTATATAATAAGTGCCAATATCAGTGTGTCATACTTTTCAATTAAAGAGACACAAACCTCAATAGATCTTCTATATAATAAATGCCAATATCAGTGTGTTATCGTGTCACACTTTCCACTTTACTCCCAGAGGCCGTAGTCCAATATATACCATTTTGGAATCAGGCCGACTTCGTGAGCAAATTAAAAACTTTCCGGATCATATCCAGACCCGCAATCCTGAAATTTTGGATTCCCAAGTTTTCATTACTGCGATTGTTTTCGGCGAATTTTTAAGTGATATTTGCGACGAATTTTTTGTATGATAACGATTTTTATAACTTGGAAATAAATTTGGTAATAATCGAAATTAATTGCGAAAGTCACCCATGAAATAAAAATAATTGTTTGTACGGAAAGTAAGGACCTACGTACATCAAATTGCCTTTAAATTAAGTGGCGACAGCAGAATTATCGTTGACCTTTTAAAAGGTAAGCTTAAATATTAGTGCAATACTTAAATGCAGCGATCGATTTTGAGTTCTTCTGTAGTTTGTTGTTGTCTATAGCAGCTGGTCTTCCTTACCTATTGTGGTGAAGACCCAATCAACAGCCCTCCGGAGTTGCTAGTTTAAATATGCCACCCGATAAGCTAGTTTTAAGTGAGTTTTTAATAAAATTATCTATTTTCATTACTACAATTTGTTTTTTGTACCTATCTACCTGATATGAGCAACGTAAATATTATACATGTTTTATTGGGGCATCTATGTAATATCAGTCCTCCTATATGGGTGTGAATGCTGGATGATTTTTCCATATAGATGAAGAGGAGATTCGATGCAAGAGAAATGTAGGAAAAAAATGACACTGAGAATACCATGGATGGAACATGTGAATAACGAGAAAGTTTTAAGAAAAATGCTAATAAAAAGGACATCTGTATTTAGAATCATATAGACTTTCAATTTTAGGACATATAATGAGGAAAGAAGTCTTGAAGAATTTGACACTCATAAGACGTATTGGAGGCTGTAGCGAGACGGCAAGAAACCTTCCTAACAAACTTACGTAAATAGTTTATAGAACAGAGAGAGGGAAGGCTATCTAAAAGACATTGAAACGAGCTAAAAATGATAGGTTTTTGAGGGGATTCACAATCGACTACGTCCTGAAGGGACACGAGAAATAATGTTATATGTAATGTAAAATGATGCCGGTTCACTATAATTTTCCTTTGATTTTTCGAAATTAATGATTGTTTTGAAGTGTGCCTATGGAACGTGATCATTTATATATTAGCCGGAATGACAGCATATATCGAGGTGACCGCAAAGTCTTAAAAATACATGTGAATAAATATTTATGCAGATTAGATATGTCTAGTGTTACCTTATACGTTGTTTACTGTCGAAAAATAACCCGATAGATATTGATTTTTTTGTTTACACAGAATTTGGAAATTAAATGCGAAAATATGAAAGGGAAGTTCGTTAGAAAACAACAGCAAAAAAAAAATACTGAAGTGTTACGTATTATCCCCCCTCCTACATGGCAGTGACTGCTGGAGCATCTTCGCACAGATGAAGAAACTTGATGCGATAGGAATGTGGTTCTACAAAAGAATGAGAATTCCATGGACTGAGCATGTGTGCAAAGAGGAAGTTCTAGAGAAAATGGAAACAAAAAAGGGCACTTATGCTTCAGAAAGTGGCCGTTGAAACTTCTAGGATACGTATTGACAAAAGTGGGATTTGAAAAATGTGGTGTTCACAGGACATGGAAGGCAAGAAGGACAGTAGAAAACGGCGCTTGGCCTATCTAACGAGCTCGTGTAAATTGATGACAGAATAGGGTTTCGAAGACAAGAAAAAGACATCATTCACTAAGATCTAAAAACGGCAGGAAATTCCGGAGAGCCTTGAGAGGTGAAGGGGCACGACACAAGAATGCGAAAATTTAGTTTCTATATGAAGACGCGTTTTGACTTGTTTCTCTTTCGTTCTCGCGGAAAAAAGCAAACTTTAACAACTTAAACAAGTCCCTTATTTGTTTGACAGAGGGGGGTTGGTCAATTGCTTACAAGAATATCATGAAAATAATATATTTATAGTTTAAGATTATGTACAAAATTAGCAAAAGAAAAAAACTCGCGTCCTGGATAAGACGATAAACTACATCCAGCAGCAATCAGATCAGGAGGTTTTGAGGAGCGTGGAACCATCTCTTAATTGTTGGTGTTCCCAGGTCCACCCTGAAACTGGGTGGTAGCACCTGTTAGGGTCCCAGCTACGGTCAATGGTGATAAACTACATCTGGCAGGAAGGCCTCTGATCAGGAGATTGGAAGTTTTGAGGAGCATGGAACCACATCATAATTGCTGTTGTTCCCAGATCCGCCCTGACCTGTGGTGATAGCACCTGTTAGGGTCCCAGCTATGGGCAAATAGTTAACCCCAAATCTGTGGTAAAAAAACATTATAAAAGTGTAAAAATAGGTTTTAATATCAGAAATACTTTGTAAAAATTATTACCAAAAATATTTCCAGCTGTACGTTTTTGAAAAAATATTAACAGAAATAGATTTTTGACAAAAGAAAATACTACCAGGAAAGAAAACGTTGTCGGCATTAAATGACGCATTGAGGTTGATATACCGTAAAAAAAAAAAAAAAAAATTATTCCTTTTTAAATAATATCCTCTACTTGGTCATTAGGTCAGATTTTTGTGGAAATAGTTCTAACCAAGAACTTTTCCCCATTCCCTCGTAATGCTGAAACGACGAAATTCAATACTAGATAGTGATTCGTGATGTCCGCGTTAGATGTCACATCCAATCATTGTGACCGTGCATCCGCTTATTGAATTGCGATTGCATAGAATTACAAACAATTTTCGAATATCACGTGGCAGGAGCCGCGGTGTACACACTTGGTCACTGTTTCTAGGTTAAAAGAAACTAGATTAGAATAATGGAGTCTTGCTTTAAATGCTTTTACCAGGTAACAGAGTAGGACTTGTTATCTAGTAACCTAACACTTAGTAATGTTTCTAGAAAATTACCCAGAGTAAACTAATGATAATTGACACCAGGCGTTAAGAAAATGGTCATTGGCAGTCTGTGGAATTCTCTAGGTGGATGTGACATCTCCAGGAAATTAAGAGTCAATAATTTACAAACAATGCAAGATTTGTGGAAAAACGCCATCACAATTTCAGTTGAGAATGCAGTCGATTGTTAAACACTTCAGATACCTTAATGCATGGATCAGTTATAAGAAATTTAGTAAAAGAGATAAGGAAACTGGACATAGAATAGGCTGCGATAGAGGTAGTTTCAGCCAACGCCACAAATTGCTACAAAAACAAAACATTAACCTGGAAACTCTAGTCATGTTTAGGTCGAGACTTCCATAGGGATGTGATACATGGCGCCAAAAACATTTTCTCAGATCAATAGTTAAAAATGGCTTTGAGGAGTGAAGCATTATGGGTCTTGAATATCTTAGAGGTCTGAGCCAAATCGAAATGTGGTTCTACAGAAGGATGCCGTGAATACCATTAAACATGTGAGCAACGATAAAGTTTTAAGAAAAGGGTGGGGGAACAAAAAAGGACACTTCTACGCAGAATCAGAAAGAGGCAGCTAACATTTTTGGACACATAATGAAGTAGGGAGACTTGGAGAATTTGATATTCACATGATATATCGAAGACGAAAAAGATAGAGGTTCACCTACTTGACCAACTTGTGTGAATCGATGGCGGAATAGAGGAATAGAAGGCAATGGAAACAAAACAAGAAGAAGTACAAGGGACAAGAATTTGTGGCAAGCCATGACCACTCACACTCTGAAGGGACACGGCATAACTTCCAGAGGTGGTAGATATAATTATGGGGGTTTCTTATAGGTGAAAGCTCAACTAACTCAGTTTTGTCAAACCTAGTCCTTGGTATCAAAGTTTGGATGCTTGTCTCCGTTAGTAGCTGCATAATTAAAAGAAAGAAAAAAAAACTTGTAATTACAACAAATGATTTATTTTTTTAATGGAAATATTTCGACTAGCAGTTGCCAGTCTTGGTGACTTCTTAATTTGAGTAAAACAGTACAAAGAATTTCGAAAAGCTTAAGAATTTAAATAAAGGAAAACAATTTTTTTTTTTTTTTTTTATGCTTCGAGTTGCTATTAATCGGTTTGTTTTCCTTGATTTAAATTCTTAAGCGTTTCGAACTTCTTTGTACTGTTTTACTCAAATGAAAGAATGACCAAGACTGGCAACTGCTAGCCGAAATATTTCCATTAAAAATAATCCTTGGTGTTTGAAACTGGACATTGGAGATGTCGAATCTCAAGATTGCTCATCTGATCATCTTCCTCCTCGACATTTTCCGGTGCCATTATAGGTTCAAAAATTCCTTGGTCACTGTGATATTTCCAATATATGTTCTTTGTGTGAAAACAATGAAGCAATTAACAAGAATAAATTGCACTACTTTTATCAGTGTTTCTATCAAACGTTGAGTATGTTTTTCTAACTTCTCGAAACGTTTATCTGAGTTGAAATATTAGAATGGCTTTTAGTTCGGATAATTGTAAAATATTCGATGTGATTTTTTCATTTTTTTTTTTTCAATTGATTTCACGGCCGGATAATCGAATTCCAGAAAAAGGAAGTACTGTACATATAAAAAGTATAGATTCATCTTTTCTCCCAGCTATGGGTTAAATAGCGTAATAGATTGGGGCCTCTTGCGTTGGATGGCAACTAGTTTAAGAGAAGAAAAAAAAACTGAAATGAAACAGCCGAGAAGGCAACAGGAAACCAGAATAGTATCTTTTCCAAGAATGCATAGCAATAAATAGATAAAAAAAATAATTGGAAGAGACAAGGCATTAACGAAAGATCGACACGAATACATGATCAGCAAAATAGAGCGCAAATGGGCGAACTATCTATTGTCGACGTCAAAATTAAGCATATACAGTAATTTAAATATTAACTTAGTGTGGTGAAAAGTGTTTTAACAGAAGGACAATATGTCACCGAAATCGGAACAAGCATTAGACTAGCGAAAAAGACATTTCAAAAGCTAAGCAAAGTGCTGAGAAACAGAAGAAAAAATCGTTAGCAATCCAGCATTCTGTTTCTCTGTGATATAGCACTGGAAATGTTGAGACAATCTCCCCATTGCTAAGACGATTATTATGTACGAAGCAAGTAAGCGACTTAAAGAAAATGGAAACAGAAAAATAACACTTCTTTATAATCAGGAAGAGATAGCTGAAATTCTCTAGATACCTAATGATGGAGGTCTTGGGAAACGTAACCCTCACAGGGAGTATTGAGAGGAAAAGAGATGTGGGTAAGCAGCGAGCCTCCAACCTGACTAGCTTGTCTGAATGGATGCCGGAACTGTGAGTGGGCTGAAGACTTAGAAAAACGAGAAAGACTTCTGAGGGCCATAAGTCATGGGTAGGTTTGGAGAACCTTGATCACCCATGTCCTGAATCGAGGTGGCACATCGAAGAAGTAACCACGCGAAGGAAAATGTAACAGACATCCTAACGTACAGTGAAAGTTATTTTTCGTAAATTAAGGAAAGTATCAAGAAATAGGAAAACACTGCTAGAAGCAAAGAATACAGTGGAAAAGCCATGCAGTATATAAGATCCTATATGTCGGTAAATACTGGGCAATATTCTCGCAGATGAAAACTTGAATTTTAAACTGAACCAGACACAAATACTTTCGGCAAATACTTGTCTTCCACATTAATAGTAATAGTACAGTCTTGTTAATTATTAAGTCCTTTCTAACGAGTGGGTCCCTCAAGATAATTGTTAACAGCCAGTCCTCTCTGGTGACTCACAAGGCTCGCTTCTCGGTCCAATTCTCTTTCAACTTTACATTAATAATCTGCCTAAGAGCACATTCTGATATATCTATTGTACATAGACTGTTTTCATTCAACTGTTTGTGCCAAGATTAGCTTGTCTTGTTTTTTTTTTTTAAAAAAGTTATGTCTAATACCTTTACATTAAATGTCGGTCTCGACGCTTTAACCTCTTAGACAATAAGATAAAGGTTACACAAACCAACAGAAACCTGGCGGTCCAAGAACACAGTGGTGTGAACGTTATGATAACTACAACAAGGACTGGGAACTTACGGCCATATCACGTTGAAACACCGTACGACCACCGAAGTTAAGCAACATCGAACCTGGTCAGAGCCTAAATGGGTGCCCGCTTTTAGAAGCCCGGGTGGTGAAATGGATAATGGCTCGGAATTATTAATCGGAAAGCTGAGTTCCAATTCGTGTTGTGTTCACTTATGCACAAATACCACTGGGAAAAAGATAAATCCACACCTTCTCCCCCAGCTATGGGTTAATTGGTAAGAAACCATTATTATCTAAAAAAAAAAAAACGATCTAAAATATTTTATGACTTAAAATAACCTTCAACGAATCGATTAATAAAAAACAAAGAAAAAACAAAGATGAGGACATTTGTCAAACTAAAATATTTTGAGCATGTTTTAAAAATAGTTTCTCTCTTAACAAGAAAAACTCTGGACGGTCTGTCTTATTTTCCGAATCGCATTTAAAATTCATTCGTTAAAGTGATGTTTTCTAAGACACATTATGGTGATATTTTTTTTTTTAAAGCTTAGCTGGAGCACCTAGTGAGGTTCAAACTAGTCGTAATTGTCAGTCGTAATTGTGCTAACGAGACTAGTTTGCTAACCATTACACTACGTGCCTAATCTGACATATGAATCATTATGTTCATCTCGTCTCGTACGAGATTTTACTTTTAACACGAGATAGAACTTCTTTGGACGAGATTTGCATTCTGGATTGTTTTAAACAGTCGAACGGATATTAAATATTGGCCATGTGTTAAATTTTGCCGCTGTCGAGTGGCAAATATCGATATAACAGTCTCGATTATAGAGTTTTCCTTTTCACCTTTAACATCTGTTTTTCTTCCTCTTTGCAGAAACTGATGGAGATGAGCAAGAAAGACGCAGAGAAAATTCGCCTCATCCAGACACGAATCGGTATTGTTTGGACTGGCATCATGAAAGGTTCCAGGTTCTACCGAAAAAACGATCTCCAAATGCATGTAAGTGAAGCCCCAACTTTTGTCTTTTCCTTTTCCATTATATGTACAAAAATCTCAGTTACATCAAGAATTAAAGAATCAAAGCGAAATTCTTTTTCGCATACATTTTACTCGGCATCTGTCTGTATTTCTGAGATGAGGTATTATGTACATTATTTACATTATTCGGACTATTGTCCTCATCTTTGTCGCCATATTTGTCACAACGTTTCGGCCTTTCAGTATCTGTCTATATTTCTGAGATGAGGTATTATGTACATTATTTACATTATTCGGACTATTGTCCTCATCTTTGTCGCCATATTTATTACAACGTTTCGACACTTCAGTATCTGTCTATATTTCTGAGATGAGGTATTATGTACATTATTTACATTATTCGGACTATTGTCCTCATCTTTGTCGCCATATTTATTACAACGTTTCGACACTTCAGTATCTGTCTATATTTCTGAGATGAGGTATTATGTACATTATTTACATTATTCGGACTATTGTCCTCATCTTTGTCGCCATATTTATTACAACGTTTCGACACTTCAGTATCTGTCTATATTTCTGAGATGAGGTATTATGTACATTATTTACATTATTCGGACCATTGTCCTCATCTTTGTCGCCATATTTATTACAACGTTTCGGCCCTTCAGTATCTGTCTATATTTCTGAGATGAGGTATTATGTACATTATTTACATTATTCGGACTATTGTCCTCATATTTATTACAACGTTTCGTCCGTTGTACGCTCCGGCCTTCTTCAGGTGGTTGGAATGTCGAACTGAACCCTTTATTTCGCCCACTGGGGTGGACTGTTCTAGTTCCACATGCCATGTTTAATGGATGTCAGTTATCAGTTATCTCTTGTTAATTTTCCTTGTGAAAGTTCTCCACTGCCTTAACCGGGTATTGAACTCACTCTCTTTGGGCTCTGTTACTGGATCTAACCAACGCCTGGCACAGTGGATTTTACTCGACGTAAAGTTTTCAGCTTTTAATATCTCCTCTGCCTCACACTCTGTCACTGGATGTGCGGGGGATGTAATGATAGCAGTTTGGAATGAGAAATCGAAGAGCAGAGTTCGAATTCCAGTCGAGTATGTTACAGTCACTTGTGCGCAAATATCTCTGAGAAAGGTATGAATTCCTCTCTTCTCCCTCCAGCTATGGGTTAAATAACAGAATGGGCTCTTTAGCCGTAGTTAGGAACCAGTGTAGGAGATGGACAACTCTGAATTGAAAAAAAACTAACAAATGATAATAATGTCATCTTCACGTGTTGGTGGCATTGTATTTTTTGTATTAGTTTTGTTTCTTCCGGTTTGATTTTAGGTGTGGGTGGTGTAATATTAGTTTGGAATGGGAAATTAGGGAACCCAGTTCGATACATTCACTTACGCACAAATACCTTCGGAAAAGGTAAGAATTTATCACTTCTCGCCTAAATTAATAATGCAGTCTTGTTAAATATTATGACCTTTCTAACGGGTAGGTCTCTGATGATAGTTGTAGACGGCCATTCCTCTTAGTCGTCCCGCAAGGCTCGCTTCTCGGTCAAAATTCTCTTTCTACTTTAGATTAATGATCTGCCTAAGAGCATATTCCGTGGGTGTGTGCTGTATATGGATGCACCTCCCAAATTCTAGATGACCAGAGTTTTGCAGCTGATCTCTACTCTTACCGAGCGTTAACAGCTCAGTAAACGAGAAAACCGTCTGATGACATTCAATGCTTCGAAAACCAACTAGTGACATCCCATCATCACTGAACGAGCTCTGAAACTTCGCCTATCGCGATAAGCGGGTATTCTCTCTGGGAGGCCATTCGTGCCTTAAAGCTCAACGCAGAACTCGTGTATATGTTCCACTTCTAAAGACTCTTGAAAAATGGTCGTTTCTCTGTACTGACTGCTACTATTCTATACCATTACAAGTGCCACATCAGGCCGAAAATAGAGTACTGCTGCCGTAGAAGCTACCCAGTTTTCACTTTCCAGCTTCGATAGTCCAAAAGCGTATATACGCCATTGTGGGCCATGAACTAACATTCCACCTAACGGCACTTTTTCTACAGACGAAAACGTTGCAGGCCTCTCGCTACTCTGTCGCTATTTCCATTGAATGTGTTCAGACGAATTCTTTAGTTACATCAGTTCTAACCTTCATGGCTAAGACCTACCATGCCAGGTAAATTATAGCAGCCACCCCCTCATTCACTTCATATTACATTGGTGATGTGTAAATTTCACTCTAACAGCCCCCCCCCCCATCAAAAGGCTACGCTTGTGCAACCGACTCCCAAGAGGATATTTTCTCGATCACTATAATCTTATACATCTGACATATGATGAGTCACTATGCAAATCTCGCGCCGGATTTTACTTTTAGCCCTAGATAGAACTTCTTCCGACGAGAACTGCATTCTGGATGCAGTTCTTAATTCTTTAAACCGCCAAACAGATATTAGATACTGGTCATATTTTAAATTTTGCCGCAATCGAGTGGCAAATATCGATATAAGAGTGAAGTCTCGATATTAGCTTTTACTTTTCATCATCTTTAAATCTGTTTTCCTTCGTCGAGGAAGTCTAGGATTAACATTTATCGTCCCCACATATCCTCCTAAAGTGTCCCTTACCTTTTATTTCGAGTAGCCCTTGGGTCTTGTACAAGGAGAACACTACTATAATATATATATATATATATATATATATATATATAAAATAATTGCTCTTGAGACACATATATATATATATATGTCTCAAGACATATATATATATATATATATATATATATATGTCTCAAGAGCAATTATTTTTTTCTTTATGATTAGTCATTTTTATTTAAAACATCTCAACTGCGCCTCATGGACAAACATAGAAATTAAAGTCTGAACGCGCATCTTTTCCCTTTAGTACTTAAAAAAAACCGTTTATTTCAACAGTAGATGGCGCTTTTGTTAAACAAGATGATTGCCTTTCTTTGGTTTAACGCGCAATATATTAACGATGTTCTCTACTTTGTGTCGTTTTTCCCTCTCCTGAACATTTTCTTCCCCGTCTTCTAATGTACACTGGATTAGATTTTGTATCTATTTTCGTTAACTTTTGTTGTCTTCGTTTTCTCTTTAAAGTATAAAGACCAGGTTTATTCTCTTAGCCATTGATAAATGCATTTATCCATGATCACTGACAATTATTATAGAACTGGTCCATCATCACTGCCGATTATTATAGAACTGGTCCATCATCACTGCCGATTATTATAGAACTGGTCCATCATCACTGCCGATTATTATAGAACTGGTCTATCATCACTGCCGATTATTATAGAACTGGTCTATCATCACTGCCGATTATTATAGAACTGGTCCATCATCACTGCCGATTATTATAGAACTGGTCCATCATCACTGCCGATTATTATATTTGTTTCTGACTTATAATGCGTACAAATGTGGCCAAAATGATTCAAATTTTAGCTTAAATTGCGAAACTCTTGTTACAGTTAAATGCTCGAATCCCACCCAATTTTTAAATGCTAATGTTACTACTGTGACTATATTTTTACTCATAGTCCGGTCAGTACCTAGGTGGGTGGCCGCTTTATATTCATTTACGAGCAAAGGTACGAATCCACTTCTTCTCTCCCACAATGAAGATTTAATTAACAAGGCTTGTATCACTAAAACCATTATTATCTCAAAGAAGTTCTTGTAATCTAAAAATATTTTCTGGCTTTAAATAACCTGCAAAGGGTTGAAAAGCCTTCGAGGCAGATGGGAAATATCGAGTTTTAGTGACGCGATAGCTGGACAGGGAGGGATGATAAAGCGTTAAAGTTTGTTTTCAGCTACAAGAGGAAGGAAGTTGTGGAGAGCTATGATCGTTCAGATCTTGAAGGCATGATAATACTCTAAGAAGCAATTTTTGAAATTTTCTTATCTGAACGTAGGCGAATAAATTCCATTTTCTTTTTTCTTTACGTGTTTGAGCATGCTTTAATACTATTAATTTTATGAGAAATTTGAACAATAAATTTATGCGCTATAAAAAAAGTAATATTTTCGCATATCTG
The DNA here is from genome assembly GCA_903632075.3 of Acanthosepion pharaonis. NCBI lineage: Eukaryota > Metazoa > Mollusca > Cephalopoda > Sepiida > Sepiidae > Acanthosepion > Acanthosepion pharaonis. Next base: position 50,305 of record CAHIKZ030000851.1, on the reverse strand, counting down.
TTCTCATTCATCTGTTTAAACGTATCCGGGCATCTCTCGCCATGCGTGCTCTCATAAAAATCCGTTAGTAATTTTATAGTTAGTTTTTAATTAAATGTTGTTTTAAATGGTTTCAAGACTTTCTTATGGATGCCCTGCATGGCAACAATCTTGTTCAGAAATATCTAAAATCTCAGTTGTATGCAATCGCTTTCTCAGATCGGTGGTTTAAAATAGCTTTGAGTGAGTAAAGCGTGTATGTGTCAGTGAAGGGCATCTTTCTTCGAACCTCGACGACTGGCGCTACAGAATCGCAAACAATAATTTGTATTAGATAAAAGAAACCATATTGCAGCTGGGCTTTTAACAGAAGCAACAACTAAAATGGATGGCACGTGTAAAAACTGTAATGAGAAGATAATGGCATAATCAAAATTCTGACTTTCCAGACTATTCAAAAAAAAAAAAAAAAAAAATGGTTACTGGAAAGAGCGATAACAGCTACTGGACTTGAGGAAGGTATTTTCCTGAATAAGGTTTTAAGAGAATGATTTTTATCAGTTTAAACATCATTTTTAATAGATACGCGTATTTGTGTAGACACCCCGTTTGTTTATTAAACAATATATTTATTTTCGTCTACCGGCCTGAACCTCTCTCCGGCAGGATTCGATCCTGCGTTCCCTTGGGCAGAGGGAGCTACCGTTAGACCTAGCACCCTCCGAGTCACGAAGAGAAGACGATCAGATAAGGCCAAATTTGTGCTTTTTTTAAGCGAAATTTCTCTCGTCATAGATCTCCCGAATTATTTTCATGTCTCTACAGTTTCGTATCCAAACGTAAAAAAAAAAAAAAAAAAAAGTTGGTTAGATCCCGTGACTAGACCCAAAGGGTTGTGAGTTCAATACCAGGCTACAGCAGTGGTTAACCAAAAACTTGAATAGTTGAGTTAAAAAGGGAAATAACTGAGACATTCGGAAGAGGCATGGCACGTGGAACTAGAACATTCTACCCCGGTGAACGAAATAACGGGTTCAGTTCGAAATTCCAATCACTTGAAGAAAGCCGAAGCGTACAACGGCTGAAACGTTGTGAATATGGCAATGAAGATGAAGATAACAGTTCGAATAATGTAAATAATGCAAGTAATCATAATACCCCATCTCGGAAATATAGACAGGTAAACAAAGAATTTTAGAATCTATTTTTTTTTTAATTAATTCGACAGCGAGAATCCATGAATGATTTTTATAAATTTTTAACCAACAGTATCACTTACTACTCCGCCAATGAATGTTTCCTTATAAGGAGACGGCTGATATTGCAATTTAAAATATTTTAATAGCGTTTTAATTAATTCACATACGCACACTGTACGTAATCCGTTAAGAGGGCTGAAGATTGGAGAATCTTTCAAGACGATTCTTAATTACACGTCCATCTCATATTCTTATAACCAAATTGATTCCAGTCGACGCCACTTAACTAATCATTTAGCCTAAAAATCTCCAGCTACGTTTCACTGTGTACATATATGTTGCGATGGGCGGAGATAAATCGAATTTGATGTTAAGTGAATTTTAAAAGGTTGGCATGTGATGGGGGGGGGAGTGGTCTATTGAGCGTCTTTGAGGTGTAAGGAGAACGGCTTTCATCTGAAAGATTTAATAATAAAGTTATGATATAAAGACAGACGAATTTGCAATATCTATTGGCTGTAAAAATTGACGAGAAAATTTAATCTTCCAGGAATGAATTAAATCAAAATTCTCATTAATAACATCGACACTAATATAAGTAAAATGTCAAATTTTCTTCTCTGCGCCCCGTTCTTCACGACGTAGACGTTCATGGGTCACCACAACTTCCTCTCCCTTGTAGCTCTTAACAAGGTTTGTCTTTTGCTATTCCACCTAATCCCTGTTCAACTAACTCTTTGCGCCAAATCGTTAGTTAGGTTTTCACCGTCCTTCTTGCTTTTAACATGTCATGTGATTGTTAAATTTCCTAAGTCCTCTATCCTCAATATGTACGCTAGAATTTTCGCTTGTCTTTTTCTAATTCTAGGTGTCTTTTCTATAAATACTTTCATGCTAATTCTTCGGATGAGCTCTTCGCTATGGTACCTAGACTTTTTAAAAATTTAAGCACCGTAAGACTGGCGTTGAGATCTCAATTTACAGTTGAGCTGTTTAGATATAACTGTAAATTCTATGCTAACGATTTCTTTTCGCTTGTTGAACTCCCTTTCATCCCCGGGCTTTTCAGCCAACTTTAATCTGAAGAAATTTAAATGCAACGTCAATTTGGACTATTTTATTGTTTCAGAAAATATCCCAGCATGCATTTTTGGTCTTTTGCCTATAGAAGGGGAGGGGCAAGTGTTCTGCAGACGTTCCGAGGCGGATTGAAATAAACCTTTTTTTTTCTCTTAGCGAAATTTTATTTTCTCTTCATACTTTTAGTTTCTGGAAGGCTTCTTTCGCTATTCCTATGTGTCTTTGAATTTCCATGTCATATTTTCTGCCGATAGTTAAATTTCTGTACCGGCTTGATTCTGATGTCTTCAAATAAAAACACACACCTTGGACTGTCTCTTTTGCCATTGAGTGTAAATTGTTTTCTTATAGTTAAGTCCTTTCTTCACGCTTTCCTTTGCTACATTGTCCCAGGCAGTTTTCTTTTGAGTCTGTCATTTTTGAGGTACCGAGAAAAAAAAAAACTGAACAGAACAGTTACAGCGAAAATAATTATAGAAAATGCGCAAGGGGAATTTACTGAAACCGAGATGCCAGGTCAGTACCGATAACATTGTAGATTCTTCTTTGGATTATATAATGCAGAGGTGGCCAAAACACTACTCACGAGACGCATGTGTGTCTTTGACCTTTAATATGCGGCTTGTGGAAAATATGTCGGCTTTTCATCACAGTTAATATAAAAGGTAAATAAGAAAAAATTCAATCTTTATATTTATTTACTGGGTATGAATGTGAAACCCAATTGGATTAAAACGTGAATTTAATCTTAACTTATATGTACATTTATGTCTTGCGGCTGTCAAACCTCTGAACTTTACATTAAGCAAGTTTGGCTACCCCTGATATAATGTACAATAGTAACAAGATTATTTTAGGAGAAAACATTGTGGAAATATTTTAGGTCAGTCACTTCCGCATTCCATACATTGTGAACATTGTTTACAGTTGGTATTTTATGAAAAAAATAATTTGTTATTGCTTATAAAAATTTGTCTTGAAATCTTACTTATTATAAAATGCAGGTTGTGTGTCTGTACGTTTATATATTGGATTAGATTTCCTACATTTTTCAACCGATTTCAACAAAACTTCACAGAACTACGTAAAGTTACCTTGCGGTGGTTCTGACAGCGCCAAAAATTCGAAAAATCCAATTGTTTTTGCACGAAATCAATTTGAAAACACGATTAAGAGGCATCAGGAGAATGAAAGGGGGATAACTCATATCGAGTTATACTTATAAAACCCAGGTTGTTTGTGTGTGTGCGTTTTCGTTTATATATGGGATCGGATTTCCTACATTTTTCAACCGATTTCAACAAAACTTCACTTTTTTTGGCAGGTAGTGTTTCTTATTTTCTTGCACACTTTTTTCTTTATTTTTACATTCAGAATGCTTTAAAAATTCCATTTACAAGACAATTGTTTATAATAAAATTCTATTCAATCGGTAGACTCATAACGATTGAAAATAATGTTTTTGTTTTTGTTTGGGTTTGACCAATTCGTAAAAAACAAAAACAAAAAAACAAGCAAAAAAAAAAAAAAAACATTAAGACATGCGTGTCCGTCAAGCTTAAACAATAATCTTTGTCAATTTTATTTTTCAGTCTTTATGATGGTCGATACTTGATCTATCTCTTATTGTTACATCCCCGGGCAGCGCCGGACTCTACTGTTAGTCTTAAATATAATTCAGTAAAACTCAAAAGGTATTTTTGCGGAGATCTCGTGCTTGTAAAACTTTATTTTCTTCAGGGGAAAAACATTTGCCGTGAATATTTTTGAAAAAATTATTTCTAATTTTTCTGTGCGATTTTGAAATTCTTCTTGTTGTAGATGAACAAAATTCGTTTTAATTCGGAGAAATGTTTGAAGACGCGAAAAATGTAAAGTTTAAAACCTTTCAGAAATATTTTAATAATAATTTTCCTTTTATAAATATTAGATTATTTTTTTTTATGGAAGATCAAATGGAAAACAATTCTGAATTTATAATTATGAATATAAAAATATGAATTCTATTAACTTCAATAAATGTTTGTAGAGTAAAGATATGCTTAACCTGTTGGTTATATAAGATTAAAAATAATAAATTTTATATATAAATGAAGCCAGTTTCTACATTTTTTTCAATTTTGATCTTCTGTATTTTTTTTAAAGTGGGTGTTGCTGTGTAGAAGGCTACTGTTTAACTAGTAGAATATATATTTGTGTTTTTAAAATGTTTTTCACTATATTTTAAACGTAAAGTCATCTTTTTCGAAATTTTGTTGATTAATCTTTAATTCTACTAATTTTATTTGAAAAAAGTCTCTTGTAGTGATAATTGATTTTTAAGATATTTTTAAAGTGTTGCAATTTTTCTGTCATCATTTGTTAATGAAAATAGCGGATTTATGATAAATTGTCAGTGACAATGATTTAAAAATGTCTTCAAAACTTATCTAAATGCGTGAAATCATATTTCTTTTTTATAGTTTAAGCTTTAGGCTATTATCTTTCAAATAAAAGCAGCATTTTACTAAAAAGGAGATATTTAACTTATTTTAAACGTGTTTGTTTTTATCTTATGTTAAGATTATGCTCGCCGATTATAAATTCTCACTTCTCCAATGATCGCCTCGATGTCTCGTTAAAAAGGGATCTTTGAAAGTTACACACTACCCTCTAAACCTAACAGTAAGTGCTTAACGGGATACACACTACCCCCCAAAGCTAACAGTTAGTGCTCAACGGGATACACACTACCCTCCAAAGCTAACAGTTAGTGCTCAACGGGATACACACTACCCTCCAAAGCTAACAGTTAGTGCTCAACGGGATACACACTACCCTCCAAAGCTAACAGTTAGTGCTCAACGGGATACACACTACCCTCCAAAGCTAACAGTTAGTGCTCAACAGGATACACACTACCCTCCAAAGCTAACAGTTAGTGCTCAACAGGATACACTACCCTCCAAAGCTAACAGTTAGTGCTTAACAGGATACACACTACCCTCCAAAGCTAACAGTTAGTGCTCAACGGGATACACACTACCCTCCAAAGCTAACAGTTAGTGCTCAACGGGATACACACTACCCTCCAAAGCTAACAGTTAGTGCTTAACGGGATACACACTACCCTCCAAAGCTAACAGTTAGTGCTTAACAGGATACACACTACCCTCCAAAGCTAACAGTTAGTGCTTAACGGGATACACACTACCCTCCAAAGCTAACAGTTAGTGCTTAACGGGATACACACTACCCTCCAAAGCTAACAGTTAGTGCTTAACGGGATAACTTTTTTTGTGTGCGAAGATTATTGGAAGCAGCATAGGATTAATCAAAACGTGTCTTGCAACGTAATGCGGTTAAGAAATTCAAATCGGTACATGTAAATTGCTTTGTTTGTTGACTAAGTGATTCACTATAGCACTCTTGTGTAAATTCCGACAAGTGAATATCATTTACTCTAAGTGACATAGGCATTTAAGAATAAGGTGATCATGATCCTTCATAACTTCATTTTTCTTTAATATCTGTAAACTCCCCATTATTCTAGAGAAATGTTAGTTGTTCGGTGTTGCCGCCTTCCGTCTTAAATTCAGTTGCCCTTCTAGACTGGTTTCCAACCAAGGCTACACATTTCAGTTTGGCCTGCTATTTAACTCTTATTTGGAGTCAAGCCTTTCCAAAGAGGCTTTGTGGGCATACTGGTTTGGTTTATTTTGTTTTACGGCATATCGTCCTCAATAGGTTATTTAATGCCGACGAGTTTTTTAGGCGTATGAATAGAATATGTATTTGTAAGAAATTAGTTTGTAGGTTTCATTGCCATATTTTTGTAAAGAGGGTTTTTGTCGAGGGTCAAATGGTAATGTTACTTTTTAAAAAAATGTATTGTTGGTATTTGTATTATAAAAATTTTTTTTTTATACTTTCATAGTGTTTTGAACCTAATTTGGATGTTAACTATTTGCCCATAGCTGGGACCCTAATAGGTGCTACCACCCCAGGTCAGGGTGAACCTGGGAACACCAGCAATTAAGAGGTGGTTCCATGCTCCTCAAAACCTCCTGATCAGAGGCCTTGATGTAGCTTATCCGCATACCCAAGACCTGTCGTAACTGGGATTTGATATCAGAAATGAATATCAAAAGAGAAAATGCATTTTATGTTTAAAGCTTAGCTCCAGTTTCTTCTTTACCTTAACGTACGGATGAACATCAAATACGCAAATCAGATTTGAAAAGCGAATATGGCATGTTTTCAGCAATTCTATTTGTACTTTTTGTGACGGTTACACACCTGGCCCAGTGTCGGATCCTTTGGTTACGGCGCCAACGGTGACGTCGCTCCTCCTGGTCGCTCCTCCTGGGTCCAAGCGTGCCGCTCCAACCCTTTGGTCAGATGATCACCAGCCTCGCCTTGGGAAATACCTGGTCACTAAAGCAACTATACCGATCTCCGGTCTGTCTACCCACGCTGTGTTTAGATCTTAGACAGACGGGACCAGCAGGGATTTGGGCCGATACAAGTCGAGTCCGACGGGGTGGCAAAACACAAATAAAACAAAAACTCACGACACTAAACAAAATTGCTGATAAAAAAGGGTAACAACCTTTTATATCTTAATGTCCGTTACATAAAAAACAAAATTGTTCTCAATTCCCGACCCGCTCTGTGGACTATGGCACCAAGCTTCTATCACACAATAGAAAAATGTCGAATTACCTACTTTCTAGAATCATGTATGTATGTCGGAGTGTGGTTCAGTTCGACACTGGGGCTAATTTCTATCGATCATTCGCAGTTGATTCTTCTCTCCGACTTGAGTTGTATTTCTTCTTCTTCGTCTGCTTGGGCTGGTAGTTTTCCTGTTTTGTTGGTGGAAGATTTCTTGTTTCAACTTAGCCGCAACTCTCTGTCGTCTGAGGTGGTCTCTTCTCACTGCCGTCCGGGGCTGAACTCTGCCGTAACTCTGCCACAACTCTTGGCGTCCTTCGAGCAATCTCTTCTTCGTCTGCTTCAGGCTGGAAGTTCTCTTGTCTTCGACTTGGGTGGAAGGATTTCTTGTCTGAGGGTTCTCTTGCCCGCAAAGGGGCGAGTGAATCGGGCCTGATGCCCGCGTTCAGGATCTTTCCCTGCCCGCGGTCCAACTCTCAACTCCAACTGCAACTCCAACTCTACTGATTTCTGTCGACTGGGGTCCTGCTTTTATTGACGCCGCAACAAACCGGGGTGGGTCCGTCGGCGTCAGGGGTTTTCTCGATAATTCCAAAAGTCGCATTATTTTTGATTTCTCCATTATCGCTATTGTTTTCACCCCTACTTCCTCATAGTGCTTTTGGTGGGGCGGCGCACATCCATCTCTCTTAGTCTCTCGTATGTCAGGTGACCGCTTTAACCAATCGTTCCTGATCGAGCATTTCTTTCCCTTCTCTTCCGCAGATCACGTGACCGTCTCCGACCAATTGTTATTGATCGAACATCCTTTCTCCTCTTGTTGCGGGCGTGGTTACATCGTTCTTGTTTAAAAAAAAACAAAATCTAATTTTTCCTTTTTTTCTTTTTTTTTTGCGTACGAAAAATGACCATCTTTGGCCTTCTCTCACCTGGACTTTGTCAAACAGCCCGCTGCTAATTAGACTTGACTTCAGAAAGGATCTTTTCCGCCTTCTTGGCGCCCTCTGTGAGCCAAAAGCAACTGTCCCTCTTTTTTACCTCTTTGTTTTTCCTGATAGTCGAAAAAATCTTAATTATCTACTTTGAAAATGTCTCCACTTTATTAACGTGGGTGTCCAATTCTTAACAGGTCAAGATCTGTATATCGTTCCACCGGTAACTCCCCTCAACCCAAAAACACTTTTCTCTGATTAAAAATTGTTTCATTGTTCCCAAAATTTCTCTTTATCCAAATTGATAAGGTGTCTTTCCATGCAAAAGTAGGCTAGGTGCTTTGACCGATATCTGGCTTCCATCAAGCGGCCCGTTTTGATATCATGTCTTTTTTCCCTTTCTTTCTTCTTATTATTTATAATTCTATTCTTCCAATTGTCTTTCGAAAATCGGCCAAGACGCTGACCTAAATCTCTTTCTGACTCCTATCTCCACCCTCAATTGGGTCATGCATCATACAACTCTTTTCTCTTTTCTTCTTTCTTTTTTTTTTTTTCTTTTCCTTCCTTCTTCCCTTAAGATCGTCTAGTACAATCTTAGTGAGTTATTTTCAACTCAGTTATTTTCCGTTTTAAAAAAAAAATCAACAACCTGTTTAGTAACCGAGTAAGAAAAAATTAAATCATATTTCTATGAATATTTCTAATAATGCAAGGTGCCACATTTTCATGAGAAGATATGAGATAAAAGAAATGTGGTTTTCTTTTTTTTATAGTTTAAGCTAGGGTTTATTACCTTAAATAAAATCAGCATTTTACTAAAAGGAGATATTCTAAACTTGTTTTTTTTTTTTTTTCGTATCTTATGTTTTTAAGGTTATGTTCGCCAACTATAAACCTTGGTACTTCTCTTATGATCATTAAAAATGGATCTTTGAGAATTACACATTACCCTCCAAACCTCACAGTAAGTGCTTAACGGGATAACTCACCTGTGTGCAAAGATTATTTGTAAGTAGCATAGGAAAGAACAGTTAAAAATTCAAATTTTAAAATGACTTAAAAAAAATAGCGAGTTTTTAATTTATATTTAAAATACACAAAAACTTCGTAAATTTAAAATAAACAGTTTTAAATTCAGTTTAAAATATCCCCAAAATTTTATGAATTGAGGAAATCAATTTTATTCATTCTAAATAGCAAGGAATCAGTTGAATTGAGAGGTTTCGTGACGTGAGGTCGCGCAGAAATGAATATCAAGGAAAAGAAAAAAAGATGTATGTTTATATAGAGCAAGTCCCAAATTGGAGTGGTTTCAGACATACGGATGGACAGACAGAATTTGCCGTTTATTTAGATTAGAAGTAGCTCTTGCGAATCACATACTCTTATATAGGAATAAAGTGTTGCTGCCGACACTTGAGTTTGACCAAAGAACGTCAGTGAGCAAACACAGGCGATCCCTTTATTGAATTAAGGTAGACCACGTGACCATAGAGGGAACGCATATATGTAGGAAGTAGCTGACGACTAACGATCGTTATTTCTATTCTATCCTCTATTAGTATTCGGCTCACCATTCCTACGCTATCCTCTATTACTATACAGACCGCTATTCTCTACACTATTTCTCTGTTTATATCACTACACGGGTTACTATTCGAGCGAGTATTATCGAACAAGTACTATTAGTGCGAGTACTATTAGAGGGCGTTTGACATCAGAATTGTCCAACGGCGTTACTATAGTTGTATCTGCGACTAGCAGTAGAGCCCGGCGTTGCCCGGGGATGTAACAGTAAGAGATAGATCAAGTATCGACCATCATGAAGACTGAAATATAAAATTGACAAAGATTGTTTAAGGTTGACGGACACGCATGTCTTAATTTTTTTTTTTTTTTCTTCTTTTTTTTTTTACGAATTGGTCAAACCCAAACTCAAACAAAAACATTGTTTTCAATCGTTATGAGTCTACCGATTGAATAGAATTTAATTATAGACAATTGTCTTGTAAATGGAATTTTTAAAGCATTCTGAATGTAAAAATAAAGAAAAAAGTGTGCAAGACAATAAGAAACACTACCTGCCAAAAAAAAGTGAAGTTTTGTTGAAACCGGTTGAAAAATGTAGTAAATCCGATCCCATATATAAACGAACACACACACACACACACAACCTGGGTTTTATAACTCGATATGAGCTGTCCCCCTTTCATTCTCGCGATGCCTCTTAATCATGTTTTCAAATTGATTTCGTGCAAAAACAATTGTTTTTTTCGAATTTTTGGCGCTGTCAGAACCACTGCAAGGTAATTTTACGTAGTCCTGTGAAGTTTTGTTGAAATCGGTTGAAAAATGTAGGAAATCCGATCCAATATATACACGAACACACACACACACACAACCTGGGTTTTATAATAAATATGATTACAAAGTCTCTACTACAACGAGCATTACGAAAGTGACAACGAGTATTCGTTGGTACCACAAAAGTGGCAACATGTGTTTGTTGACATCACAAAACATACTATACAGATATAGAAAGGATCGTTCACATTGACTCGTTGATCCTGACTACGGTAGACTCTTAAAAAAACTATTTGGATTTAATTCAAAATACGAACCCTTAAAGTATGCCTTATTAGAAATCATGAAAACATGTTTTTTTTCTTATCTTTCATTTTTTTTTTTTTTTTTTTTTTAATTTTGGTACCGACATTTAGTTAAACCGTGTTAGCTTTCAAAACTTGGAACGAAAGAATATTAGATCATGCTGAAATTTCTTGTAATAATGGGAAATAATTCATATAGAAAATTCTAATTACTCTAGGATATTTTAGGATGTGCGTTGTAATGAATAACGACTCGGAATGAAAAATTGGAGAGCAGAGTTCGAATTCCGATCGGGTTCGTTACATTCGCTTACGCACAAATATCGTTGGGAAAGGTATGCATGTATCTCTTCTTCCCCTAGGTTGTTTAGCAGGACACACTGGGTCCTATAGCCTTGGGTGGCAACCTACTGAGGGAGAATCATTCTGCCTAGTCAGTCAAGAATCGGAAGAGAAATGATCGCCCAATCGTGTATCACGTATGACACTTAACTGACGGATAGAATGTTTTAATTCCAACGAGTGGCGCCATTTTCGCTGTCACAGGGAAAACAGAATTAGATCAATATAAGAAGCACTCTTCAGAATAACAACTATCCTGAAAGAATAACATCTGCTTTCTTTATCGAAAAATAAGAACAGATGATAGAATTTGAAAGCATTCAGAGGATCTGAGGTCCAAGTATCCTCATCCTCATTTCTTTGAACCCACCGGGCCAATTCCCTCCACATATCAGACTTGCAAGCCGGAGAAGTATTCATCCATCTTCGTGAATTTAAAATAAATTGTTTTAAATTCAGTTTAAAATATCTCAAATTTTATGAATTGAGGAAGTCAATTTTATTCATTCTAAATAGCAAGGAATCAGTTAAATTGAGAGGTTTCTTGACGTGAGGTCGCGTCCGTTTACTGTCGAAATAGCTAAATGCAACCGTCACTTCTACTCCAGCAGTTTTTCTCGTACTTCACACCTGTGGAACTCCCTTCCGTTTACTTACTTCCCTGAGAAATTAAAATGTAACATCAATCGCCATCCTGTGTTCTTCAATCCCGTTCAATCTTTTATTCTTTAGCCAATCCTCCCTGTCCTCTGTGTTCTCTTTCGCTCTCGCTCCATGTAACCTCCCCCATGCGCACAAGTGGCATTCTCGCCTTGCATGGAGTGAAATGATTTAAAGAAAAAAGAAGTAGACTTGACGCAGCCCATTCCTTTGCAGCTCAAACACCAGTCGATGTCCTTCAACATGAATGTCCGCTTTGCCGTTGATTGCATCGAGGTGGAGTGGGAGGTTACCCTTCGTCCTGGCCGTAGACATCAGTCGAGGAAACCCACCACTAAGCGATAGTGTCATCTTCGCATTAGTTGTGTGTAATGTATATATTGTATATTTATATATATTTTATATATATATTATATATTTATATATATATATATATATATATATATATATATATATATATATATTATATATATATATATATATATATATATATATATATATATATATTATATATATATATATATATATATATATATATATATATATATATATATATATATATATATATATATATATATATATATTATATATATATATATATATATATATATATATATATATATATATATATATATATATATATATATATATATATATATATTATATATATATATATATATATATATATATATATATATATATATATATATATATATTATATATATATATATATATATATATATATATATATATATATATATATATATTATATATATATATTATATATATATATATATATATATATATATATATATATATATATATATATATATATATATATATATATATATATATATATATATATATATATATATTATATATATATATACACTTATGGAGCTTAGTCTATCCAATTGTGCTAGATGGACTTTAACCCTACAATGAGGCTGTTTATAATCTTGCTGCCTGGCTAGTCATCCTCCTTACCAGAAAACCTTAATCATCGCCAGCCATATATGCCCGACCATACGGCAGATAGTATTCGTTTTATGGTACCATTAATACACATAGTGAAATTTTTATATCCACTCACTGTCTTCATATTTGAATTCTCTGATAAATCACACTTCTTATGTTAATGATTGAATAAGCTCCTTGCTTGTCACATGGCTGTGAAATACCCGGGAAAATGTTCCTGTTGTTTCGTTAAATATTTGAACTTAACCTTTTTAACAAAAATCTGATATAACAATCACCAGTATAAATGCAGGTCATTATTTAAAGAAGTAAAAGGGTACAAATGAAAAGAATAAAAACTGACAAGGTGTTCCAGTCATTGAAGCAGTCGTAAAACGCAGGAAGGCATCGTTTTTATTTTCTCACTAAAACTAAACCGCATCTCTGGTATCTTTTTCTTCTGTTTTTTCCTCGCAGTAAAAACAGAATACCCAAGATTATCCAAGATAATGGCAGTGCTTAACATACGTGTTAACTAAATATGGAAGGAGGAACAAAGCAGAATTATATGATGTACTTATTTGTGGTAATGGCAGGGCGTAGCGTACATGTTAACTATGGAAGGAAGGAAAAAACGGTTATAATACCACATAAATTTGACGGCATATAAGGTACACTTTTTTTTTATACTAAAAATATCTCTTAAAATTCCCCTACGTCTTATATGCCATATGTAGGTTTATTAATTTTACTAATTACAAATTGATTTGCCCTGCTGAAATTGGGGTGCGTCTTACACACCGTCAAATACGGTACTTATTTTGTTTTTCAAGAAACCAATATTTTTTTTTTGTTTTTGCTTTCATCGGTAGGTTGAAAAATTTATTCACTTGATGAGAGAAATGTAGTAGTTTTCTTTTCTTTTAAATTTAAAAAAAAAAAGTAATTCAGAAAGATTGGATATTAGTTTTTTTTTCTATTTATCTTCTATTTCTTTTATTTTTTTAACATCGGCGTCTTCTAAATATATTTAAAACTTAATTCGCAAAAACTTTCTCATATGTCACATCTCATGGTAACAGGTGCGCGCATGGAAGCGAAATTAGTCAGAAATGCAAGGATGTAATTCATTTTCTCCTATTGGAACAATGAGTGATTTGACAAGTAACACTAACAGTAATAATTCACAAAGCTGTCATATTTTATTCCTATTTATTTTAATCAAGCAAGCTCCGGAAATAAGCTGTAGCTGTCAGATATTTTTTAAATGTGTTTTTCTTTCTTTTTCTTTTCGGTTCGAGAACGCCATCTTGTGTGACTCATTGGGCAGGTGCTAACATGGCACACTCGAGAAAATTGAATAATGGATTCTGTCATCCACTGTTTTTCTAAATCTTTTAGAATTTCTTTACTTTTACTCTGTTCGATTTCGCTTAGGCTTTCGTTGACCAACTCTACTTGTTTTATTGGCCGTCGATGACTACGTCGCGTTGTCTATTCGGTTTTCGGACTTGCACCCCTGTGTTGTTCAGATTTGCTCTTCGGCGCCTCTGCATCTTTCGGACTTGCGCCTCTGCATCTTTCGGACTTGCGCCTCTGCGTCTTTCGCACTTGTGCCTCTACGCCGTTCAGATTTGATCTTCGGTGCCTCTGCGTCTTTTGGACTTGCGCCTCTGCGTCTTTTGGACTTGCGCCTCTGCGTCTTTTGGACTTGCGCCTCTGCGTCTTTTGGACTTGCGCCTCTGCGTCTTTTGGACTTGCGCCTCGGCGTCTTTTGGACTTGCGCCTCGGCGTCTTTTGGACTTGCGCCTCTGCGTCATTCAGATTTGATCTTCGGCGCCTCTGCGTCTTTCGGGCTTGCGCCTCTGCGTCTTTCGGGCTTGCGCCTCTGTCTCATTCAGATTTGATCTTCGGCGCCTCTGCGTCTTTCGGACTTGCACTTCTGCGTCTTTCAGATTTGCTCTTCAGCTCCTCTGCGTCTTTCGGGATCTCGCCAAGGCGCTTCTGCGTCTCTCCAGCTTTCGGCCTATCGCCCTGTCCCTCTGTATCTTTTGGGCCCTCGCTCCCCCCCCCTCTGCATCATTCGAGCGAAGGGAATGTCTAAATTTATATTTCGATTCTCCTATGTGTAGTCACTAGAATCCAGCATATTCAGCTGAATTTTGTTTTAGTTAATTATTTGAAACCATACCTTGACTGATGGTCTATTGACTTTTTGTTATTTAATGCGCGTAAATAATGCAGGAGTTAAGTAGCTTATTTATCGCTATTTCCATGGCAAATGTTCGTATGATTCACATCTCTTAGTTCCAACAGTTCGTAAACGGGATCGAATCATTATCAGTTCTTTTGTGTTTTATTGGTAGGTAGGAAGTTCCACTCAGACAACTTCTTCCCAAGAACTGTTACTTTGTAAAACAAATTCCCGAGACAATGCTTTTTCCAATCACTGCCATCTTAAGCTCAAGTCTAGAGTCGACCGTTATCTATCCTCCATATACTAATAATCTACATTTATTTTCTACTTCATTCAGTAAGTCTCTACCTTGTGTGGATTGAGTATTAAGAATATTTTCCAAAGGAAAAACTCTGCTAAAGCCAATAGGTCGTAACGTACGTGTTACTAAGTTTTTAGGAAATTCGTTTATCAAAACTTCAGTGTCGTGGTTAAGGACACATGATTATGAAATTTAGTCAAAACGTATCAATACGTCATTAGTGAGAAGCCGATTGGTCCGTGTTTCCCCATACAGAGTGAGATGCGGGCAGAACAGATAATTGTTCTGGGGATCTTGCCCAAATCGCCGGAGATACGAGAAGGAAGCCGAAGTTACTCTCACGTGAAGGCAAAGTAACTGACACACACTGTGGTTGTTCTATCAGAATAGGTGCAAAAGACCGATTTAGGGTTCATGTCTCTCCATCCCGCTGTTAAGTAGTAGAATTGGGCAAACGAAGATGCTAGATTGGGAGATAGGAATAAATTGTCGCTGCTGACACTTGAGTTTGAACATAGATCGCTAGTGAGCTAACACAGGCGATCCCATTATTGAATTAAGTACACCACGTGACCATAGAGGAAACGCATCTATAGGAACTTGCGTGACGTCTAGATTATCTACTCTATTCTATCCTCTATTACTATTCGGATGACCATTTCTACACTACCCTCTGTTACTATTCGAACCGCTATTCTCTATGCTATTTCACTATACGGATTACTATTCGAGCGAGTATTATCGAGCAAGTACTATGAGTGCGAGTGCTATTCGAAGGCGTCTGACACCAGCATTGTTCAACGGCGTTACTATAGTTGTATCTGCGATTACAAAGTCTCTACTACAACGAGCATTCGTTGGCATCACAAAATCATCTTAATTTTTTTTTAACAATAGTCTATTTTTGCTATTATTCCAGGTTTTATAAATCTTGAGAATCTAGGAGTAGGTAGGCTCGCTTATTGTCCGGTTCACACTCTTCCCTGAGAAGAGGTTGTTTCCAGTTTAGGATTGAGTTTCCGGTTCCTTCTAAATTCTACTTCAATTCTATACTTTTCAGTAATTATTATTATTTTCCTCTTTTAATAGAAGTAGATAGGTATGCCTATCGTCCGCTTCACAATCATCATGATGAAGGAAGTCAAGAGATTTTTTTAAGATGATAGATAGAAAATGGTTTCGTTTTGGAAGCGGCGTTAAAATTTACAATCCACTTATTGCCTCCACAGATCGCATGTCAATTTTTGAGATCAACTGCCAACGAGTCCGGTAAAAGTTAGGTGTCATTCTATCATTTTTGTTCGATTATTTCTACCCTTATCTCACTAGAAATAATTCTCCAATCAAAGTGATAGCGCTATAGTTGTATAAATAAATGCTTAGCCTTTCTTTTTTTTAAACTAATTTTTCGCTCCTAGAGAAACTGTAGGGTTGAACCTAATTCATCAACAACAAGGCTGCGTAATGGAATAAAATAGTTTGTGATAAGCTGCAATCGTGACTGGTGAGAAGTCAGTGTCAGCTAAGTGATGATGCAACGATACTATAGTTTATTTTAATTTTTCTTCAAAACTGATCTCTGATAAAATCATAAACGGATCTAATTCTAGCTTATTCAGCAATGGATGTTGTATGTCAATTCCACTTGGGTGGACTTTAATTCCAACAAACGTTCAATGGAAGGTATCTTTTTAAGTGAGCAACCATTCATCGTGACTGGTGAGAATTCAGCCACTTCGGTGATCATGCAACGATATTATTTCTTTTCTTTTCTTACTGATTAAAGTTGTTGCATCGAACCGATTAAACTTAGTATTTAACATTTTCTCCTTTCTTTTTATAGGTGAATGTTTCTGAGTGGCTCAACTATTGGACCGATTTTCGGGAGGCAGCAAAGGCTGGAAATGATTGGCCAACATGTTCACTAGCTGGCAATGTAGACTACCAATGGCATTCGGAATTTGTCGATCTTATATTCGATGTCATGGATGGAAACGGTGAGTATTCGTTCAGTTCGTTCTTTTTATTGTATACTAGTTGATTTTTGTGTATTATATATTATGTAATTATTGATACCACGATTAAATTGATGAGACTTATGGGTCTCCAACACGACTGGATCAAGACACCTGAATTGTCTAGTGTTTCTTATGAGCAACGAAGTAGGATATTCAAAGCGGCCATTCACTTGGCCAACGCATAGAAACATCGGTTCCCGTACAATCACCGAAGTTAAGCAACGTCGATCTTGGTCAGTACCTAGATAAGTGACCACTTAAAAATACCAGGAGCTCTAACTTTCGAAGTGCAGGTGAGTTAAAGGATAGTGGCTCTGAATTTTTAATCGGAGAGCCGGGTTCCAATTTCAGTTGCGTTTGTTATTTTCACTTACGCTTACGTTGGCAAATGTGTGAATCCACCTCGGCTCCCCCATCGTTGGGTTAATTAAAAAGACTTTTATCACTAGAGCATTATCTCTCAAAAGAATTCTTATCTAAAAATATTTTCTGGATTTAAATATTCAGTAAATGGTTAATAAGCAGTAGAAAACGAATCAATTAACCAATCCACTTGACTTTCGAGAACAAGGTCCACCAAGGCTTATATTACTAGGATAACAGTTAAAATGGGTAGTGAGTTCCAATATCGGCGTCTAGAGAGTAGTTCCAAGCTACACGTGAGCGAGTTGATAGATATGGGAATAGGTTGGTAGAGAAGTCAAAGTTCTCGCGGATTGTAAGAAGTTGGTCCGTTAGTCTGTCATGACAGTAGTAGTTTTTTTTATATTTGGCCATATCGAGTAATTGTTTTTTATATATGACAATTTCGATTGTTTTGTATATGGTGACTTTGAGCAATTAATTGTTTTATATATGGTGACTTTGAGCAATTAATTGTTTTATATATGGTGACTTTGAGCAATTAATTGTTTTATATATGGTGACTTTGAGCAATTAATTGTTTTATATATGGTGACTTTGAGCAATTAATTGTTTTATATATGACTTTGAGCAATTAATTGTTTTATATATGGTGACTTTGAGCAATTAATTGTTTTATATATGGTGACTTTGAGCAATTAATTGTTTTATATATGGTGACTTTGAGTAATTATTTTTTTTTAAATATGATTTCGAGTAATTGTTTTTTTTTTCTATACATGTAGATTTCGAGCTTTACCATTTTCTCCTATGTCGAATTTTAAAGCAAGCGATTTTATTCTGGTGCTAATTGTTGAAGTGAGTCGTAATTATTAGAATTTGAGTCTTCATCCCGAAAACATTTTAATCAAACTAATTGGCGCATCATGACCTCTGAAATATTCTCGGTCTATCATGAGAAACAAATTTTTGTATCTATTTCTCTTGGTACCAGATTTGTTTTACACTTGATTATATTCAACTAAACCCAACAAAACTCCAGAACGAGATATGTGATTGGTTCCAGCGGTCTGTCTTCACAAACAGTAACTCCTTCAAATGGGGGTAGTAGTGTTCAAAATGCTAAATACCAATGGAGCAATTTTCGTCTCTAGTCCTGTATACTCTAGAGGATGAAACTTTAAACCTATGGTACAAGGCCAGGTTTAAAGTGTCATCCCCTAGAGTTTCAAAGGAAGGAGCCATTTTAAGAGTGCAATCATTCATCGTAACTGGTGAGAATTCAGTCAGCTCGATGATAATGCAACGATACTATAGTTTAATTTCTTTTCTTACTGATTAAGGCTGTTGTATGAGCGTAAGCGGGGGGTAATAAGTGCAGTTTATGAAGATATGTTGGATAGCTTGAGGTTGACCTTAGACTTGAAGAGGTTAAGATTGTAGTGGTCCCGGAATTATCCGCCATGGCGTCGGTTGCATAAAGTAGCAGTTATTGAAAAGAAGTTCTCTAGGCAGAGATTCCCTGTTACTAATAAAATGAGGATAATTCAACTCTGTGTCCGTCGCCTGGTAGCTTCTGGCCGTAAACTGTTGGGACTAAAGGATGCAGAGCGTCTGAACATTTGTCACGAAAATATTGATAGGGTATCGAGAATCTTGAGATCAATGCTCGTGAGAAACACTGAAGGCTTAAAATTCATCACCCACAAAGCCGCGTAAGGGAATAAAATAGTTTGTGATAAGCTGCATTAGAAATAAATAAGCCACATGAAATACTGAGATATAGGTGATAGACGCTGTGATGTAATGGGTATCGGAAAGTCGAGTTCGAATTTCTGTTAGGTTCGTTACATAACATACGCGCAACTACTCTTGGGTATGAATTCATCTCTTCTCCCCATAGAAGGACAGACTGGGTTCTACAGCCTTGGTTGGCAATCAGTCTACCGCTGAAACAAATAGCAATCTACTGTGGAAAAATCTGTCTAGTCAGTCATGTATCGAAAGAGACAATATCGGACCAAGCTTATCACTTATGACACCTGACTGACTGAAGAAGTGCATTTCATAAGGATATGTAGAAAAGATAATGGTCAGTCTTAGACTTGAAAAGGTTGAGATTATAGTGATCGGGGAAGCATCCTCTCGGGAGTCTGTTCCACAAGTAGCGGTTCTTCGAAATAAACTCTCAATCGAGCTTTTTTTATTTTTTTAATGGACTAGATGAAGGGGTGGCCATAATTTGTCCCGATGTACGTGGCATGACGTGTCTTAGTTGTAAAGGTCTGAACTAAGAAACAGAGCCCATTTCGGACCATTTTCTATGGAAGTAGCGACAAGCTTTCGACTAATGACGAAAAAGCATTTACTTGGTCCAACAAATATATATTTTATAAACATCTCTTTTCTTGTCAATATTAATAGTAATATTAGCCGTTTCCGTACAAGGAAACATTTAGCATTCATTAACTGAGCAGCCAGTATTGCTATCTGTTGTAATTTATAAAATCTTTCTCTTTAAAACAATTTTTCAAGAAAATTAATTCATCAAGTCCAGTAGCTGTTATCGTTCTTTCCAGTATTGATGGGGTTTTCTTCCTAACCTTTTGTTTGAAGTCGTGTGGATGTCAACATTTTGATTGTTATTATTTTCACTTCAAGTTACATGTGCTATTCATTTTAGTTGTTGCTGCTTTTGGAAGTCCTCAAGTGATGTGGTTTCTATTATTTGGTTCTTTGTGATTCTATAGCGTCAGTCCACAATGTTTAGGGAAGGGTGATCTTTGCCAAGACGCCTAGGTTTCACTCTACAAGGCACTCAATATACTTGTGAATATGAATCACATAAACCGATTATTATGCAGTGAAGATTTCAAATAATCTTTTCAGTCATAAACTGTGTGTCAGAGTACAGACTTATTGATCCTAGCCTGTGCACATCTTTTTGCGCATGTCAGGGATTTGTAATGTATAGCGGCTCGGAAGGAGAAATTGGAGATCAGAGTTCGAATTCCAGCCGATTTCGTTACTTTTACTTACGCACAAATACCCTTTGGAAAGGTATTGATCCATCTCTTCTCCACACAGCCATGTGTAGAATAGCCAGACGGACTTGGTTGGCAACCAGTATACTGCAGAAAGAAAGGGCCATCTAGCGCGGGAAAATTTACTGTCTAGTCAGTCATGACTCGAAAGAGACATGATCGTTCAAGCGTGTGTTACGTATGACACTTAACTGACTGAAGAAGTGCAGTTTATATGTAAGAAAGATAACGTTTAACCCTTGACTTGAAAAGGTTAAGATTGTTGTGATAGGGAAACATCCTCTCGGGAGTCTGTCCCACAAAGTAGCGGTTATTCGAAAGAAACTGTCCCAGTGGAACTACCTTCTTTCTAATTGTTGTGGTAATTTACCCACGTACTCATGGACTCTTCCAGCTATAAATAGGAGCAGGTACTGCCTTTTGGGAGGTGACATTTCCAGCGGTCAGCTCTGACAGTCGGACCGAACATTCTTGCTATAAAACTCGCATTTGTATATGTTTGTATTACTGTTTCTGTTAATATATTTTAACTTAATTCCTCTCTTGTGTCTTTATTTCTGGCCCTAACAAGGCCACAGCACTAATGAATTATAATGTGGGTGGGATCCGATTCTGCTTACGTTTACTTACGCGCAAATATCCGTAGTAAAGGTATGAATCATCTCTTCTCCCCAGATATGGGTTAAATAACACACGTTGTATATGGAAAAATCATTATCTCCTAAAATAATTAACACCATATTCACTTGCAAAAAAATAAAATAAAATAAAAAATAATTCAATATTCTCACAATCCAAAATATTCTTCAGCTTTAAATAACGCAGAAAGGGTTGATAAGTAGTAAGAAAAACAAAAATTATCAATCACCAGGGATTTAGGTCGTCAAAAAAAGAAAAAGAAAGTAATGTTTGTTTCTCTTCATTTCTTTTTTGTCTTTCCGCCTTTAATCACTTGATTGTTTCTCTCCCATCGTTACTCTACCAGTTTTACGCGGAAGAATTTAATCATTCTCAGTGCGAATATGTCAAAATCATTAAACGTATAAAAATAACTATATTGGAGAAAGGAGTGTTGTTGTTGTTTCACTCAAAAGTAGAAGAATCTGCTTTTGCGAGAGAGAGAGATTACTTAAAGAATGAGTTTGGATAAGTAATCAGATAAAAGTACATTTAAAATCAAAGAACAGAACTTAAAAAAAAATACGTCTCCTTGAAAACAAAAAAAAATAGAAAAAAAAAAAAAACAGACGATGTAAGCATCTTATGGGAATTGTCTTGGAAATGTGTTTATTTCATATGTGTACTAGGTTATAAGAATTGGCAGACATATTAAAAAAAAAAAAATAAAAAAAAAATTATCAAAGGCTATTTCCATTTTAGCAACATCTTGAACATCCCAGACGTTTCTTTATGAGTGTACGACTCGCTTTTCTTCCGGCGATAGACTAACATCTTTTTGTAAGAACCTTCAGAAAAAGAGGCGTTTAAGTTATACTAGCGCTATTTTTCTACTCGACTAAACGAGTATGATTAAACTTTTAAAAAATCTTACTACAAGCAAGGCAATAAAGCCACTAAGACGCAAGAATGTTAGAGAATATGAGAAGAAAATGAGAGTGAACAAAAAACAAGAGTAAATAACGATTTCAATTTTGATAAAATTAACTGGTAAGCAAAAAGCCAGAAGTGAGTCCTACAAGCTAGAAGTGCAATAGAAAAACCTGTTAGCATAGAACTTACGGTTACATTTAGCCCTTTTAACATTAAAATGATGAGACCATGCCGCCAATCTTGCATAGCGCTTAAATTAATAAAATCTAGGTACCATAGAGGAAAGTTCATAAGAACACTTATAGAAGCTACGTTACAGATGTGGGAAAGTGATTGAAGCCATGATGTCAGGTCAGGTCCAATAGCGTTGCAGATTCTGTTTTGGATTTTTATCAAGAATCTTTAAGTATATAGCAGGGGGCACCAGACCGGATGTGACCGCCACAGTCTAAGCACGGACGAATGGTAGACTTATAAGTATGTAAGATAGATTCTGACGGGAAAAATTGTCTCGCACGTCACAGTGAACCAAATTTTCTAGCATCAGACGTATGAATTAATTCAATATAATCTTTCCACTTTATGTCAGCGGAAAACATTAGTCCGAGAATTTTCTTCAATATCTATCCCCGCCACCAGTACGGAGATTATCTACTACGCTTATTATTTTTCAAATAATTTTCTTCGGGGTATGTTCCATGTGTTCGTTAAAATTTAAAAAAATAGTCGGTACGCTTGTTATGTATACTGAAAAATTTCCACAGGAGTGGTTTTTATTTACTTGACTCCCTACTGAGTCAAGTTATGACACAAGGTCGATTTTTAATGTGGGAACCCGAGTGTCTTCGCTGAGGCCGCTAGTTTTAGTTGGTTATAGCTGGTCCAAGCTGGTCAGAGCTGGTCTAAGCTAGTCATAGCTGTGATACTAACAGCGCAGGTACGGATCCCTGTGACCGGCAAGTATCCGAATATGTATACCCTTTCCAAAGAGGGGTTTACACACCTTCCATGGGAGAGGTTATTACAGATGACAATTGTGTTTGTTACAAAAGAGTATTAAGGAGAGTATTTCCTCGTGATCAAGTAGCAAATCGCACTTTCTAAGCTAGAATCTATTTTTCTTCCTTGCTTTCTTTTACATCTCGCATGCTTTGTTGCGTTTTTAAATCTTGCTTTCTTCACATTTTGCCTTCTTTCTTCGTGTTTTGCCTTCTTTCTTCGTGTTTTGCCTTCTTTCTTCGCGTTTTGCCTTCTTTCTTCGCGTTTTGCCTTCTTTCTTCGCGTTTTGCCTTCTTTCTTCGCGTTTTGCCTTCTTTCTTCACATTTTTCCTTCTTTCTTCACATTTTTCCTTCTTTCTTCACATTTTTCCTTCTTTCTTCACATTTTTCCTTCTTTCTTCACATTTTTCCTTCTTTCTTCACATTTTTCCTTCTTTCTTCACATTTTTCCTTCTTTCTTCACATTTTTCCTTCTTTCTTCACATTTTTCCTTCTTTCTTCACATTTTTCCTTCTTTCTTCACATTTTTCCTTCTTTCTTCACATTTTTCCTTATTTCTTCACATTTTCCTTCTTTCTTCACATTTTTCCTTCTTTCTTCATTTTTCCTTTTTCTTCACATTTTTCCTTCTTTCTTCACATTTTTCCTTCTTTCTTCACATTTTTCCTTCTTTCTTCACATTTTTCCTTCTTTCTTCACATTTTTCCTTCTTTCTTCACATTTTCCTTCTTTCTTCACATTTTCCTTCTTTCTTCACATTTTCCTTCTTTCTTCACATTTTTCCTTCTTTCTTCACATTTTTCCTTCTTTCTTCACATTTTTCCTTCTTTCTTCACATTTTTCCTTCTTTCTTCACATTTTTCCTTCTTTCTTCACATTTTGCCTTTATTTATTTCTTCTTTTCCTTTCATTTTAATTCCCTTCATTTCTCATTCTTTCTGTCTCTCTTCCATCTTTCTGTCTCTCTTCTCTGAGTGTCTCCTTATTCTGGTTGGGATCTGGTTTTGTGTATTTGTGTCTCCCTATGTGAGCTTTATCTCGGATTTGGAGAGTGTCGCTCCATATTTCTGGCTTAGTTTAACCTCGTGTGGTTGTCTTCCCCTCCTCGTTCTTTACTTTCGTGTTTGTCTTCATCATTTTCTTTCTGTCATATGCTTCCGTGTGTGTCTCCATCGCACTCGAGTGTGTGTCCATCACTCTTTCTGTCTGACCTCAGCGCTTATGTCTTTTTGTCTCTGACCTTGACTCACGTATATGAATTTGTTTCTCTTTCTGTCTGACCTCGACTCTCGCCTGTGAGTGTCTCTCTCTCTCTCTCTCTTTGTCCTACCTCAACTGTCGTCTATGTTTCTCTCTTTGACCTTAGCTCTCAGTGTGTATATCTTTCTCTTTCTGTCTTTTTGAACTCGGCTCTTGGACGTGTATCTCTTCCCTATCTCTCTTTGTCTGACCTCAGCTCCCTGTATGTCCCTCTCAACAAATTCTTTCTCACGTATATTGTATCTAAAGATAAAATCATCAATTCAACGTTACAATTCTGGTAACATTGATCTTATGTCATGAATTCTATTGACGTCATTCTCTTTCTTTTGAGGAGGCGCGTTTCTGTATTGCAGCTGATTGTTAGAAGTCTTGTGAAAGACATACTAAATTATTATTGCCTGAAAAGGTGTTACGCTCTCACAAATTGATTTTCGAAAAGATCAGTGGGGCTCCATTTTTACGAGGAGATAAAGTGATTGTCTGGAAGTGCCAAGTGTCCATCGAAGAGAAATATCATCTGATGGACAAAATGTTTTCTTCCTTTTATTATGGATAACCAGAAACAGCTTCCCCTCATTTGTGTTTCACCTTATTACTAATCGTTTTTAGTTTCCTCCTCCATTATATCAAATATAATAGAAAAAAAAAGACCTGTCATTCAGGTTTAGGCTCCGATTATATTTTGAACATTTATCATTGTCATTTTTAAGAGTTCATTGATATAATCGTGTAAAAACAAATAACAATAACACTATAACATATACGCTTGGTACGCTGTTAGTTGATTCACTGGTTTTGGTTAAAACATTGCTAAGCGCTCAACGAAATCCAATATAGCATCAAATGACAATTGATGAAAATCTTCAAATTCCATATACAGACTTAAAATCTAAAATAAATAAATACATAAGAAACAAATGGCAAAATTCATGGAAAAACCAAACCGGAAATAAACTTTCAAATTAAACCTAAAATATGAAAAATGGGGAAATACTCGGAAAAAAACAAGTCGTCATAACCAGAACACATATAGGACACACATATTTAACCCATTCTTATATATTAAAAAAGACAAATCCACCAAAATGTAGATGTGGAAGCCTAATCACAATAAAACATATTCTATTGGAATGCAAAATCATAACTAGAATAAGACAAAAATATCTCGATGAAAAAGGTTTAAAAGAAATTTTCAAAAATACAGAAACAGAAAAAATATACAGTTTTCTCAAGGAAATAAAGATCCTCAATAAAATATAACCCTTTCAAATAGTGTATATGTATGTGTATATGTGTTTATAAACATATATGTGCATGTATGAATGTAAATATTATGATACACAATCCAAAACAATCACAAGAAAAAGCAATCCCAAAAAATACAGAAGATTATGAAACCCAACAGCCTTTTCAACCTTTTATACAAAATAACCATCTTAAATTCATAAATTAATAAGGCTTCGGCATAAATTGACCCAAATAGGAGTTGACATGCCGTTAAATCCAACATCCATCCAATATAGCATCAAATTCCAGAGAGCCTGATTACAATGAAGTGCCACTTTAATATTCCGAGGTGGGTGTTCAACTATTTTCAAATTCTCTGAATTTTTTCATATTATTCATGTACATGAGGCGATATGTAAATTGCTCATCTGAACATCGAATTTCCAACATAATTATCGAAACCCAATACTCGCTTACCAGCCTCGACAGTGTTCAAAACTATTTCCACAGCCATGTGGGTGATGAATAGTTTTCTACTCTATAGCTCCTTTAACAATTACACTAGTCGCACATCTAAGCACACAGCACCTGGTATTCCAAAGATGTCACCCATCTCGGTACTAACTAGGATCGACGTTACTTAACGGGAACCGGTGCTTCAACGTGATGTGGTGGTATGCCTTTTTCTTTTAAGTATAACGGTAATCTTTGAATTGAAATTATAACCGAATCTATTCCGGTGAATGACTAATGCATAGAAAATATTGTTTTGGAAACCTATCATTTCGATTTCTAGTAAGATCGCTGAAGAACGAACTCATGAAGTGTGAATTCTTGGTGAGATAAAACATTCACTCGTCGTCGGAATTTTATTTGAATTCCTAAATTTTTCACTATGTATTTTTGGGAGAAGCGTCTGTTTAAATTTCTGCTTCAGGTTTAAGTTTGTTATTTATAAAAATCTTTTATTGCTTTTGAAGTACTTGTAACAAAGCCTTATTAGTCTGAAGTCCTTTCGAAGGACAAAACGGAGAAGATTATATAATTAATCCTATAATTACGACATAAATAACGTAATTGGTGTATAATACTGGAAAGATAGCCAAATTAAGATATTTTGTTTAATTTTTTTTTCTTAGTGAAAAATATCTGCGCAAAAGTTGAAAAATTGACAACTCCCCACAAGTTTAGCCGATGAAATATCCTGATAAATGTAGTTTTAAGTTTATAAAGTCAGTGGCTTTTCGTTTTGAAAATTGTTACAGATAGCTACAAACATAAGATTTTTTTTGGCCTGCAGACAGTAGGCGTGACTTTGTTCTTCCTTTTGGAACGCGAGATAGATCAAAAGATGAGCGTGACACGTAAATTTCAAAATTCCCTTTGAAATAAACGTATTTTAGACACACAAACACAACTGACCAAGTGAGAAGAAGCCGCTTGCGATAAAAATGTGGGGATACACAGATACAGATCTGTTATTCGTGTAAAAAAAGACCGATGATCGCTGCTGTCTCCATTATTTTTATATGGTAATTGATGTGGGCTTAGCTCATTATAGTAAAGAATTTATATTTTTAAAAAAATATCATTATTAAGGATTTCTTTCTTTTTTTTGTTTTCTATTCCATTGTTTTGAAATATTTTGCAAAGTTGTTAAAGCAATTTTTGACATAAAAGGAAGCTAATTGTCAAAACAAAGTAATTTTTCCTTTTTTTTCGTTTCATCCTAAGTAAGGAAATAAAATTACAACACTCAGGGGATTACTGAGTGTGAAAGTATATGAGAAAAATCATTAAGGAGAGATATAAGGATTCAAGGAGTCGGATGATGATTGACATTCCATTAAAACAACAAGACACAAGGAAAAAACAAAAAGAGGCTTACCGGCTTTCGATCCTCGATCTCTAGAGCCAATCTAAGACAAACCTGTAAATGGTGGGAACAACATTAAAAAGCAAAAGAACTACCAGGGAATCGGCAGAACAAAATTATATAATTACACTCCGATTATATTAAGACCCAGCAGCCATTCCTTTTGATAAACCTTATGTATATTGTATCCAGTATTCTCAAATGGTAATCAGTGTGCACTCTGCTGATTATGGTAAATAAATCGCTGGTAATTAGCATGCACATTCTCCCTTCTCTAAGCAGAAAGAAATAGCTGTTAAGCCTTTAATATAATTGTGTGATTATATATAATATATTTCTCCTCTGCTGATTCTCTGGCAATTCTTAGTGACTGTTTTTTTTTTTTAAATGTTGTGCACACATTTACATTTATCCTCGACTAACTCTGAAGTGTGGCGGTCGAAAACGGGTTAGTATGTTTTTTAAAATTAAATTTTTTTTTTTTTAACTCGATTCACTCCAAGCAAGGCAACGAAAGTGAAAGAAGAAAAGAATTCAATCCTAAAAAGAAGGAAAGCGATGAACCACTATGATTAAAATATCAGGGAGGAGTGTGAACCGGACGGTAGGCGAACCTATCTACTCCTATTAAGGGAAAATAAATAGTAAATAAAATATCAGAGTTTAGGCCGAGAGGTTGGAAGTATAGAGTTGAGATAGACATTATAGGGAACCGGAAACTCAAACTTAAACAAGAAACAAAGGATAATCTTCTATTCCTGTTCAAAAGACCAGGGAGGAGTGTGAACCGGACGATAGGCAAACCTGTCCAATTCAATCGTTTTGATCCACCTCTTTCTGGCTATTTATGTAATTATCCTTGTTCTTCACCCCTGTTGTGTTTTTCGTTTCGTTCATACAATAGGTTTGCTTTGTACCCCTCCCACATATATAACGCTTTAACCTTTTAGGTACTGAACGTTTTAGCATAGCGCATTTTCAGTCATCGATTTTAAAATGGTTTTTGTTTGGTTAACATCTTAAAAGATTACGAACTTTACATTTTTCACCATATGCCAAAAACTGATGCATTCGTGTTATTTCAACTTTATTAACATCGAATGAAAATCTTATACTCGATGTTAAAAATAATCGATAGAAAGACCATGCATTAAATAGGGTTATGTTCTGAAATAGAAAATTATATATATATATATATATATATATATATATATAATTTTCTAAGTTATGAAGAACTTGATAATCCGTATGGGTAATCCCAAGGAGGATGAAATCCTGAGAGCTCAATGTAAATCCAGAGCTAATATTTAAAAGAAAAACAGACCACTTTACGGTACCATTATAATAATTTATTTCACCAGAGTCCTTTTAAAGGACGCCGGATCATCAGATAGCACTTCCAAAAATGAAATGAAACGAAAAATGAAATTAAAATTGATGGGTAGTGTAAGTTTTCGTAATTTAACAGTGTAAAAGGAGTAGTTAAAGAGACATGGTAGAGTATAGGGAGGGATTAATTTCATATCTCTCTCAAGTATACTTTGTATTAAGGGGAGGAGGAGTGACCAGACCTTGAACTATTTAGATGGTTAACTTAACGGAAGTGATATATCGAAATGGGAGGGGAGAAGGGAGAAAAGGAAAGAGGGAGAAGGAAGTAAAGAGAAAGAGGCTGTAATTGGGTTTTAGCTATTTATGTAAAGAATAGATTTTAATGCTTGATAGAAATTTAGATGTCTAAAAAAATTAATTTGATGTTTGCTATCAATTTTTATAGAGAACATATTAAAAAAATATTTTAAATTATAATAGTTTTCTTACCCGACCAATCGTACTTTTTTAATATTGTAAAAAATAGTTAACGTAAACATCTTTATTAGTTTTACTTTTAATCTAATTTATGAATGCAATTTGTTATTTTTATATGGGTAACATTACTTACTTAAAATTTAGGTTTAATTATGGAATAATATTTGAGGGTAATATTAAAGATTTTGCTTTCTTCTTATATATATCATATACATATTCATACAAATCCCATATATACATACGTTTATTTACATACGCAAATACACACATACACACATGTAGCGATATTAACAGGTACCTATACATATTCATACATAAATTACATACATACACAGGTACCTATACATATTCATACATAAATTACATACATACACAGGTACCTATACATATTCATACATAAATTACATACATACACAGGTACCTATACATATTCATACATAAATTACATACATACATACACAGGTACCTATACATATTACATACATAAATTATATACATAGATACACGGGTACCTATACATATTACATACATACATTTTAAATTTATATATATATATATATATAATATATATATAATCAAAATCTTACAATTGCTATATGAATAAAACAAAACCATGTTTGATCAGGTATTCACTCTCCGAAAAGGAAATGATTTACTAAGCGTAGTTTAGATGTGGCACAAGGCCGAAAGTATAGAGCGTTCAGAAAAGATAGAAACTCACTACTTAGTCGTAAGTGATCTAACGAGACAAGCTTGCTAACTATTACACCACGTTGAGGTGTCCAAATGATTTGCTAAGCATACCTTTGACGTGGCACGTCCGAAAGTATGGAGCAACCAATAAGGATCGAACTCGCTGCTCAATCGCAATTGATTTAGCGATACAAGCTTGCTTATCATTACACCATATTGAAGTGCCATAGTGATTTGCTAAGCGCAGCTTAGATGTGGCACAAGGCCTAAAGTATATGGCAAGTGGGGATAGAACTCACTATTCAGCCGTGGTATAACAAGACAAGCTTCCTAACCACGTTGAAGTACCCCCAAAGAGGAAGTCAAGTTTATTACTGCAACTGCCCAGAAACGACCTTTTGACTTATCGATTGTAGACATTAAATGGCGCTTCTCTTGTCAATGTTTAACAGTAAGTTGCAAGCGTCTATGGACTCCATTTGACTTGATAATATTTCGCCATGATTTCAATATTCCAATTTACACAGAATAATAATACAATTTATTTTTTTTATACCAATCTCTGTGTGTTTTGTACGTCACTTGCGCGGCGATCTAGAAAGATCGGTGAAGAACGAACTAATGAAGTGTGAATTCTTGGTAAAATAAGACATTCACTCGTCGTCGGAAATATAGTCTAGGAAAAGAAAGTAATCGTACATAAAGAAACCTCATTGTATATCAGAAAAGTTTCTATGACATTGTTACATGTGTTAAAAAAATTTAGGAAATTCGTTAGCTTTCATTTATGCAAGTTAAATTCTAAGCCGGTTTAACATTTTAGAAGCAGACATCGACAAATTTTAAATTTTATACCAGCTATGAATCAAAAGCTATGATAATGATGGTAATGAACTTCACTACAAAATAGGTTATACTCTGGGTGTCTTTCTCTGACCGGTGATTGATTGATTCGTTTTTTACGTCTTATGAACTATTTCCAGTTATTTAAAACCAGAAAATATTTTTAGACTGTCAGGATTTTGGAAAGAGCTAATAATGGTTTAGTGATACAAGTCTTACTAATTAATCCATAGTCAAGAGGAGAAGATGTTGATTCATACCTTCCCCAAATGAATATAAAGAACCTAAGTAGAACTGGAACTCTGCTCTCCGATTAACAATTCTGAGCCAGTATCCATTACACCATCAGCATATCCAATCACCTGCTATTCTCAAACGGTCACCCATCTAGGTACTAACCAGTATCGTCGTTGCTTAACTTCGATGATTATACGGGAAACGGTGACTTGGACGCAAGCCGGGTATATTTTGCCGTTTTTATTGACGTTATCTTGAAAATTCCGGGCCTCTTTGTAGACTGGCTTGCCTAATGGCATCTTATTTTCCGAGAACATTATACACCAACGATTTTCCGGAATAATCGTGACTTTGATATGGATATCATGCATCGTGTCAAATGCGTTCAGAAATATCTAAGTTGTCAACTGTATAAAGCCGCTTTCTCGGCTAAACAGTTAAAAATGTCTCCGAGCGAGTGAGGCCTGTGGACCACCTGTCTTCGAACATTGTGGACTGGCGCTACAGAATCAAAAAGAAAGCACCGTAGCAGATAACAGAAACTACATCACTTGTGAACTTGCAACACTTAAAATGGATGGCGCATACAACTCGAACAGAAAGTAAAGGCAGAATAAAGTTCCACTCCAACTAAAAGGTTAGGAAGGAAACCCTTATCAGTACTGGGAAGGGATATTATTATCAGAGTTACTGGATTTGAGAAACCTATTTTCCTGAAAATTATTTTCAAGGGAAAGACTTTATAAATTTCAACCAACAGCAGTACTAGCTGTTCGGTCTGTGAATACCAAATATTCCCTTATAAGGTGGCTGGCACAATATCTTCAAGCCAAATCGCCGTATGGTATCCCTGTCCCTTGTCATGGAGGAACAATGCATCCTTACGATTAACCAATGCTGGCCCCTTCTGCTTTAGTGCCTGTTGCACACGTTCCAATTGCCGCGAGTACAGGGCCGCAGTGATGCTTTGGCCCGTCGGTAGCAGTTCATAGTGCACCATTTGTGGAATATTCCACCAGAGACAGAACATGATCTTGCATGGCTGTAGAGGTGGTCTTGTTGTGTGAGGCACAGGGTCTCGTGGCGAAAACCAATGTCTGGCACGCTTTTCGTCACTGGTAAGCAATCGATCAAATATGGGTACGTTGCGGTGTCGAGAAAGCAACGAGAATCAGGCTGTGACTCGTTGCTTGTTGGATTTCGACAGTCTGTGGGATACGCACTTGCACAAATTGTACACCTTCTCTATGCGGCGCGGATGAAGTCTGTTTCATCAGAAACCTGGATGCTTTCGGCAAGCTCACCACGGGTTTTGACTATTCTCCTCATCTATGGCCGCCTTCCGGGCTTCATCATCCGGCCACTGAGGCATTCATCACAAAGGGACAGATCTCCCGACCTGAATTCCTGGAACTAATGCCTGACTGAGCGTTTACTCACAACATTATCCCCAAAGGCTTAAATCATAAAGCAGACAACTCTGAACGAACTGCTTCGACACCGCTTTTTTCCCTTGTTCGAACTATGATATGCGAGGGCGCAACGCACCTGCATTGGTCAAGCACGCAATGTAAAGCCCCTCCACCTCTTTGCTGGGAGGTGACGGACTCATTTGTCTATCAGTGATCACTTCTTCCCACCCGACATAAAAAAAAAAAAACCCAGCAAGGACTTATTTGGTTACTTATAAATGAGGTCCGCTTATTTAAACGGAATTTTTATCTGACCTAACATATTGCAAATATTTTATATAAATGAGGTCACGTTATTTAACACTAGGATGGCCGAGGTGTCGTTTTCGACACCTTCAAATTTTCAACAAATTCCTATGGAATAACTAGTTTTGGTTCGATGCTGAGGCTTATGGACAATTATTGGATTTTAGCAAAGATGCTTAACAGACTTAATTCTTTAAAAAATATTCAGTGGAATAGCTAATATTTGAGATTTTACCTTGAATGGCCGAGGTGTCGTTTTTTGACACCTAGCCTATTTATAGGGTAAATGCATTGAAAAATTTCTCACAAGCAATAATACTTGTGTTTATGTCCCCTATCTATCTATTTATCTATCTATCTATCTATCTATCTATACACACACGCAGACATAATTTATATACATACATACATACATGTATGTATATACAGTGTAAACCGGATATAAGAGAAACCCGGATATAAGAGAGATTTTCTCTGGTCCCAAATTAGAGCCTGTGTTAATGTATATAAAATAGAATAAACCCGGATATAAGAGACTTCTTCTCCGGTCCCCACAACTATCTTATATCCGAGTTACACACACACACACATATATATATATATATATATATATATATATATAATGGCTTTCTTTCGGTATGAGGTATACTAATATTTGTGAATTTCTTTTCAGACTTGTTATTCCTCATTTGAATATTGAATATATTAAAGATGGCTGCTTCACGTCGTAATGTAAATAAAGATGTCAAAAGATCTGGCCATCCTAGTGCTAAAAGATAGTTTTGCCTAACTTAATTTTCTGGGTACTCCTTTCTACGATAAATTACTTCCAATATGAAACGAATTTCGTTTTCTCTCTCTCTCTCTCTCTCTCTCTCTCTCTGCATGAACAGAAGAATAACGACTTAAAACCAAACTCTTAAGAGGAATCCTATAAAATTACTTTTTATTTTTTATATTTTTTTCACTGCAAATTGATTTTTCTTCTTGATCACGAGCTTTTGTCTTGGCTCGGCACTCGAGTTAAGCATTAAAATAATTAAGTTTTACTGCACGAAAAGGGCAACGGTGGGAAGGGGGTTTGCCTTGAAACTATAAAAGAATTAATCAAAGAACGATATATCGACAAGGAAAAATAGAAGTAAAGTAACTATTGAAAAATATATATTTCATAATAGAACAATCTGAATAGAGCACAGGGATACATTTTATTAATCAAAGGAAAAAGCTTGTTTGACGCAGTGATAATAAAAGTCCAATTTAGTACCATCAATCAGTAATCAGATTTTATGGTTTCTGTTGTGATTATTTTGATTGTTATTATGACACTTATTATAATTAGATTTATTAATATTATGACACTTATTACGATTAGATTTATTAATATTATGACAATTATTAAGGTTAGATTTATTAATATTATGACAATTATTACGATTAAGCTTATTATTATGACAATAATTAGGATTAGGGCTATTATTATTAATATTAGCATGACAATTATTATAATAAAGTTTATTATTATTACAATTATATGATTAGGTTTATTATGGGCATTACGATTAGGCTTACGGCAATTATGATAAAGTGTATAATTTTGAAACTTATTAGGAGTAGGCTTATATGACAAGTACTTAGATTTGGTTTATTAGAACAATTGTGAAGGTTATTATGATAAAATTTATTATTATGACAATTATTACGAATAGGCTTTTTATGACAAGTATTACGATTAATTTTATTACATTTATTATTATCGTAACAATTATTACGCTTGGGTTTATTATTATGCTTGTTAATACGGATAGGTTTATTTCGTTTATGTTTATTCCTATCAGTTTTCTTTGTGTTTATTATTATTAGGTTTATTACAATCGTTATATCAACTCGGTTTATTATGATATTACAAATAGGCTTATGATAATTTTATTTATTATGATAATTAATATTATTATAATATTCCGATTAAGTTTAGCGTTATAACTATTACAAAGATTATTATAATTATCAATACGATTTGTTTATTATTGTTATCCTTATCATTGAGTAAGAGCAGCACGCGAAAAACGTGAAACTGGCATATAAATCCCAATATATCAATCATGACATACAGTTTGATAAGACGAGAGCAAACACGTGGATTGCAACCAAATGTGCGTGATATCGTGATAGGTTTTAATAAAAGCAGCACATAACCTTGCATGTGGGACCACAGTTAGAAATATACCTTCAGTCCAGGTAACCGATTTCGATCAGATAGTCTCCAATTGAATGTTCGCTGATGACTCTTAAATCACATGCGATGTTTCATCCATAAACCTTTTAAAAAAATTCCCTATACCTATCCATGATGTGCTCACATTATTCTTGCTCGTGAACAGACATGACATGATGGTAGATATTGGAAGAGTGATTTTATAATCTAAGAAATTACCATGCATGTAAATGCCCTATCCTAAAAATGCCTGTTATATCGATTGCCTATTGTGAAAGTATATAAAAGAGAAAGTAAATATATTTTCTTTTACTGGTGGTTGAGGGCGAATATATATATATATAATATTTAGTTTTTAGAAAAACTAGGTAATCCGTATGGGCAAACCTAAGGAGGATAAAATCCAGAGAGCTCGATGTAAATCCAGAGCAAATTAAAAAAAATGAACCCCCAAAATAACACTTTCAAAGTAAAACAAAATAACAGCATCTGTTTCCAACCTTTTTTTTTTTTTTACAAAGAAAATTAGTGACATCTTCTCTCATGACTTCCTTCTCTCTTTTTCTCTCTATGGGTTTATTCTTCTCTACTCCTTCGATAACAATATATAACTTCCGTTAAGTTAACCGTTTAAATGTGTCAATATCTGCTAACTTACTCATGTCTTCTCTCTCTCTCTCTCCTCACTTCCTCACTTCGTTAATTTACATATGTTTAATACGGCCCGTCAAAAATGTGTAAATTTTCTTTTCATTTTTTGTTTGGAAGTAAAGTCTGATGATCCACAGTCGTTTAAAAGGGCTGTGGTGAAATAATTTATTACATGGAACTTTAAAGTGGTCTGTTTTTTATTTAATATATATATATATATATATATATATATATATATATATATATATGTCTCTATATATATATATATATATATATATGTCTTTTTTTCATATTTGCATTAATTGACTGCAAAGAAGAATCAGCAACATTACTGGTCCTGATCTGGCCGATCGGCTTCAGTCACTCCCCCTCCACAGTAAGGTTATCTCTTTCTGTTTTTTTTTTTTTTTTTTTTTTTTTTAATAAATACTTTCAGTTGTTGAAAGCTCTTCGCTATGGTGTCTCGATTTTAAAAAATTAAGCTCATTACTAGAACGGCATCGAGATCTCATCATTTCACAGATGAGATAGCTAGATATAGCCATAAGTTCGATGCTAACATTTGCTTTTCTCACACTTCTCCCTTGTGGAACTCACTTCCGGTTCCATTCTATCCAGACAACTTTAATCTGCAAAAATTAAAATGCAGTGTCAATCGCAATCTCCCGTCTTCCTGGTTACTCTTTTTTTCTTCTTTTTTTTCTTCTTTTTTTTTTTTTTTTTTTTTAATGTTTCTGTTCCTAATTCTTCCACACCCTGTCACCCCTTGTCTTTTAGTGGCTTTATTGTCTAGCTTGCGGTGATACCGATTAAAAAAAGACATGTAGTTTATTTACGTCCTTGACTCAATGTGACAGACTGCACCAAAAGACAATCTTTGTTTGTCTTAATTTGTTTTACATGTCCTGATTGCTAGCGAACACTTGCCTTCTGGTTCGCTTATTTCCTTTCATTTGCAACCTGCTCAAATAAAAGATGTACATATTTCTCTGTCAGGTGAATCTTCCTTCTTTTTAGATGTTCCTTCCAAATCAAACCTGTCGGCTGTAGTTGGTTCTGAACACTCTTTGCTATTTTTCGCTTTCTTTTCATCGATCTGTTTGATTGGTTTCTGTATGTTCTTCCAAGTGAACATGCTTTCATTTAATCGATGCTTTCATTTCTGTCAGCCACCATGCCGAAAATATCATTGGAGTTAGGCCAGCTACTATTTCTCTCCCGCTTTCAGACATTATCTTTTTGTCTCCTTTGAGAGTGAGGGTATCTTGAACTCTGGAGCTGTGTGTGTGTGTGTAAGAGAGAGAGATTGGGAGTATCTCTCCTCCAGCGTTTGATTTAGATATTATTTTTAGTAATTTTAATTATTATTATTATTATTATTATTCCTTTGATTTCTTGTGTGTACACATTTCTTTCCGGGTCCCGCCTAGAGACCTAAGGTTCGAAATGGCCTGACATTTTCCACTGGAAAAAAACACACAAACACAACATAGACAAAGCCCTTCGTAAGGTGTGGGCTTTACTCGTGAGAAATTATTATTATTATTATTTCCTTTGATTTCTGATGTGTACTCATTTCTTTCCGGGTCCCGCCCAGGGACCTAAGGTTAGAAATGGCATCATGACATTTTCCACTGACAAAAAAAAAAAAAAATTTTTACATAGATAAAGCCCTTGGTAAAGTGTGGGCTGTACTCGTGAGGACAATTTTTTTGTATTTTTTTAAGGAATGAGCTTCCAGGAATCCCTTCAATGAGTCTACTGGAATCTTTCCCAATCAATCCGAGGGCTCCAACTACAACAGGGATTGTTGATGTTCCCATGTGCCACATATTTGAGATCTCGATTTCAAGGTCCTTGTATTTTGATAGCATTTTTTAAAAGATCTTCAAAGATACATTGCAATCCGTAGAGACTGCCATATCAATAAGGAGGAACTTTTTTTTTGTTTGCGGTCTCTAATAACAATGTCTGGGCAGTTAGCCTTGATTCTTTTATTTGTGTGTATTGTGTAGTCGCATAAAAATTGTAACAGGTTCTATCTCCGTAACCGGGTCTGGGTGGTGGTCATACCAATTTCTTTCAGTTTCCTTCCCGTAAAAAGTTGCAGATTTCCCAGTGCAGATATTGGCCAACTCAGTTGGCAGACAAAAAAAAAAAAAAAAAAACGGGGACGTAACTTAATACGCAACCCGGGTAGGTGTCATGGGGTCCCAAAGGTCAGGGGCCTTTCGTCCGACCTCAAATTCGGCGAGAAGTCGCTGCATTTATTATTATTATTATTTAGTGCTGTTTTTTCTACCGTTCCGCATAATTTATATTCTGAACGAATATCAACAGTTTTTCTTTTTATGTGTCATGTCCTTTCAGGACGTAGGTAATCATGGCTCTCCACCTCCTCCTATCCCTAGCAGTTCTCAACAAGTTCCTTCCCTTTGCTATCTCCCTCAGACCATGTTCTGTCATTCACGCGTTGTTTTCCCTTGTCTCTCTTTCCCTTTATTCGACCCATGAGTATCAGATTCTCTAGGCCCTCCTTCCTCATTATGTGACCCAGAAACTTCAGCTGCCTCTTCCTGATGTTAAGTACGAGCCGCCTCCTTGTCTACATCCTCTCCAAGTCCTCGCCAGTTTATTAATTACTATCGTAGTAATAACGCTATATTTAGTTGTCTATTTGGCGGCGGAAATCATTTAGCGAGAAACCCCGCACGAAACTTTACAAATTACTTACAAGATATTGAATAATTAACAGGATCGTGTTCATAATTTCTGGATTGAGCCGTAGACGCTGTTAATTATCCACCAGTAAACAAAATTTTTTAAAAAATCCGAAAATTGTTGCCCATCTTCAAGAAAAAAGTCCATATTTTGAAAAATTTTAAACTAAACCCACAACTAATACGACAGTTGTCATACAAAAGCTAGTGACTAAACGAGTCTACTTCTATCTAGAAACTCACTCAGGACTGACGTTTTAACCAATTCGTAGGACAAACAAAATAGGATAATGCTATTCATTGTCTCTTTAAATAGATTATTAATGAGATTAAATCACTTAATTTTTGTTATTTATCGGTGGGCGTAACCATAGCAATATAAATAGGAAATGACATCTGAAATTCCAAGGACGCAGGAAAGAGAACTTGGAAAACATAATCCTCCTGGGGCATAGTAAGGGCAGGTGAGATAGAGGAAAGCAGCGAGTCAGTTACGTGACGAATTTGTGGGAATAAATGGCAACATGATGCGCAGAATACACCGTTGATGGCCGACTCTGAAAAGAAAGCTACACAACTTCCTAGATAGGGCAGTAGATATAAGCGAAACTATCAACTACAAGAAGACAGAACGTAGGGTCGTCAGCAAGAGAAATCCAAGAGACTAGTTACAAATTGGAGATATCAACATCAAGCAGGCGGGAAGTGTTTTAACGGACGATGGGAAATGAGACACCGAGATCCGGACATATATTTGACGAGCAGAAGAACAATTCGAAAAACTAAGCAACGTACTGAGATACGGAAAAGAAATTCTAAAAGAGTATTAGACTGCTGTGCGTTATCTGGTAGTGAATGCTGGACGCCTCTTTCTCTTTTTGTGCACCTTGTCAATACCTTTTCTATATGGCTTGCTCCCAGTAAAACTTTGAGATTATTATGACATCTTTCCCAAATACGATGGTAAGTCATAAATTATCCGCACTTTGGCCATAACATATCTTTAGATTTGTGTTATAGTGGAACACACCTATTCTATAGTTAATAGACTCTCCCACCTATAATAAGTAGGAGTAGTAGTAGCAGTCGGCTCTGAGTTGGTCAGTCAGTCGATGTCGGACGACCGTTAGTCGGATATTAAAGTACCAGCCACCACAACTAGATTACTTCGTCATTACCTATTATATCAAGTTCCTAATGTTTTGTACGTCGAACCTATTTTAGGACCGACTTAGTATAAATACAAGCCTCCACTGTGAAACCACTACATAACAACTTGGCGACGAGGGATTCGAACTCATACGGAGGAAGAAAAACTTTCGTACGCCATACAACACTTGGTGACAGTATTCGGATTCATACGAAGGAAGAAAAACATTCGTACTACATAACTTGTCACACTAGCTCCTGCTCATGTATACTTATAGTTGGAATTATTGTGGTTACGCGATCGAAGTTTTAGCTTGATCGCGCCAGTTTTCTTGCTGCTGTTACAGTGTAAACATAGCCGCTCCCCTAGAAGTGTGCAACCTACTCTCTTGAGAAGTTTAACAATTATCATCCAATTAGTATTCCTTCCAAATGATCATCCTTTAATTTTATGTATTTAAACGTTTAAACAGAGCCAGCGCCCTGTTGCAGAACAATTCTAGCCAGAATTAGGAAATGACAGCTGAAATTCCAAGGACGCATAATTAGGAAAAAGGTCTTGGAAAACGTAATTCTCCCGGGGCATAGTAAGGGCAGGTGAGATAGAGGAAGACAACGAGTCAGTTTCGTAACGAGGGTGTGTGCATAAATGACGGAACGGGCGGCGGAAGTCTTAGCAAAAGCATAAAAAAAGAAAAAAAAAGAAAGTCACGAGTCGATAGGCAGAGGCGCGGTACTGAGAAGAATATCATCATTAACGAAAATATAATTTGAGAAACAAATCAACATGACTCCAACTTAAATCTTGAAGAGTTCTATGTATATGTAAGGGTGTCATTTTTAGAGTTTCACACTGCTTTAAAAATCGTTAGAAAGTAATTTTTGGATTCTGGAATCGGTAAAGTTGTCGAGGTTTCTGTAAAACAAATCGGTCAAATGAAATTCCATTGAAATTGTTCAGCAGCTGCATGTAACTCTTGTCCTGGGTAAGACATTGAACTGCATCCGGCACTGTTAACTGTTGAAATATTCTAACTATATGCAACCTACAACCAAACTTATTCTACAAGGAATGATTATTTTATTTCTACGAAGTTATTCTAAAACTTTGTCGGCATTAAATGACTCATTAAGGTTAATGTGCCACAAAACAAAGAAAGAAACAAGCATATAACTCCATGTATAGATTGACGCCCCAATTACGGAACCATTACGTCTTGTTGATTATCCGTTACGGTGCAAATATGTGGGCAGAATATGCAAGCTTACCATACATTCAGTCTTGTATCTCCAACCTTCGGTTTACGGCCATATCACGTTGAAAACCCGGTACCGGTAGGATCACCGAAGTTAAGCAACGTCGAGACCGGTCAGTACATAGATGAGTGACCGCTTGGGGAATACCATGTGCTCTAAGTTTGGATATGCGATTGATGTATTTGATAACGACTCGGTATTAGAACTCGGAAAGCAGGGTTCGATTTCCAACCGAGTCCGTTATATTCACATAGGCGCAAATACTCTTGGGAATAGTATGAATTTACTACTTCTCCTCCCAACTATGGATTAAATAGTAGGACTGGTATCAATCTCAAGAAATTTTAGAATATAAAAAAAAACATTTTCTGGCTTTGAGTAACCTGCAAAAGGTTGATAACCTGTAAAAAAAAAACAAATCTATCGATCCACAACTTTCATTTCATGCTCGTTAACCCAGTAAAGAAACCTCAATTCAGCTCGGTGGTGCTGGATATGAATTGAATGAGGAAATGTCCAGATGCTGAACGGTAGAGGTAAATTTCAGCATTAATGTCAAAATGCTATTTTTAAAATTCTTTTTCTTATTGTTCTTCACCCAATACTGTCGAAACAGTTAAATGTAACCGCCTCTTGTATTCGAACAGCTTCTTCTCTCGCACTTCCCGACAGTGGAATTCCCTTCCTCTTACTTACTTCCCTGGTAGCTATAATCTTCAAATATTCGAATGTAATGTCAATCGACATCTTCTGATATCTTGATCACCGTCTTTCTCTTTATCCTTTCCATCTTTATTCTTACCCTCACTCTCTGTAACCCCTTGCGTGCTAGTGGCACTTCTGCCTTGCTTAGGGTGAAATGCTTAAAAAAAGATACTAAAAGCAAACTGCAGGTCTCTTAGGGTAAAAAAGGACTAATCATTAAGTGTAAGAAGAATCTATATGGTTGTTAGCAAGAGGAATTATTTATGATACGCGTTACAAATTCAAGATTTCAACATCAAGTACAAAATTCTCAACTTTTTTATTTATTTATTCAAGTGTTTCACCCCAAGCAAGGCGGGAAGCCACTAGGACGCAAGGGGTTACAGAAGATTTGGAGCAAGAGCAGATAGGAGTGATAGACGAAAGGATGAGAAGAATAGCGGATAGATCTAGGCAACTGGAGATGTCAGTTGACATTACATTTAAATAGTTGGAGATTATAGCTCTCAGGGAAACAGGAATAAGGAAGGGAGTTTCACAGGCGAGAGGTGCGAGATATGAGTAGAAGAGACTGCTACATTTAATAGTTTCAACAGTGAAAGGGTTTGGAAGTCTTTTAACAGAGGATAGAAGAGGTGGCACCAAAATCCGAAGTGTCATTGGAATAGCAAATGACGTCTACCAAAAGCTAAAACCATTAAGAAGCAAGAAAGATACATGAATCTTGTTATGTAGCGATGACAAGTCTTGTCACCGCTACATAACAAGCGTTCTCGATGTGTGACAGCGTGAATGAACCGAATCCAGAACATGTGCTTTTTATTACTGTATTGTTCTATTGCTCTCATTACTTGTAGTTATAAGCAGAGAAGAGACAGTCAGTTATGTGCCATGCGTGATACACGCCTAGGCGATCAGGTGTCTTTCAATACATGACTGACGAGGCAAATTTATTCCTGCAGTAGGTTGCTATTTCTTTCTGCGGTAGACCAGTTGCCATCCAAGTCTATAGAACTAGGTCTGTCCTGCTGTTTACCCATAGCTGAGGGAGAAGAGGGGGTTTCATACCTTTCCCAAGGGTAACAGTACGTGAGTGAATATCAGTGCCATGCGTGATATACGCTTAGGTGATCATGTATCTTTCGATACATGGCTGACGAGGCAGATTTTTTTCCCGCAGCAGGTTGCCATTTCTTTCTGCGGCAAGGCTATAGAACCCTGTCTATCCTGATATTTACCCATAGTCATCAGTTATGTGCCATGCGTGATGCGATGCACACTTAGGCGATCATGTATCTTTCGATACATGACTGACAAGGCAGATATTTTCCCGCAGTAGGTTTCCATTTCTTTCTGCGGTAGACCAGTTGCCATCCAAGGCTATAGAACTCGGCCTGTCCTGCTATTTACCCAATACCTTTCCCAAGGGTATTAGCACGTAAATGAATGTAATGTATTCGACTGCTTTGGGTAAAATGCTTTAATTTCCGATTCGTCAATTCCATGCCGCTATCCATTACTCCACCGTGTCTCCTTCAAAGAAATGAGTACTGAAATGATATGTAATGCCAGTCAATAAACACTAGACAATTTAGTTACAGGTGAAGAGGAGACATTAGACAGTAGAACGGTTCAACGACAAAACAAAATGTTCATTAACGCCACAACAAACACCTACAAAATCAGTAACCATAAAAAAAAAAAAACAGCGGTAAATGTCAGTCGTTACA
Source organism: Acanthosepion pharaonis (assembly GCA_903632075.3). Lineage (NCBI taxonomy): Eukaryota > Metazoa > Mollusca > Cephalopoda > Sepiida > Sepiidae > Acanthosepion > Acanthosepion pharaonis. The sequence goes on along the minus strand of CAHIKZ030000851.1, from coordinate 7,322 downwards.
GTGTGTGTATATATATGTATATATATATATATGTGTGTGTATATATATATATTGGCTCATCACTACTCAGAACGTATTTTCTCCTATTGGTTGTACTACTACTCAATGCAATTCCTCACTTAGAACGCACAAGTTTACCTCAGATTCATCGCTAATGATGCTGGAAAAATGGCCGGCTCCTTGTATAGGTTCATGTAGTACATGGTGGCCCCCACCCTCCCATGCTCTATCTTTACAAAAGTCACAATAGACCATAAATGTAAAATTACTGCTATATCAAAGCTGGTCTAGTTCAGTCACTTCTTTTCAGTCTTGACAGAGTTCAAAATCGTCTGCGTCGATTCAACCCTTTTCCCACAGACGAAAAGTCGAAAGCCTTTCGCTACTCTATCGCTATTTCCATGACAGATGTTCTGAAGAGCTACATCCTTTAATTCCACGTGTTCCGACATTCACAGTTAAGGTACCTCATACTACCGCCGGGCGGTGTGTCGGGGGCTGAAATACATCGGAGGCTTTTAACAAAACATGACGCATAGAACTGTGTATGTGTGGATCGAGAAGTTTCAAAGTGGCAGGACAAACGTGACGCACAAAGGAGCAGGACACCCGGTAACCTCCACCATTGGCAATCTCGAGAGATGGTAATGTCGAATCGGCGAATTATCATTGATGAGGTAACATGATCTCTGCAGTTTTGGATCGCTGCTTTTTTTCCCTCCTTGGTTCACACTGCTAACAGTAGCCATGTTTACATAGTGTAAACATGGCCACCGCAATTAAAAAAAACAAAAAACTGGCGGCATTAAGCTCAAACTTCGATCACATGACCAACTATAAGCACGCATGCGCAGATGGCAGCGTGACAAACCTAAAGATATGTTATGGCGAAAGTTTTGAAAATGTTTTACCATCGTACTTCCTGGCTTCAGCTGGGGTAGTTTCAAAATCATTAAGCATAAGCCTAGTTGTCCATATACTCCTGGCAGTACCTTTCCTTCGGCAAGGGGCAAGGGTCATTACCCGGCGTCTGAGACGTCACTAAAAGGAGAAGTGCTAAGAGTGATTGAGCAATTATTCCACGGTATTGCCGTTAAACCTCGACATTGTCTCACATTCGGTAACTGTTTTACTCAAAGTTTGGCAATAAAAAAAAATTTCCGGTATCCTTCGTATTTACCATTCATTCTTTTAGAAATATAAACAAAGCTAAAATTTGCATTTGAAAGTTTCATTTTTCATGTAATATATAATCCTTTCAATTCTGTTTTAGGTGATGGAGTTATTGACGAAGACGAATATGTTGGTTTTATGAAGTCTTTTGCCTACACCGATGACGATCCGGCAAATAACTTCACAAATATTTGTCAGGTAAGATAGAAAAAAAATCGTTGCTTTATATATGCATGTTATTGAATCGGTGTGTAAAGACTGTGGCGCCACAGAATCAGATCCTCGTAGCATTACAATTTGATTGTCTAGTGTTTTCCATCATGTCCGGATCCGAATCAATACTGTACATGTAATTCCTTTTTATAAAATAAATAAAAACAACCCGTTCCTGGCTATACGCCTTGGTTAAAAAAATGTTAAAACGGTCATCTTAACCTTTATAGGTTTTTTTTTTTTAAACATTATTTGGCTTGTCGTAATACGATAGTTTTTGTGCTTATCACACAGACCATTGCTATTATTAAGTCCTCGTAGCGATATAGTTTCTCGCTTATTAAACGAACTGGTAATGACCTTTTTAAATGTCTATTAAAGATAGCCATTGAGAGGTTTATTTACTCGCCACTGCGGGGAAAGGAGTAAATAAACCTGGTTTTCGAACAGATTGAGGTACAGTATCTTCTGTTATTAAATTATGGGTAAGCTTGGTCCCGGAGATTCCAAACATGCGCAACACCTTCCTCATTGCATTAGCGAAGAAGTGTTGAATGTAGTATAGTCGCCTTCCCTCCCACTGTGCCTTTGAGCGATTTTTTTCGATCTTGTCATGATTAGTGTGATTGGATGGAAGTCACCAACTTGGTTGTGTTTGTAAACAACGGAGTTGTACATTTAACAGTTTTTAGTGAGACAGAAACTAAGACAAGGGAATTTTCATGGAAAGTGGCCGTGTCAAGCTGTAGTTTATCAGATTTATCGATGTCATTTGAAATTCAAAACTAGACATACGGCGGGATTAGGCATTTGGGGGAGACATATCTATCTCCGATCAGTCCCAGCCCAAATATTTCGATCTGGGACGAGTGTGTGGTAGGATCGGTGATTAATGACTTTTCCTAATCAAATTGGTAGGAGGGAGGAGTTCTGGTTCTATATAAAGAGGAAACGTTTTGCCAGCTAGCGGCAGCCCGGTCAGTGCTACGATGGACTAAACTCCGATCTGACACTCCCCGTTTTCCATATTTTCCGAAGTTTAGTAGTAGGCGTCCCGTCTCGTTGTTAAAACACTCGAAAGTGCAGAAACTCCCTCTATCAATAAGTTCAAATCTAGATTAAGGTTGATGTTTACTAGTCTTTCCATTGAACATTTTTGATGACGCATAAAACTCAAATATTGAAATTTCATAAATTTGAACTGGACTCAGTAAGGAATGTAGACAGTTTCAGTAACATTCGATGAATCATCTAAAAATTATTATTATCCTTAATATTAAATGAAAAAAACATCAATTTCTTTTATGTACCGTGTCCGTTCTGACCGTGGGTGATCATGGCCGTTCGTAACTTCTGTTTTCCTCAACATGTTCTGCGAAAGTCAAATTCTTCAGGCTCTCTTTTCTCATATACATATTTTTTAATCATTTCACTCCAAGCATAGCATTAAAAGCCACTATGACGCAAGATGCCTGCTAGTACGCTTGCTAGGTGGCGTTGCACCCAGAACAATAAAAAAAAAGGGACATCAGCCATCTTTCTCGTTTTTTTTTTGGCTAACTCCATCACAGGATTCGGTAGGTAAAAAGAGTGTAGTTTTTTTTCCCTCTGGGAGAACAGCAACTGGTAAATCGACTACCTAACTTCAAACCAACAACGTGACGCATCACACAGAAATTTGACAAGACAGATGGAAACAGATGTCGTGAACAGCCATGATCTCCCACGGCCAGAAAGGACACGGTACATGATATTTTTTTTTTATACTGACAACTGATATTAAGGATATTAAGATATCATGAGTTTTCTTTCTTTTATTTTTGAGCTCTTCCGAATATAATTTAACTCATCTTTTGAGCTAAGTTATTTCTTTATATATATATATATATATATATATATATATATGGTGGACTCTCCCATCGTATTGACGTATGAGGGTCAAGCAGCTCGGTTCAAAGGAACCGACAGCATATATGATTTGATTAGGGCACCTCGAGGTGCAAGCTTGTCTCGCTGGAACATTTACGACTGAGTAGTGAGTTCGATCCTCACTGGGTGCCCCATACTTTTGGCCTGGTGCCACATCTAAGCTACGCTTGGAAAATCACTATATGATTTGATCATAGTGATATATATTTGATATATATTTGATTATACCTTTGTGCAGAACAATACTATTTGAAGGGCCGAATGCCGCAGGTTTTGAATTCAGAGTTGTCCTTCTCCTAGACCAGCTGCCATCCAAGGCTATAGAAACCCAGTCTGTCCTTCTATTTACCCATAGCTGGAGGGATAATCGTATTAACACGTAAGTGTATGTAATGGATTTGACTGGAATTCGAACTCGGCTCCCAGATTCCTCAATACTAGCCGTTATTCACTATTCCACGGGTTGGATTCAGCTAAAAGTTTCAAACCTCTTCCCGTCACATCCGTTAAAACCTGGTGTTCAACGTCGTGAATTGAACCCGTACTCGTAACACCTTACCAATACAGAAAGATACTAATCTTGGAAGTCTGTCTCGTACTTGTTAACTCGACAAATACGTTCAATGACAGACTAGTTTTAGCCGATTAAAGATGCGAATATTACGAATCAGCTAATCTGCAAATTCTCAAATGAAACAAAGATGTCACTTTCTGGTATCGCTAAATAAAAGATGGCAAATATTTTTTTTTTGCTTTTCTTAGGCAGAAATGTTAACTAAAAGAAGTGGACAGGTATTTAAAACAAGTGCTACACACACTGAAATATTTTTGAGTTCTTTCTTTTATTTGAATACTTTCTGTTTTTTGGATTCATGAGATTTGGACCGAAAGAATATTTTTGGTATTATGTCCGTTTCTTGCAAAAAGTTTCTTGGTTTTTGTCATCGCTCTCTGTAACTCAATATTGTCAGTTACAAATCCATTAACCCGTCATTCTTTTTTCCTTTCTTTTTTCCTCCTCTTGATTTTTTTCGTTCTTTTTTCTTTTTTTTCGTTCTTTTTTCTTTTTTTTTCTTTTTTTTTTTTCGTTCTTTTTTCTTTTTTTCGTTCTTTTTTCTTTTTTTTTCGTTCTTTTTTCTTTTTTTTTCGTTTCTTGATTTTTTTTCCTTTCATTTTTTGTCTCCTTTTTATTATTTCTGTCATTCTTTTTTTTTTTTTTAACTTTTCTTTCCATTTTTCACTTTTCTTTCTCTCTTTTTCTTTGTTTTTTTTTTTTTTCAAACTCATTTTCATTTTTTAATGCAATGCTTCGTGTTTTTTTGTCCTCGCTATTATCTCTCTACATCTCCTTTTTAAATATTTTTTTCTATTGGTTTGATTCCTTGAGCTTCCCTTCACTCCTTTTTGAGACGTTCTTTCCCCGCAACCCTTCTTTGTAGTCTTATATATAATTATCTGTGTGTGTGTGTGTGTGTGTGTGTATATGTCCCTTTTATGGCCCCATGGCTATTACAGAATATCCAATCATAGTAAAACCAAATCTGCATCATAAGATGTATCTCGGCTGCACTCAATGAAACCAAATTTCCATTTTTCCAATTAAAAACTTCCTTTCCATTTGTTGGATTCCAATGGACAAGAAATTCGCTTCCAGCTGCAGTTAAATCGCATAAAGACTGATTTGCCTTCAAATATTAGTTTATTTAAAAGCATTGATTTTGGACAAAACTGCTGTTCTATGTACCAGATTGAAAGGGAAGTTCGCGCAGTTTATGGAACGTTAAATTTATTTAGAAAATGCAAGAGCGTTTCTACCAACCGCATACTTGTTCAAGTTGTGATTTACACACGACATAATTCGTTTTAAAATAATCTAACAACTACGATGCAGCCAGCTAGGACGAGACAATGATCTACAAGCCCGGCATAGTATTACACTATAATGAAACGCCATTTGCTTTGAACTTAGCAATTATTTTTGCTTTTTGTGTGTCGCTAATTTGTGTCTTTCTTGCATCTCCTGCGTGTGTAATGTGCGTATGCCACTCTCATTCTCATCTGTAACCCCTATACACATATGTCTGTAACCGTCTTTTCGCCTGTTGTCATGCACGTGTATTTTGTGCGCACGTCTTTCTCTTCTCTTATTCATGTAATGCGTTTGTCTATCTTTTTCTCTCCTGTCCCTACTGCGCATGAGCGATTTTTTTCTCGATCTTAGGGTGATTGGATAGAAGTCACCCATTAACTTGGTTGTGTTTGTAAACAACGGAGTTGTACATTCAACAGTTTTTAGTGAGACAGAAATTTAGACAAGGGAATTTTCATGGAAATTGGCCGTGTCAAGCTGTAGTTTATCAGATTTATCGATGTCGTTTAAATTTCAAAACTAGACGGACGGCGGACGAAGAGTGAGTTACGTGTTTTATAAAATATTGGCTGAAGACCATCCCGTCTGAGCGTGACTGCTGATTTTTTAGCTGCTTAAGCGAAGACAAGAAAACTAAAAAAGAAAAATGCAGAATACGATAAGAGGTTTCGTTTTAAATTATTAATTTCGAGTCAAATGGTTAATGGAATAACAAAAAGAAGCCAGCAATTAAAATGTGTTGAAGGAACCTCTTGTGATTTGGAATGGCATTAAAGATTGATAGAGGAAGATCGTGGTGATTTCTTCTTCCAATTTTGAAAAAAAAAACAAAAACATTTAGCTGGTTCATTATGTGCACAATGGAACAGAATCTTACACGGATTGAAATTGAACAGAAATTTATTTACAACGAACTTATGTGAAAACTGTGTAAAAGCTTGCTCAAAACATTCTTTAAACGAGTTAGCAATAAATGTTCATGTCAAAGTGATATATGATAAAGTTAGAAAATGTCCTTCATACGGTGTTAAAAGCCGCTATATCGGGCGGCATTTAAGCTAGCTCCTGCGGATGGCTCTTGATTGGACCTTCATCACAATTTAAATATCCAGGAGGTGTTTTAACAAAGAAAGGTCTATTCAGTACTGAAATTCGAAGGTGCACTGAGATAGCGAAAGTTACCTTTCAAACGATAAGCAAAGTTAGAAACATAGAAAAGAATATTGAACTGTTATGTAAAATTGGTCCTCCTATATGACACTGAGGTATCATATGAAGAAGAGACTTCAGACAACGCAAATGTGGTTCTACAGAAGGATACTGAGAATTATATAGACGGAAGAACGAAATTTTAGGGAAAATGTAAGCAAATGGACACATATTTAGAACTAGCTTAAAAGTCGCCCTATCTGGCGGCATTTAAGCTAACTCATGCGAATGTCTCTTGATTGGGCCTTCCTCGCAATAGCTAGGGTGTAAATGCGATAGGTAACAAAAAAACTACAGTAGAACTTAAAATTGATCGCTACATTTTTAAAAGTTAAACGATAGTTATTCTGCAGCCACTTATGAAAACTTGGGAATTCAAAATTTCAGGATTTCGGTCCTGATCTGGCCCGGAATGTTTTTAATTTTCTTACGGAGTCGGCCTGATTCCAAAATGCTATATATTGGGCCACAGTCTCTAAGAGTAAAGTTAAAGTGTGACACACTGATATTTGCATTTATTATATACATGATCTGACCTGTTAGGGATCGATTGGGCAATCATAGCTGTGAAGCGTCTTTTGTTGAATGAAGTTTGTCTATTGAAGAATTATGGTAACAAGAGAAATTGTCAGTTTTTAGATTTGATACGCTGCCCAGAGGTTTTGACCGGCCACATGGCGTTTTGGCGTCTAAATTTGTTTTGAGCCCATCTATCCGACTATCTACTCCTCGTGAATGAATAGCTATTTTAACCGACCGACGGCGTTGTTCATTGTTAGGTCAGCAGGCTTACGAATAAATCTATTTAAATTCGCAGGTTTCAAATTCCGCTTTTCGGATTATTGGAAAATATTTTACAGGATGAGTTATCTTCTCAGTTCTTTTTTTCTAGAATGTTCAAATATTTTTTACCCTGAGCCAGAAATAG
>CAHIKZ030000850.1:647500-698370 GCA_903632075.3 Acanthosepion pharaonis | reverse complement strand
AAGCATTGCTCATAGATGGCAATTTTAAAAACTTGAATTAAAGTAACATGGAGGAAATATTTAATAAAATATGTATTTAAAATTATTATACAAATTAAATGTTTGTCAATATTTCTGAGAGGAGGAATTGTAATTATTTACAATATTTACATTGTTCAAACTGTTGTCTCAATTTTGTTGCTATATTCACGACATTTTGATTGTATGAAAAATTATGATTTCAATCCCTATCAACAGCAAAGAGAAAAAAAAAACTCGGAGGGTTGAGTTATCAAAAGGGAATTAACTAAAACTTACATATGCAAAGGGATTGGACATGGAATTAAAAAAAATACACTCCTGTGGACTAAAAAAGTGTCCAATTCCAAATATCATCTGAAGGAGGCTGGAGTGTACAATGGCTGAAATGTCATGAATATGGCAAAAAAAAAAAAAATGAGAAAAACAGTCTGAACAATGCAAATAGTATCCTTAAATTAAATGTTATCAGTTATGTTGTAAATATAATTTGTTTATATATATATATATATATATAATATTAGTGGAAAATATACATACATATGCAAAATATATAAATATATAAATATCCTCAATCTCCCTCCTCCTCATATTTACACTTTCTAAATTCTCTTCCACTTCGGAGGGTTTTTCTCTTTTCATTTTGAATTTGTAGGTCTGATGAATTGATCATATTTACGATTCCAATGGAATAAATTATGACCATGGAATATTAGTGTTTAAGCCTTTTTATATATATATATATATATATATATATATATATATATATGAAATTTGGAAAAACAGAAAAAAATCCTTACATGCAATTATGCTGTTTAAATAATTGCATGTAAGGATTTTGTTTGTTTTTCAAAATTTTTCATTCTGTTGGATCTATATCCATTTACATTTGCTTATATATATATATATATATATATATAAAATGGTTGTAACAGCAAAATTGTCCATCCCACGAAATATTTGATATCTAAAAAAGAACACTAAACTGACTTTATTTTTCCCAGGTTTTCATCTTGACACCATTTGTCATCAGAATCACTGAAAAATCCTTTCAGATATTCAGCTAGAAAGAGAAAAGGTTAAAATAGTTTTGTGTCAGCCCCACTGTCTTCCCAAATGAGCAATGGTGAGAGGAAAAAAGATCATTCAAGCCTTCAGTACTGGTACCAACATTCATAATATGGCTTCAATCTTCAACATCCATTCAAGAACCATCAAGAGAATGGTGAATAAGTTTAATAGAGAGGGAAACTAGATCAGTGCGTCCCAATAGGAAAAGGGACCATCTGTTAAAATCAGAGCTAAAAATATCAGTTAAAAAGATTCAACTTAATATATAACACATGAGAGAAGAGTTTCAGTTATGATAGTCCAAAAGAACAGTGATAAAAAAAACTTGAAGATGAAATTGTATGTGTCAGCTGTGAGGCAACTTGTTACTCCAGGACAGAAAATTAAATTACAGGATGTGAAGATCATCTTGAATAAGTTGAAAAATGATCCTGGAATTATATCTATATATATTTGAACTTAATTTCAATCCATTCTGATCAGGCCACCTGACGATTGCATATAGCATGAAACAGACTGTCGCCTCTGAGTGTTGACTTCAATGTTCATTTTTATATTTACATACGCTGTATCTCTGATATTGAGCACTTTACCCCATTGATATAGCATACCTTAAAACTATATTTCTTCATATATATATATATATATATATATATATATATATATATATATATAAATATATCATACATATAGTGCTGGTGTTAATAAAAAAGTGCTCAATGTAATATAACAGAACTATTAAATATATATTAATAAATATGCATATTATCCCTCCCTGGTAGTATGACAGTTTCATGCCCAATGTAATCATCATGTGCTGAATGTAGACTGACTATTCTGTTATTTATATTTTAAAAAGTATCTGGTTAACACAATGTCAGAGCAGTTCATATATTATATGGGGTTTTCATTTTTTTTATTTTATTTTAGAAATATATTTTGCATTTAATATACACTATCAAAAGTGACTGACAAGATACTTCTGCTAAGATATTATTGTGTTTTCTTCTGTGTGAACAAGAGAATTCTTTTTGGGACTTAGGGTGTGCATGAATACTCATTAACACAAATTTGATACACATCTCTTTGTCCAAAAAAATGCTTCTAAAATATTTGAAGCCGTTATCATAAAATTCCTTAACATCAACTATGCACAGCCAAAATGTAATTGCTGAACTCAGAAATAAAAAAAAATACTTTTCTACTTTTCAGCAACTTACATGCCATTTACAATAGCACAATTAAAGTGTTTGAAAATGGCTGATAAATCATCTGAAAAGCATTTGGAATAAACAATCTTTTGAACAATTTTTACAGACACTCACTTTTTTTTTTACATGTAAATGGACCATCACTGAATTGTAGGCAAAGTTTAATAAATAAAATATTTTTTAAATCCCTTAAAAATATCACCTAATTATTATCTCTTTAACACCTCATTAAAATTAATGTTAGCATTCTTAAGAAAAGGCCAATCAGCTTTGTTTCTGAAACCAGATACTTAGATAAGTAAAACAAACAATCAAACACTCTGTATCAAGGTGAAGGACAATTTTATGTGAACTTACAGAACTCCCAGACCACTTACCAACCTCAAGATAAACCCAAGAAAAGATGGCTTTAAGATCAGTTCTCTTTATTCTTTTGCCAGAAAGTAGGACAGTCTGGTCCACTCCACTCTAACCAAAGAACTAATCAGGATGACTGCCTGCTACAAAGAATGAGGAGTCTCTCTCTCTCTCACTGTTCCAATATGCCACAAGCTATGAACTTTGTTACACAAGGATATTATTTGTATGCATAAAAATGAAAGTAAACCTTCAAAAACAATGTCTTAGTGTCCAACCATATTGAATTCAAAACCAGTGTTCTGTACCCATGTAAACTTGCGTAGTACTACAGAACTATCCATCAGCTCTCTCACAGGACTGGAAGTTGAGCATCTGAAAGCTTTCCACTGTGTATTTGAATATTCAATGCATCTTCATTTCAACATATTCAACACTTATCAAAAAGAAAAGACACCAACAATGAATATGGTCATAATAAACTTGTATTTAGAAGTTAAAATGCATCTGACTCCCAACAACATGCACATCATTTACAACAGCACAATCAAATTCCTTGAAAACAGTTAATAAATTAACCAAACGCCTTTGAAATGAACAAAATTTGGATACATTCTACACACACTCAATTCAAAAAAAGAAATCTCTTGTTTGCATACCTGAAAATACAATAAACTCAACTGAAATACCTTGTCAGTCATTTTTAATGAAACATATATGCATGTGTGTGTGTGTGTGTGTGTATGTATGTACATGAGAAAGGATAGTATTTGCCAGGACTTTGAAAACTATTACTCTATTATATTTCAATAAAACTTATGCAAACTATTTTCAAATGTCTTTACAGACTAAAAGACAACCAAGATGAAAAATAGCTAAGCCATCAGGTACTTTATAAGAGTTGTTACTAAAGAATAGATGAGCTAATTAAATTAACAGAAGAAAGCACTTTGTTGACCTGAGTTGGCTCTGAAAAGGCATTTGACTCAGTAGAACACTCTGCAATGTTTAATTCATAAATGCAGAGTATTAATAAAAATTATATATATATATATATATATATATATATATATATATATATATATATATATATATAAGTACTGTAATAATTTGACTACATAAAGAGAGAGAAAATATAGGGTGGAACGGTGCAAGAAGGGATATGGTTTCAACTAAATTATTAACAGCTGGCTTTCAAATTATCTTTTGAAATTAACTGGGAAGGAATGAAAGGAAACATAAGCACAGGATATTTGAAGTATCTATAATTTGAACACATCTGACTAATATAAGAATCATCAAATAATTTACAAGAATTGTAAAATGAACTGAATATGGAGGTTCCAAAATGAGTCTGAAAATGAAGAAAAATAAAACAAAAGTAATATTCAGTTGTAATGTTACTTCCACCCCCAAAATATGATTATATAAATAGAATTAATACAGGAATATGACATTAACTTAGGGCAGATGATGACATTAGACAAAGATCATGAAAAGAAAATAATGTATGTCACAATAGAGGTTGGAAAGAAAACAGATATATAAGAAAAAGGACCTTGCTTATGTCTGTCTAAAATGAAAGTGCATAATTTTATTAGAGCAATAAAAGGGGGTATATTAAAATGAACTCATGGATTTGTTGGTGAGAGCCTCAGACTCAACATGGAGGCCTACATCAAGTGCCTTGAGGAGGTAGTGCTGCTATGGGTCAAGAGGGTGGCTGCTGGAAGACCCTGTATTTGGCAACAGGATCCTGCATCATGCCATAGTAGCAGGAGAACCAACTCATAGCTGTCAGACAATTTCTGTGGCCACAACATCCTTTACATTTGGCCTCCTAACTTCCCTAACTGGTCCCCACTCGATTATTATATATGTGTGAGGCATGGCTAAGTGAGAGATCAACAAAAGTCCTTGTAACACAAAAGATGAACTAAAGGCAAGGATTATGGCAACAGTCAACAACCTAAATTAGAGGATAGTGCAAAGAATTTGGAAAGAGTTGGATATATCTGATAGGGATTATAAAGGTATGGCAGCTCAGAAAGTCCACTCATGGCTGTCAGATAATTTCTGTGACTCAATCATCAATATTTGGCCCCCTAACTCCCAAGACTGCAACACACTTGATTATTATGAGTGAGGCACAGTTGAGTGAAAGACTAACAAAAGTACTTGTAACATCAACGATTAACTGAAGATAAGAATAATAGCAGCATTCATCACCTTAAACAAGGAGACCATCCAGAAGAGTTGCAGAAGATTCCGAAGTTGTCTCGAGGCTGTGGTTGAAGCCAATTGCAATTTTATTGAATAAATTTACTCTTTCATATTTCAAGAAATTTTTGCATAATTTTGGTAAATATATCTGTCAAAATGAAATGTCAGTGTTATATTCATTTTTGTGAAATGTAGATGCAAATTTATCCATCGCACACTGTGTGTGTACACACACACACACACACACACACACACACACATATATATATATTTGCATGTAACATTTGCCTGGCTAGTATATTTTTTAAAGATGTTGTGCACATTTTTTTGTCCTCAATTTTTGCTCTCATGGGAGAGGATCTATAAACTGGCTTACCTGTTTTTAATCATTTTTATATTTCTGTATTACCATTTTATGGTAATATATATTTTTGTCACACCTATTTTTTGTTATGCATTGTTTTTTAATATGTCTATTACCCTAATAAAGTGTATAATATATGCATAATGATGGTTATGATGAATGGGAATGAAAACTCAGTTAAAAACAAACTTCAGAAAAGATAAAAATAAACAATGGAAAACAGTAATGCTGGAGGAAACTCTAATAGAAAGAAAGAGGACTGTATTGATTATGGAACATATCAAGATAGATCCATAAAAGAGAAATGGTTGCCCAACCATATATCACATATGGTACTAACTGACTATATGACTGGATGCTGGACTATCTTCTCACAGATGAAGAGACTTGAAGCAATAGAAATGTGATTTGACAAAAGGATGCTGAGAATACCATGGACTGTACATATGAACAATAGCAAATTTTTTGAGAAAATAGAAACAAAAAGAATCAGGAAGAGACACTTAAAATTTCTTGGGCACATAATGAAGAAAGAGGGCTTGGAAAATTTGATACTCACAGTACAGATTTAAGGCAAGAGAGTCAAAGGAAAACAATGCATAACCTACTTAGAGAGCTTGAGTAAATGGATGGTGAATCAAGGTTTAAGAGAGATAACAAAAAGACAAAATTTATTCTGAGCTAAAAAAGGTCAGGAAATTGTGAAGAGCCATGATTGTTAACATCCTGAATGGATACGGAACATAAAAGAAAAAGATACACCCACACAAAGCTTGTGCTCTTCTGGAACTTTTTGTTGATGACTGGTTACTCTGATATACAGTCAATTTAAAATAACAAACAGAGATGAGAAATCTGTAATGAGGCTTAGATCTGGTCTGGGATCTTCATGGAAAACCTCTTTTGAAAACAGTCATTAGGTAGACTGTATTTAAAACAGATTGTTCTCTGTTAGTTTTACTTATTACAGTTTACAGCTTGCTAAGCTGTGGGACTTGAATGTTTTCATAAACTAAATCTGGACCATGAGATGAGAAGATGGATACAAGAACTGGCAAGTGAACAGTACAGAATAAGCTATTTTGAAATATGGAATTAGTAAATAAGGTGAGAATCCTGGGTTCCTCAAAGGATGTTTACCCACAGGCTGCTCATGTAATGTGATATAGACTGACATCTTGAGCAGGTTCAGTTTTTTAAAGCAGCCTCTAGATAAATAATTATATAGTGACCCAAATAACTAAAGCTCATATGCATATATGTTTATGGACAACTGGCTAAATGGTTAGAACAATTGCTTTCCACCTATGCGCACTGGGTTCAAATCTCTGCATGGTCAATTTCTCAGGAAGCTGGTTTCTTAATGTTATCACCCTGCGATCGGTACATTTGGATAGTGCCTGTAAAGCAGACTGTGGGTTGACCCAAAGTCTTGGAAGTGAAATTGGGTCAATGGAAGTCACTGATAGTTGTGTTAACACAGTCACAAGTCATCGTGGCTGAGGGTTTGAATGTACTAACCTTGTTCAAGTACTGATCATGCCAAATTGTGTCCTTTCTCACAGAAACTAACTAATGCTCAACTGAAAATTGTACAAGTCATTTATTTTTCCTTGCACGAGATCTATTCAAAATAAGGTTCAGTTTTTTTATTTTTTTTTAAATAAAAACTATTTTAAATATCTACTCTGAGGCAATAACAGATGATCAAAAGTGTGACAAAAACATTTCAAGATGCATAAGAATAGTGAAAGATACATTTCAAAAACTGAGTCAGGTATTAAATTAAGAAAAAAAAATATAAAATTAGAAATGAAGAAAAGAGCATGATTTTGATATGTGATCTGGTATGACAATTTCAATGCAAATGATGAATAGCCTACAAGCAACAAAGATGTGATTTAGTGATAAATATTGAGACCATGATGAATAGAGCATGCAAGAAAAAGTTTTAAGAAGTTTAGGAATGGCAAATAATCTCATCATAACAATTGAGAACTGACATCTGAAAATTTGGGGGCACATCATGAAAAAAAGAGGACTTGAAGAATTTAATACTCTCAAGACAAAGAAAACAAGAGAAGCAGAGGTAAGCAGTAAATGGATGAAGGACCAAGTAGCAGAAAAAAAGGAATCATAAAGCCAGAATTTTCTGTCTAATTCTTTATAAATTTTTATTTTTTTATTTTCTCATTCACTCATTTGTTTGTTTAGCAGCATATCAACTCCTTATGGGTCATTTCATGTTGAAATTTAATTTTCTTGGGAGAATTAGTAATTTCTTTTACTATTGTTGGTATTTTTTTTTACTATGAAAATGTAATGCTGGTAATTTTACTATAAAATTTTTTTATACTTTCATAGTGTATTTTAACCCCAGTTTCAGGTTTAATTATTTACTCATAGCTGGGACTCTAACAGGTGCTACCACTCTGGGTTAGGGTAGACCTGGAAAAAACAGCAATTATGAAGTGGTTCCATGCTCCTCAAAACCTACCATTAGGGGCCTTGCTGCTGGATGTAGTTTATTGTCACACACAGGCCATTTTTTTCTTATCTCTCTCTTAAGCTCTGTTCCATTGTCCATTTACTTAAGCTCACTATTTAGGTTATGCATTGTTTTTCTCTGTCACTCCTGCCATCAATCTGACCTGTGAGTATCAAATTCTCCAAACCCTTTTTCCTAGATATTTCAACTTTCTCTTTATGATGCTAAGTGTCCTTTTTGTCTCCATTTTTTTAAACTTTATCATTGCTCACATGATTGGTCTATGGTATTCTCAGCATCTTCTGTAGAACCATGTTTCTGTTATTTTAAGTCATTCTGTTATTTTTAAGTTCATCATCTGTGAGGAGACTGCACTTAATTCACTGCCAATATAGAAGGATTGATATTATGTAACATTTAATACCCAAAGACAAAACAAGTCTGAATGAAAGGTTATATATATGCCTTCTTTTTATACATTTCTTTTCTCTTATTCCTTTTCTTTCTTTTTTTTACTCCATGAAAAGAGAAGCAGTTGACATAGAAATTATGGGAACATAGGTGAGTGTTGATAACTTTATTCTTCTTTATTCTTGTTCAATTCCCAGGGACATGGCACATCAAAAGAGAGGTAACCTATTTGGAAAGTTTGATTAAAAGTTTAGAAGAACAAGCACCAGAAAGAGAAAGAAGAATCTTAATAGATTAAATATAGTTGAGAGCAACAAAAGAAAGGAAGCTGTGGAGAACCATAATTCTTCTTGCACTGACGCATAGAAAGATAGCAACAACTGTTTGTTTATTATGCCTAATATTTCCAGTAGATTGCTGTTTACCCCTCTGAAAGTAAACTGGCTTTGTTGCTGCTGTGATATTTTGGAGAAAGTGTAAAAGCCTTAAAGAAACTATTTTATTGTTCTGAGTGACACACTTACCAAAGATTCTTCTCAGAGGAATTCATGGAAACAAAGACTTACCTGCAAAGACAAAAAGGATTAAATAATGTTACATAACAAAAGACATAAATACTCAAATATAAAAATATAATATACTCAAATATAAGAACAGAATAGTCTTCAAAATTCTTCAGAATGTCATTGGACAGATGTTAACAAACTTGAGAACATCATTAATAGAACATATGCAAAAGAAAAAAAAGTTTTGACAAGAAATGCTGTTTGCTAATATATATCATTAGGAAAATATTGTTTTCAATGTCTTTTATCACAGACCTAATGAGAAAAGTTGACATAAAAATATAAATAACTTACATAGATATAGACAGCATGGATATAGAAATCAATAATGCATGTTGACCTGATAGATCACATTGAGGCATGATACTGACAGTTCCTATGCAGTGTTGTCTTCTCTGCCCACACTTGTCTATATCTACGAACACTATCTCTAATTATTTACATATGGACTTTGTTGCTGTTATCACAATGTTTTGGTCATTGTACTTTCCAGCCTGCATCAGATGTATGTCAATCCAGATGATCTACTGTGAATTCTGAACAAAACTTTTATGGTGGGGTAGAGTGTTCTCTGGATCAACATACATCTGATAAAGGCTAGAAGACACAATGACCAAAATAATTTGATAACAACAACAAAGATGTAAATAATGTACATAATGGTAACTCATTGTCATCCTCCCAGAAATTCAGACAGAAATGATTTCTGATATTGTACATTCTTCTATAGATATACCAAATTTTAAACAATTTACTCAAAAAGTCTCCTCTGATGAGAGGATGGTGTGATCTGTGAAGGGTCTGCCTACAAAACACTGGAGTTGGGATACCAAAGGTAACATCAATCAGCTAAGTCACAAAACTTTTACTTGTTTAAATTCTAATTATATATATATATATATATATATATATATACACACACAAGTATATGATTGGTGTATATGGAATGAATTCCAATAACCAACAAAATTGGCAGTTTTTAATTTTAATATCAAATTTTATCATATAATTTAATAATTATTGGTTAGAATAAATTCTTTTTTAATATTACCTGTATTTTAAAGATCTAAAAAGCTATTGTAACATGACTTCATTGTCAAGCTTTTTGGATTTTCCTATACTTGTATTTTGATTGGTAATTCTAGCTTTTGTAACAACGTTTTTCCCCTTGCGAATGATCGTTAATTAATTGGAAACTTTTAAAACCATTTATTTTACATTCAACATCATCACTTGATAAGACACTAGGGGTGTTGAAACAAAATGGCTATTTTTGTAGGGATTTTATAACATATTTATGTTATAAATTTTTTTTTTAAATAAATAATATATATATATATATATATATATATATATATATATATATATATATATATATATATATATGTAGATTGTTGTTTTGTCAACTCTTTTGTATGGCTCTGAAACTTGGACACCTTATAGATGGCACATTAAAGGATTAGATGTCTTCCATAAAGTTTGTCTCCATACAATCATTTGATGATCAAGTGTCAAAAGCTGACCATTTTGAGAAATTCAAGATTGAGAGCTTTATAATGCAATCACAAGTTGGGCTGGCTATGTGGCAAGGATGAGCGATGATCGTATACCGAAAGTTCTTTTTTACAGTGAACTCCACATTGGTCATAGAAATGTTGGTAGATCTTGGTTCAGGAAGAAAGTTAAACTGAAAAGCAAACTTTCTTGAATCAACATTCCATTGAAGAACTTTGAAGAGGTATATATGAAGAGATCAGAGTATCGTTCTAAATGCCATTCAGGAATAATGCACCATCAAGAAGTAAGCATCATTCGACTTCATGAAACACACAAGCAAAATAAGACAGTTAACAGTGCTCCTGCTGTACTTTGATACAATACATTCTCCTGTACTCTTTGTGGTCTTTTGTGCAATTCTCAAGCTGGTCTCAAATGTCATGCCCATCATAGGCATGCAGATAATTAGTTTGTGATCATTGGAACCTCATATATTGATTGAACTCGACGGGACAGTCCATCATATATATATATATATATATATATAGGTAACTATACTCGTTTCGAAAAACCTTTGAATTTTTGATTTGCCAATAATCAAATCAATCTCGAAGGAAAAAAAGGTTTTAAAAAAAGGAAAGAGCTAGAAACATGAAAGTCTGCCGAAAAAAAATCGCACAGATACAGGTTTAAAGCCTAAAGAAAAAACCCCGATATGAGTAAACTTTCCCTGATGATCCACTTAGGTGAAACCTGGTTAGGTTTGTCTGGCTCACTAGGTTTATCTATCTATGTATGTGTGTATGTATGTATGTATATCATTTTGCCCCAAGCAAGGTGATAATATCACTTGGATGCAGAAAGTTACAGGAAGTGAAAGAGAACAAGAAGAATTTAATGAAGAGAAGTGAAAGAAATGAAGACAGAAGATAGTGAATGATAATGTATTTGTTGTGGACCAAGAATATGTCTGAAAGAAAACTCAAAATCAGCAATTTAATGAAAAGGTATTATTAACAAAAAGAACAAATACAAAAGTGTTGCACGTCTGTCTGACAGCAAAGTACAGTAGTCAACTCGTCAACTGTATACTGCTCTCTTGAGAGGCATAATATAGCAATAGGACGAGTCCATTTAGTCCATAAAGGTAGGTCCCATAACAGTATTTAAATTTTTGAAGATTTTAGGTGGCAGAAAAGCAAGAAGCTAGTTCTAGAGGTGAGAAGTGCAAGAAAAAAAAACTATTAGAATAGAACATATGGTTGCATCAAGCTAGTTCAACATTAAAATGAGGAATACCTGCTACACACTTAAATTCATACAGTCAACATACTAAGGAGGAGATCTGATCATACAATGGAAAATATTTGTTGAAAAGATGGAGGGAAGCTATGTCATGAGGGTGAGAAAGCGAGAGAAGTCAAGATGCCAGGTCAGGATCTATTATATTACAAACCCTTCTTGGAATTTTGTCAAGAATCTCAAGATATATAGTAGAAGCACCAAACAAGATATGGAAGCAACATTCAATGCATGAATGAAAGCAAAAAGGATTCT
This sequence comes from Acanthosepion pharaonis, assembly GCA_903632075.3. Classification (NCBI taxonomy): domain Eukaryota; kingdom Metazoa; phylum Mollusca; class Cephalopoda; order Sepiida; family Sepiidae; genus Acanthosepion; species Acanthosepion pharaonis. The sequence continues at coordinate 686,607 of CAHIKZ030000850.1, read as the reverse complement.
AAATAGAAGAATTTTCTGGCACGACACAGCGAACTAACTTTCCTAGCAGCAGATCTAGCAATTGATTCAGCATAATCTTTCTACATGATGTCAGTGGAAAACATTATCCTGAGAAGGCACAATGAATCACTCCTTTGGAGGTTAGCATCAGCCATGCTGATTGAAGACTAAAAGGGTTCTACAAGGTGATTACATGTGAGCAGTTTTATTTTGGGAAATAAATTTTAAGTAAATAAATATCAGTGGAAAATCTGAGCCTAAGAAGATACAGTGTTGTCTCTCTCTCATATATATATATATATACATATATATATATATATACATATATATGTGTGTGTGTGTGTGATTTGCAGACAGTACTGTTTCGCTGTATCACAGCTCCTCAGTGTGACTAGACATCCAAATGCCTCAAAAATATATATATATATATATATATATATATATATATATATGTATAAACAATCACATATAGCGGATAGCCTATTTCAGTAGACAAAGTTATCGGTTGTCTGTCTTATCAACCCCAGTGGGAACTGAGTTTGTGTCAAAAATGAAAATTTAACTGTGAAAGTGTTGAGATGTTGAGTGTTTCCGCGTGTGTGTATTGAAATAAGGACAAACACATATGTAGGGAAAAATACTGGTATATCTGAAGAGGTATTTACAACAGAGAGGTTAGTAGTCAAACAAACGTAGGTTAGTAAGTAACAATCAGAAAGAGTATAAAGTCCAACTGTATCTTCCGGTAGAGAGACGGAAGTGTGATGGTCACCTGATCTCCCAGAACTCTCTAAAACTGTCCTATTAGTAGTAGAGAGATCAGTCCATTCTGATGAGAACGTGGGTGGCCCCAACAGAAAGCTTCACTGTTGATGTTATTTTCCCAGTTGTTTGGTGCAATTTTATAAAACTTATTAACTTCCCTGTTAATAGTTTTATGGTACATATCCACATCAATTTTGCAATGGTTTCCCATCTTATCTGCTTTGATAATTTTCAGATTTTATTTTAGCAGAGTGTGTATATATATATATATATATATATATATATATATGCGTATGAGTAATAAACAATAAAATTCCAAAATCACCTCATATGGGGAATAGCCTATTTTGGCAGACAAAAAATATTGGTCATCTGTCTTATCAAACCCTGGTGTGGACTGAATTTATGTCACAAATAGAAATTTAACTGTGAAAGCTAAAAAAGCACTAGTCGAAAAACTAATACAGAATTTATCAATTTCAATGTTTCAGTCATACAAAAGGCACAAGGTAGAGGTCAGGGGAGGGTGGAAGGTATTTGTCTTAAAGGGAAGAAGTTTTGTAAAATTAAACCCGAATATTAACCTTATGACATTAATTTGGGGTTATATGAAGAATGAAATATTAATTTAAAATTAAAAGACGAATAAAAAGGGGTCTAAAAATGAATTTAAAATATAGCGATAAAAGGATGTAAGGGATTAATGGAAAGAGAGTTGGGGAGATTTTAGAGGAGGGGAAAGTTTATAAATTAGAATTAATATAGGTAAAGAGGTTATAGAAGTGGGTAAATATAGAAATTTGAATTTTAAGAGTTTTATATATATATATATATATATATATATATATATATATATATATATATATAGCAGGTGTAACAGAAAATTGTCAATCCCATGAAATGTTTAATATCTAAGCAACCACTAAACTAATTGAATTTCTTTTTCCAGGTTTTCAGATAAGACATTTAGCCATCTTGACATCATTTTTCATAAGAATCACTAAAAACCCTTTGAGTTATTTAGCTAAAAAGAGAGCAGGTTAAAATTGTTTTGTGTCAGCCCTACTGTCTTACCAACTGAGCAATGTTAAGAGGAAAAAGATCCTTCAGGACTTCAGTAATGGTACCAACATTCATACTCTGGCTCCTAACTTCAAAGTCCATTCAAGAACCATCAAGAAAACAGCAAATAAGTTTAAAAATGAGGGAACAGGAGATAGGAAAACTGGATCAGGAGTTCACAACAGGAAGGGAGATCATCATTTCAAGTTAGAGCTAAAGAGATCAATTAGAAAAGATCCAACTCAATCCATAAGGTGTTTGGGATGTGAGAGAAGAGTTACATCTATGACTGCCCAAAGAGCAGCAATAAAAAGACTTGCAAATGAAATCGGATATGAAACCTGTGAGGCACCTTGTTATTCCAGGACTGAAAGTTACAAGGTTACAGAGGGCAAATATCATCTTAAATAAGTTGGAAAAGGATCCTGGAATAATTTATATGAACTTAATTTCAATCCTTCATGACCTTCTGATCCTTAGATATGATTAATTAATGATGAACATGTCATTTTCATTTATGATTGATTTCATCACAATACTTCCATTAAGCTTAGAGAGTAATTATACATTCTTATTGCTTAGAGTCTAATAGTGTTATAAAAACATCGGAGAATCTCAGTAAGATATCTTTAATCATTTCTAAGATACAGCAGTTCAAACCTTCATCTAAGAATTGGACAATTTTGCTGTTATATATATATATATATATATATATATATTAAACACACACAATGTTGCATTTTTCTATTCAAGGTAGTTGTTCTGGTGAATTAGATTTAATAAATTTATGCACAACACTAGATTGGCAGCAAGGTCTCATCATTTTCTCTTGCACTTCTTGCTTGACAAATTCTCTTTTGGCTTCTTGCTTCCCAGTCAACTTTGATCTTTAAAAATTTAAATGAAATGTCAACATTATCTTGTCTTCTCGATTCCTGTTTATTTATTGTTCTTGCTCCTTAATAATATTTCTCCTTTTTTGATATTCTTTTGCATTCTGTAACCCCTGTGTCTTAGTAGCTTTATTGCCTTGCTTAAGGTGAAATGATTAAAACAAAACAAAAAAAGCAGCAATAACTATGATGGAACCTAGATTCATGTTAATAGATGTTTACACAAGATGAACAAATATTCACAATTAATGTTGATATTTAACATTTGATATGTTGGCCAATACAATAAAAAAAAGGAAATTCTCTAGAGACTAAAAAAAAGTGTTGTTGGAAAGAATTTTTTGTTAAGACACTATACACTATAGAGAACAAAAATGAAGACAATACATGAATTTTCAAGAACAATGTTCATGAAGCATTGTTTAGCATTTAAAAGGTTAAGAATTGAAAATACTAATTACCATTCTTTTGGGGCTGAATATATTGAGAATATACAGATGGTATCAAAAAGTTGGTTGAATTGTGCCAGGGGAATTTAATATTAATATTTAACTATGTACCGAGAAAATCTTGTGATTTTAAAAAGCTAAAATAATAGAAAGCGAAGCTAGTGCTTACAGCTTTCTGAAACAACCACTAAAGTTGAAGCCATCAATTATTTTGAGTGCATAGTTTCCACAAATATGGAAATATATTCATAAAAGTTATATAGAGTAATTTGAGAATAGGCTTTTTATCCAAAATTCATTTGAAAAAAAAAAATAAGTGAGAAAAAAAAGGTGGAAAAACCTAAAATAAAAATTAAGCAACTTTAGGTCTTTTGTTCAAAGATATTTTCTTGAAAGTGCCCGATTCCCAGCTATCATAAAACAAGAAAAAAAAGCAAAAACAAAAAAAAAGCAGTCATCACTCAGAATTCTTTTAAAAAGAACTCTTTGTAATTTCAACCTTAATTCTCACACACAGCTGATAACTGATTCGAAATCATTATGAAACACCAAGCATTATGCAAAACTACTCAAAATGGGGGCTACCAACTAACAATCAACATAGAAACTGGTAACATAGCTAGAGTGGGGGAAAGGAAGTCTGCCTCAGGTGACACTTTTATTGAGGGCAGCACTTTTGGCCTGTATTGAAATAAAAGTGGTTTTAATGTTGGACACTACTCACAGTTGAAGGAACTTTTTGATTTTGAGTAATCTAAAATATGGTAGATGTATTTAAGTGATTGTTATCTTGACTGAACAATAAACCTTATCCAGTGATGTATTCAGAGCTGTTTTATCATTGGTGACAATGTGAAACCTGTGAATAGACCCAGTGTGTGTTCTTTCAATGCTAAGGACCACTGTATGTGGGAGGCGTATCTTGATTGTTATCAAATAAATTTCAGTTATTTTCCTTGAGAGAAGTTCATTTGTGGATATGTGTTGCCCTATTTTTTGTGCATATTAATAATAACATATATATATATATATATATGAAGAAAAATAAACTGAAAAAACAAACAAAAATTCTCATATGCGATTATGCTGTTTTAATGTTTAATGTCAACGTCAGACGTTTCGGTCTAATAGACCATCTTCAGGACATATTCATAAAACATAATTAGCATAGACCATATACAATTCAACATGAAAAAGACGATGGACATAAAAACATTCATATTTAAACGGAACGCAGATCTTATAAAAGATTTCAGTTATCTGTTTGGATTGGTATTGCTTTTACCTGTAACCCCTATAAGTAGTAACTACCTATAACTATCCGTAAGGCAATGAACTCTAGCTGTGATCTGTTACTCAGATCTTAGCTGTTGTCGAACTCTCCGCCTTCGAATTGACCCACATTAAATTTGGCTTTGCACCACATCCTACCTCTTGGGGAGGCTGTTAAATATTGTCTAGCTGAATTTAAGTGAGTACAACTCAGACTTACATGAGAAAAACTGACCTTCCAATAGTAGCAATCACTATTGGATAGACTTGTGATGATTGTGTGCATAATGGTACATTTATTCTTATTGTACTGGTTAGTACAATAAACCTTTACTTATTTTATCTCCCATGTTTGTCAAGTATATATTCCTATTAGCATGGAATATACGACAAAGACTAAAGGTTAGGAAGGAAACCCTCAACAATATTAGAAAAGAATGATAAAAGTGGACTTAAGAAACTTATTTACATGAGCATGATCTTATAAAATTAAACCAGCAGTAAGGCAACTTGTTCACTCAATGAATTTAGAAATGACTAATTCTGACATTAGCATTATATATCACCATAAGTTCTATGCTAGCAGTCTTTCTCTCACACTTTTCATTTTATGTAACACTCTTCTGCATTCTAGTCAACTTTGATCTGTAAAAAATTTAAATTCAGTGTCAGTTGTCATCTTCGATCTTAATTCCTGTATTTTTTTGCTTCACTTTCCTGAATAATTTTTTTCCTCATATTCTCTCACAATAACTCTTTGTGTCTTAGAGACTTTATTGCCTTGCTTGGGGTGAAATGATTAATATATATTTTCTATCGATTAATTTTTATACATATGTTTCTCTGTTCTTTCATTCATACAAACTCCTCAATTTAAAATTTCAATTTAATTGGTTGATGATGTTTAGTGACATATCAACACCTCTACGAGTTATTTAATGCTAAAATCTAAATATCTTGACACAATTTTATGGCTTCAACTAAATACATTTTGGACACAGTTGTATGCCTTCAACTACATATAAAATGTATTGCTGTTCATTTGCTATAAAAAAAGTATTGCTGGTAATTTTACTATAAAAATGTATATTTAAACTTTTATAGTGCTGTGTTTTTGTTTCACTATTTTCCCAATAGGGTGGACCTGGGAACAACATTAATCAAGAGGTTGAGATATTAAGAAATTTTAATATATTTCTTCTCAAATGACGTTTGTTATATTTGTTTCTCAGGATGATCTTCAGTAAGACAGTAAGTTTCCTTTCTCTCGTTATTAGTTTCATACCAAAGTTTATTTCCTTTTTAGAAACACGAAATATCATTTTAGAGCCAGATATTGAACTGTGGACCTCGTTGCCTGTAAACTAATACTCCAGTTATTAAGCTGTCAAATGGAATTTTAAATTTATGCCAACTCTAATGCATTAGTCAGAATATGTTCATTTCGCAAATTACTGACATCTTAAAATTATATAGGAAATGACAGTGGGCATAATTTATAATATTTATTGATTGTTCCAAATATACATTTCTTAAAATATCTTTGGTAAAACTGTTTCTTTTCTGATCAAAATCAGAAGTGTCAGTCCTAATGAGGATAATGACATTTCCTTTGTGAATGCACTTTATTTTTGTTAATCTTTCTCCCTTCCTTGTCCTTAAAAGTTTTCCGACTTTATTTCTAGTTTTTTCTTTTGATATTTGAAAAAAAATTCTCATTTTTCTATATACAAATTTACATAATTCAAAGGGAGGTAATTTATTTTTATTTTATAAGCTAGCTTAAAAGTCATCCTATCAGACAGCATTTAAGCTAACTCCTGTAGAGGACTCTTGATTGGGCCTTCATCACAGTAGCTAGGGACAAGTAGATGTGATAAGCAACAATAAACTACAAAAGAACTAAAAATTGATTGCCATGTTTAAGTATTCCATTAATATTTCAGCTTACCTTTTAAAAGTAAAATGATAATTCTGCTGCCATCACTTAAAGAAAATTTGATGTATGTAGGTCTTTACTTTCTGTACAAACAATTATTTTTATTTCATGGCTGACTTTTGTTGGATTTTGGAATTAATTTTGATTATTCCTAAATTTATTTCCAAGTTATAAAAATTGTTATTGTATAAAAAAGTTTGTTGCAAAAATCACAAAAAAAATTGTTGAAAACAATTGCAGTAATAAAATCCTGGGAATCCAAAATTTCAGGATTGTGGTTCTGGATCCAGCCCAGAATGTTTTTAATTTGCTCACAAAATCGGCCTGATTCCAAAATGGTATGATATATAGGGCTACAACCTCTAAGATTAACATTGAAAAAGTGTGACAATGACACACTGACATTCACATTTGTTTAAATAGAAGAAAAACGTAATTAAGGTTCTTGACTCTTTTGAAGGTTTTTAGAAACTTTAAATATTGTCAAACTTCTTTTAAGCTCAATTGAAAGGGTACTTCAGCTCAGTTGAAAAGGTACTCATGTCCAATGGAAAGGTTACTAAAGTTCAACAAATGAGCATAAGTAATGTTTCATCATGTTCAGGCAGATACAGTTTTACTGCATTCATGATGAAAGGTTGCACTCTCTATGAGATTCCATGCTTTGAATATCTGTTGCAACTCAATATATTATCCAATACTAAAGATATTGGAAAATAGCTCCCTGTACCACTGCAGAAATTACCTGACTTCCCCTACCATGATTTATCTCTACAAGAGCTAGATCAGAACAAAGTATTACTGCAAAATCTGGGTTGGAGTTGCCAATCCTGACTTCCCAGCCTTCATGGCCTTGTGACTGATTATTTTCCATCCAACGACATCTTGAAAGTTGGCCAGAGCGAGAGAGACGGAGAGTGGGCCAGAGCGACTGAGACGGAGAGTGGGCCAGAGCGACTGAGACGGAGAGTGGGCCAGAGCGACTGAGACGGAGAGTGGGCCAGAGCGACTGAGACGGAGAGTGGGAGCGACTGAGGGGAGAGGGGCCAGAGCGACTGAGGCGGAGAGGCGACGGAGAGGAGGGGCCAGAGCGACTGAGACGGAGAGGGGCCAGGAGAGAGGGCCAGAGAGAGACGGAGAGGGGCCAGAGCGCGACGGAGAGGGGGCGGAGAGGGGCCAGAGCGAGAGAGACGGAGAGGGGGCCAGAGCGAGAGAGACGGAGAGGGGCCAGAGTGAGAGAGACGGAGAGTGGGTGAGAGTGAGAGAGATGGATAGTGGGTGAGTGTGAGAGAGAAGGAGTGCAAAATGTTGCAAGTCTACTCTATCACTATTTTCATGTCATGTGTTCAAGTGAACTATATTTCATTGTTCCACCAGTCCAAACATTCACAACTAGGACCTGACATGCCATGTACACAGAACTGATTTATCCTCATTCCCTTCATATTCTATTGGTGAAGAAGTTCCTCTCAAACAACTTCTTCACCAGAACTGTTCCATTACGAAATGGATTCCCAAGAAGATCACTACAATCTTCATCTCTGGGGTGAAGTGTTTTCTATTCTACATATCCTCATAATATGCACCTCTTGCTCTTTTAACATGAGTAGATCAATGTATTGAATGAAAAATAAGGAAAAAAAAAGTAATTAAAAAAATAATTTCTGGTTTATCACTGATAATTCAAACTGTACTAAGTTTAAAATCCGTGTGTCTGTCATGTACTAAATTAGAATAATCCCTGAGTTTTTTGAGAACTCAATGTGAAATTTGCAATTACAACAGCCATGATTACATAATTGAAATCTGAAGAGAAAAAAATGAATAGGCTTGAAAATAAACTGAGATTATTACTGTATGCATGCGGGTTGTGGATTAACAGCAAGGCTCCAAAGGCAGATGCAAGCTGCAGAGATATTTCAGACACTTGCTTAGTATTTCCTACACCAACTGTTATATGAATGAAGAGGTGCACAGAAGGATGAGTCATCAGTAGTATGGCCATGTAACCATTTTGCAAGGCTTCTCAAAAACAATTCCACAAGAAGGAAGGAAAGACAGAGATGGTCAGACAAATATTGTCAAATGAACTGGCAAAATTTTTGTTGGCTTCTTTTTGAGCAAGCCAATATGCAGTGTTACTGTGACCCTGGCAGGTGATGGGATGGAAGGGAGATGTTTTGGGAAAATTTAGAAGGGGATGATCCCTTCAGGATGAGGATGATCAATAGGTCACTCCCATAAAGATTGGAACCAGCCTATTTTACTGGCTAGGAAGCAATCCGAGTATGCTTTTGTGTGCTTCTACCTCTAAATTGGGGGAGGGAATGTGTTTTGCAGTCATTCCCATGAACTTTGAAAAAAACACCCCCAATCAATTGAATAGATGAGTGCACTAAAATAGACCAGTTCTCTGTTTTGTCTGACTCAGTCCTGGTATGTCTTGCTTTCAAGTCAGAACACTGTGTTTGATCATCCAAATTTGCTGTTGTGTGTCAACTTCAATTCTTAGTTTGTGAACTTATTGCTATATTACTGTTGTTTTACCTTTTAATTTGCCTTGCATATAGTTTTTGCTTGCTTTTTTATTTTTTTTTTACTCTATTCTTTTCTTTTTCTTTTTATTGCAAACTTTGTCAATTCAGTTTGTTGGACAGTTCTATCATTTATTTTACATTTAAATAGGACCACTCACTCTCCACAATGTCCTATTCTTTGTAGCTCTTAGTAAGTTTTACCTTTTTCAACATCTCTAACAGACCCTGCTCTGCCATCGAACAAATTTGTTTGCTGCTTTTCTTCTTGTTTTCCATATGTCTGTGAGTGTTAAATTCTCCAAGCCCTCTTTCTTATTTATCTCATTATTCCCCACTTTTCAAACTCTTTTTAAGATGTTGATATAGTCAAATGGAGGAAAGTAAAATGAATATGATGATATTCTATTCACTAAAATCTTCTAATCTCCAAGATGCACTGTCCTGCTAGAAGAAACCACCTTTGCACAACTTTCTTTGCTGCTTTTATTCCAAACTGATCGTTAACCAACACAATACATTAGAATAGTTTTGTAAATTATCTTTAGGAAGATAATCATTAAAATACATCTGCCTCTATGCCAAATACTGAACATTACAATTCTTCATAACTTTTGGGTGTAGAGTTTCTTTGAGCCATGGAGGACCTTAGGGCTGCTTTTTCACAGAATTTTCTTTAAGCCTCTGTTTTCCATCAGCATGGCTGATGCTGACCTCCAGAAGAGTGACTCACTGTATCTTCTTGGACTAATGTTTTCAGTTGACATGAAGTGGTTGTTTTATGGCATATCGACCAGTGGGTCATTTAATGCTAACAAAATTTTGAAATAGATTCATAGCAATAGTTTGGTAAAAAAAGGTGTGTATGTATACATATATATTTGAACAATTTTTTTTATTACAAAGTATTTCTGGTATTAAAACATATTTTTACACAAGTATGAGTGTTAACTATTTGCCCATAGCTGGGACCCTAACAGGTGCTACCACCCCGGATCAGGGTGGACCTGGGAACACCAGCAATTAAGAGGTGGTTCCACGCTCCTCAAAACCTCCTGATCAGAGGCCTTGCTGTTCAACATAGTTTATTGCCTTACCCTGGACGTGGATGTAGTTTATTGTCATACCCAGGATGGGTATGACAAACTACAGGACCACAATACAGGACTACAATAGAACCAGTCTACTATCCGTCCATGCTTAGAATATTGCTGCCACATATAGTCCAGTGCTCATGCCATTTATCTAGAGCTCTTTGATAAAATCCAAAGAAGAATCAATGATATTATTGGCCCCAATCTGGTGTCTAGCCTTCCATCAATTTCAAACCACCATAAGTTTTCTTCCCTTTGCCTATTGTATAAATACTTTCATGGTAATTGTTTCAATGAGTTCTTTGCTATGGTGCCTGGAATCTTTGAATTTTAGCACAGCACTAGACCAACAATAAGGTCTTGCTAATTTACTTTTGAGCCAGCTAGATATAACTGTAAACTCTATGCTAACAATTTCTTTTCTCATACTTCTCACTTGTGGAACTCCCTTCTGGCTCTATGCTTTCCAGACAACTTTAATCTGAAAATATTTCAATGCATTGTCAATTGCTGTCCTCCTGATTACTCTTCTTCTGTTCTCACTCTCTAGCAATTGTTCCTGTTTCTAACTCTTCCACACCCAGTAACCCCATGTGTCTCAGTTGCTTTACTGCCTTGCTTGGAGTGAAATGATTAAAAAAAAGATCTCTAGATCAATGTGTCGGAGTTACCTCCTCCTTCTGTCCTTGAACCAGCAGAGGAACAGGTCTTTTTGACCTTGACCTCTCATTCATACTCCTCACACACTCTTAACACGTCAGAGGGACCAGCAAATCCCCTTTTTAGTTAGGCTATATTACAAACCTAGTTGTAATATACTTCTAGTCATTTTTAGACATTAGTTATCTTTGGCTAACCTTGTAGTATTTTTTTATAGAGACTTTTCGGTTAGCTTAGCCAATTTCTCTTGCTGGTCCCCCTCGACACAAGACAGTGATTTCTCCCAAGCTTTGAGGAGGCTGTCGGCGGCCGCAACGGTCGTCTACGCAGGCCCCTTGGCCTTCATTGGCCAAGGGCGCCGATCTACGGGCTGTGTATTAAGTTATGCTCCCATTTCTTTTTTGTCTGCCAACTTGACGATAGTTGGGAACTTTCTTTCTCTCTCCCTCCCAACACGTCAAGTTGGCATCCCGCAATGACAAACAACGTTGGCAACATGAACTGCTGCAACAAGTTGGCATCCCGGCAATGACAAACAACGTTGGCCACGAACTGCTGCAACAAGTTTGGCAAACGACTCAGCTTCAACAACCAACAAAGATCATCCTGGCATCACTCAACATCAACAACCACCAAGCGATCATCCCAGCAACAACCCACATCAGCTTCAACCCCCAACAACGATGATCCTAGCAACTACCAACACCAACCTCGACCATCAATGCCTGCACTAAAACTTCTGCAGTTTCCAGCTCACTCCTTGCAGCATCCGGCTCCTCCGGCAGCAGTATCCAGAATCCCTGCAGCTTCCGGCTCCCTCCTGCACCAGCACTCCTGCAGCTTCCACCTCCACCGTTTCCGACCATCTTCATTTCCTTTTGAATAAACCTCTATATATCATATATATCCTCGTTCTGTCGTCCATATTGTTTCACGGTCAGATTTAACGTCTTCAAAAATGTTAGCGGGCCTCTTGTGACCTCGTTCACCCCTTTCCGTGATACGGGGCCACTGGACCCCGCCCGCTACAAATGTAATGTAATGATGTTTCATCAACAGTGACAAATCATTGAAAAAATTATTAGATAACTGAGAATTCTACAATATCAATTTAGAGAGGTCCCCTTAATATTGTTTATAGTTGGCATTCAAACACTTTGGTGCATAGTTGGTTGGCAATTTCTGTATACCCAACGGCACATATATGATAAACCCTAAACATTCAGAATTCTCCTGGGTGAAATTTGTCAAGATGCTAAATTTAGTCCATGAACATGATCGACAATTTTAATGTAAAATGATGAATGTTCCCCAGTCTGTCCACACTTGGGTCTTGAAAATTCCCCCTAATGGAAATTGACACACAACGTCTTGACAGTTCAATAAAACATGAACTTATCTAATTTCTCCATCATACAGGAACTTCATGATGGCCCAGAGCTCAATGCTTGCCGTTAACATAGTTCTGTTAATGATCAGAAAACAATTTTTTTAAAAAATTCACTGAAAGAAGCATGTAAATTACGACTTTACAATATAAAGTAATCTTTTTCCAGCTCCAGTGTCAATATAAGGCTCAAGATTTTTCAGCATTTCCTTGCAAATTCCTGGAGCGAAGCAACTGGAATTTTTCTGTGAATTTTTATTCTAATATGGCCACTGTGATTCAAGGTGGCAAATTCACAAAAGCATATACAATCCAGCACCATTTTAATTTATGTCCAGGTATCTGGGGTTAATTTGTATAAAGACAATTTTGTTCGTTTTGCAGTTGTATTCTCAGAGTAAACAGTTCACATTGTACAATAACCTAATTACTAGTCTAAAAGTAACAAGCTTATTGTACAATATACAACAAATGTAACAGGCCAAAAAAAAAAAAAAAAAAACTAAAATAAAAGGAAAAGGTCAGGCAAAAATAAAACAGCTGTTTACTTTGTGATCTATTTTTACTGCATTTGAGATTTGACAAAGGAAAATCCCCATGAATTGACATGTAAAAAGATGAGATTTCATTGCTTGTAATAATAAAGGTGAGTGACAGTGTGTGAGAGAGAGAGAGCAAGAGTGCGAGTGGGTGGATGAGAGAAGAAAAGAGTGAGAAGTATAGGGGGTGAGAGCAAAGAGAGGGGTGGAAGAGTGGGTGGAGAGAGCAAAGTGCAAAGAAGAGTTTGCAGGAGAAGAAAAGAGTAGATGAAGGAGAGGGATCTCAAAACATTATAGTTTCAGGGAAGCAATAAATCAAGTGGGTGTTCCATAGTGGGGAAGTGTGAGAAAATAAACTGTTATTGTAGAAGTGATCTAGCTTGTTCAACAGTAAAATAGTGAGACCTAGTTGCCAATCTAGTTGCATGCTTGAATTCATGTTGTCTAGACACCAGGGAAAAAAGCTCATCAGAGCAATTGCCATGAGAAGATTTGTAGAAAAGATCGAGGGAAGTCACATCACTTTGGTAAAAAAGTGACTGATGTTGAGATGTCTGGTTAAGATTGATAACATTACAGACCCTTCTTTGAATTTTGTCAAGAATCTCAAGATGTACAGGAGGAACAACAGACTAGATATGGCAACAGTATTCAATGCATGGATGAAGTTTGCATTTATAAAAGTGCAAGATGGATTCTGACAAGAAAAATTTTCTGGTACAACACAGTGAACCAACTTTCCTTGCAGTAGATAGAGCAATTGATTTGATATAGTCACTCCTTTTTATGTCTGTGGAAAATATGAGGTTAAAGTGTAGAACATTGCTCTCCTGGATTTTAGCATCAGGTATGCTGATAGCAAACAGAAAAGGTTCTCTGTGGTGATTAAATGAATGCTGCTTTGTTTTGGAGATGTTAAAATTTACATGCCTATTGCTACTTTATGTTTATTTCCATGGCAAATGTTCAGATGAGCTCCACCAGTTCAGACCTTTACATTTTTTTAAGCAAATCACCCCACTAGCACACAAAGGTTTACTGTGAGTGAGAGTAAGAATAAAGAGGAGTATCTGAGAGAAGGACAGGGATCAAGGTCAAGGCATCAGAAGATGTTGATTGACATTACATTTGAATATTTGAAGATTATAGCTTTCAGGGAAGCATGTGGTAGGAAGGGAGTTGCACTGATGGGAAGTGTGAGATAAGCCATTGGAGAAGAAGAGATGGCTACATTTAGTCAATTTCTACAGTGATAGGGTGGGACTGAGATGCCAACCTAGTGGTATGCTCAAATTCATGCAGTTTGGGAACCAGTGAAAGTAGCTAGTTGAAGCAGTTACAATGAAATTACTTGTAGAAAAGATAGTGGGAAGCCACAGCACATCTGTGAGATAGTGACTGTAGATGGGATGCCAGATCAAGACCAACCATGTTGCATATCTGTTTCTGGATTTTGTCAAGGACCTCGAGATGAACAGCGAGAGTACCAGACCATATATGGCAAAAGTATTCCATGCATGCATGCTATGTTCACTGACTTAAAATACCATTATTTCTTCAATGCCCCAAATCTAAGAAGAAAGTTCTACCTAGACAGCTTTTTTCTCCAAGAAGTGCTAATTTGTTGAACAATCATCTGCAAGGATGCTTCCTTAAACACTAGAAAATTAACCTAGTCAATCACAATGTATTCTCCTTGTCCTCATAATCTTTACTTAATTCTAATTCATCTTAAGTTCATATAACACACCTCATTCAGCAACCCTCTGCCACGAGTGGCTCTTGAGTCTTGAACTAGGCAAATTTTAGTATTAAAAGAAATCAATAGATAAATGACTTCTGAAACTAGTTTTAGAACATTGATTGATTTGTTCTTTATGGTTTACCAATTTTTTGCAGGTTATTTTAAAACCAGACAATATTTTTAGATTATAAGAATATTTTTAGGTAATAATGAGTTACTAATACCGGTCTTACTAATTAACCAATAGTTGAGGAAGGCTGAGCAAGGGTATTTATATATAAGTGAATATAACAAATCTAACTGGAATTGAAACCTGGATCTTTGGTTTCTAATTCTGAGTCATTATCCATTTCAACACTAACACATAGTATACAAAAGCAATCACCCATCTAGGTACTGCTCAATATTGTTTTTACCTTCGGTGATCATATGAGGACTGATGTTTTAATGTGATCTGTCATTTTTTGTTTTAAACATCTGTATTTGTAAATTTTATGTATGCTATTTAATTAAAATTCTTAATCACAATGTATTTCTTGGAATTTCAGTAACCTAGGTAATAAAGTTAAAACCTGGAAAATCTCATAAAAGTTCATAAAACTGTTACCACAACATAAGAGTGAGAGGTAATCTATACTAATTTAATCATGCAAAATATCCTGCATATTAGTTTGAATATTTCTGTGAGTCCTTTAAATTAATTTCCAAAAATTAGGAATAAATTAAAAGTAGCTAATAATTTAAGATTTTGATCTCATATGTAAAGTGACTCGAGTTTCCAAGGATCAGTCAGTTAAGTGCCATACATGCTTAGCTGATCTTGTTTATTTCAATTCATGCCCAGCTTGGTAGATTGGTTGCCAAACAAGGCTAATGAACCTAATCTATTCTTCTATTCAATCCACAGCTGGAGGGAGAAGAGATTGATTCATGTTTTTCCAAGGGTATTTGTGTATAAGTGAATGTAATGAACTCAACTGGAATTTGAACTCAGTTCTCCAATTTCTCAATCTGAGCTGCTACCCATTACACCTGAATGCACATCCCAGGACAGAACAACAAACAATAAATGTTGGGAAAAAATAGCTAAAAAATAATAAAAAAAAACTATCATTGCATCTTGGTTTTAGAGTCAAGTTCTTTTAGAACATGGTCACTGCTTGCTCTCATCAACTTCCTGTCTCTCATTGCTTTAAGTAACTTTGGCACTAAACCATCCCCCACTCTGTCATCTGTTGACACAAATTCAGGAGATACATTATTCTCTGTTTCCATCTTATTTCTCTTGCTTTCATTACATCCTGAAAGTATTAAACTCTCTAAGCCATCTTTCCTCATTATGCATCTCAGAAACTTCATCTGCCTATTTCTGATTGTAAGTTTCCTTGATTTTTCTTTGTTACTCATGTTCTGTTCATGGTATTCTCAGCATTCTTCAGTTTAACCACATCTGGCAATACAAGCCTCTTCTTCATCTATGAGGTAATTGTCCAGCATTCACTGCCATCAAGGACATGCGGTATCTATTCAGCAGTTCTTTTTTTTTCCACTGATTTTTTAATACTTCTTAATTATTTGCTTAGTTTTTAGAATACATTTTTGCTCTGATAACTCTGTGCCTTTTAAAGGACCCGTTAAAAATGCTGCTGTATCTGATAAACAGGGTTGGTGGACAAAATTCTGAAGTGTTAAAGGTCAAATTAGCTTTAAAATTAAATCTTCAAAAGTCACATGATACACAAATATACATGTGAATTAGTATCAGAAAAAAAAGAACAGTTAAAATTTTGAGGAAACATGAGGTTAGATGGTATGAAACATGAGGTTAGATGGCTTGAAACATGAAAACCTGACACTAAAAGGGATAAACTGAAAGCAAGATTGATTTGTTTGTTTTTTTTGAGACATATCAACAATTTGTTAGTTATTTAAAGCTGTAACTTATTTGGGATATTCATTTTTTTTTTTTTTTGCAAATCAATATTGCATTAAAATGCGTTGACAATAACAATTTTTTTCCAGATAGAAGTATTACTATTTATCCCATAGCTAGGAGAGGTGAGGAATTCATACTTTTCCCAAGGGTATATATATGTTAAATTAATGTAATGAGGCCAAATGAAATTTAACTTTGACTCTCTGAATTCTCTTTCTGAACCACTATTAATTATCTGTGGGTTATTTAAAACCGAAACCTATTTGGGATTTTATTATTTTTTTAAAATGAATATTGCATTAAAATCTTTTGAGAAAAACAGATAGAAATCTTATTCAAACCATAGCAAGAGAAGATGAGTGATTTATGCCTTTCCCAAGCGTATATGCGTGCAAGTGAATGTAACAAAGCCAACAGAGATTTGAACTCTGCTCTCTGAATTCTCTTTCTGGGCCGCTATGTATTACACCAGCTGCACATCCCATTAAATGCAAGAAGGACAAAGAGAAACAGCAAGTAAACTACCTAACAAGTGAAAGGCAGAACAGGGATTGGGAGGGATAGTAAAAAGATGAACATTGCTAAGAGCTACAAGGATATGAATTTGTAGAGAGACAACGTGCTGAAGGGACATAGAAGAGTTTATGAGGAGGACCTGAAAAGTTCTTGACACACTTCCCAAAACCTGATTGAATAAACAAACATCAGATTGTTGTCTGATAAACTCATCAGAATCATTTCATATCCACACCTGTCTGTTTGTAATCATTAACATATGCTTCCATTTAATGAGATCAAATGACTGTAAAAGAATAATAATGCTTTTCAGTATTGCAGCAAAACGTCTTCAACATGACGATCATCAAGGCAAGTGCAAGCTTGTAATTATTGTTTGTCCTCATTGTGAAGCACATAGAATGGGAGACTTCACAAAGGAAAGCCAGGAAATTCCCAGCATCAATTTTGATGCACACTGTCGATTATTCCTTGTAGACTTTATTACAAGTTCATAAAAGTCAATTGGAATTGGTACATAAAATTTTCCCCCTCTCTTCTGTTGTCTTTTTTGTTGCTTCTTTCCTTCTCTGTCATCTGTATTTGTTTATTCTCTCTCTCCCCCTTTCTTTTCAGTTTTTGGGGGTGGGTTCTATTGCTTTCTATTCATGATGATCTATTCAATGACAAAAACAAAAAAGAGAAAATTTGGAAAGAGAGTGACTGTTAATGAGGGTAGGAAAAAATAATAGAAAAATGAAGGAAGCAAGATAGAGTGGGGGTTGGTTCTACAGAAAAAAACAAATCAGCAAATCGAGTGAATTGCTTCTGTTATCTAATTTTCCAGCTTGATGTCTCACTTTGTACATACACACGACCGACTAATGAACAAGCGCATAAACAGAAACATTCATACATAATATATATATATATATATATACATATATATATATATATATATATATATATAATAATCGTAAGTCCCCAGTCCTGACACGGCACATATTTGTTTATAGTAAAGGCCTCAGTGGTTAGCTTGTCTTGAGGAATCTCTTCTCAATCCACTATATATATATATATATACCCTAATATGATCTCTCCTCCCCCTCCAGCTATGGGTAAAATAGTGGGACAGACTGGGTTCTATAGCCTTGGATGGCAAAATTCTAGGAAGTCCCCTGAATTCAAAACCTGATATTATATATATATATATATATATATATATATATATACACAATTTATATAAATATATAAAAAAAGCCGAAAAACAAAAAAAAAAATTGATACACACACCGCTTAAAAACATAGACATTATTAAGTATCATTTTCCTTTCAGGACATAAAAACAATCATTGCTCTCCACAGCTTCCTGTTTCTTTAATACTTCAAAAACTAGCACTGTTATGCATGTTCATAGCAAATATAGTGGTTTCTTGTTGCATTCTCCTTGGGTTAAATTTAAAATTGTCCTTCTTATAGACTAGTTGCCAACCAAGGCTAGAAAGCTTCTGCATGCTGTCGAGAGAAGACAGGATTCAGGTATTTCTAAAGGATAATGGTTTGAAATGTGTACAAGCTGCCTCAGTGCTGGAATTTGAACTCCACTTCACCTAGTCCCTTTTATGTACTATTAACTGATTATGAAGGAACAAAAATCAGATTTCAAATAAAGTACAGACTGTACAAATCGCTGGTAATCTCTGTTCTCCTATATGGATGGGAAATGTGGACACTATTGGCAGAAACAGAGAGAAGAATTCAAGCATTTGAGGACAAATGCATAAGAAAACTCTTATTGGAACATAAAATCAATGAGTTTGTGTGAAAAAAGGTTGAAAGTTTTTTGAGCCACCAGGAACCTCTTCTCACCACTGTCAAATGGAGAAAAATGGCATGGTTTGGACATGTTATAAGGCACAGCAGCCTGTGTGTGACCATCATGCAAGGCACCATTGAAGGTGGACATAGGAACTGCTTGGACAATGTCAAAAAATGGACAAGTATGACTATATCAAAATTGATGATGGTTGCCGTTGATAAATTGTTGTGGTGGAGATTCAGTGTGGCTTCTGCGATTACAAAAGTCAAGTGGCTGATAATGATGATGAACTGTTCATCATATTCCATGTGAGATTAAGCTTATATCTATCCTTATTAAAAATATTGAAAGAGGCTTGTTTTGGATTATTGCATTTTATTATGAAAAGTAAAACATATATCTTCGTTTAGAAATAAATCCAAAAGTTATCGGGCAACAGAAAATTAGATTTTATTAATACTGTATGCCATATACTCAAATAATAAATTATTATTTTGCGTGCTAGTAGTCCTTGATATTGTATAATGTATTGATTTGTTAACTTTTCAACTGTTTTGTCATTAACATTATATTCATCAGTTTGTATTTCGTTCCAAAGATCTTTATTTGAATATTTTTTATTATATATTTTTTAATGATTTCACCCCAAGCAAGGCAATAAAGACACTAAGATGCAAGGGATAAAAAGAAAGTGAGAGTGAAAGAAAATGAGAAAACATTGTTGAGGAGAAAGGACAAATAAAAAAAAAGGTTTTTAAAAAGACAGATGATGATGATGATTGACATTGCATTTAAATTTTTGAAGTTCAAGGTTTAAAGGTGTGAGTTACCTTCACCAAGATATCATTAGAGGGCACTGCTAAATAGTTATAAAAATGTGATACTCCTCTTTCCTTCTAGGATGAGGTAGAAGTAACACCTGCCAAGAACTTATCTCAGGCATGGGAATATCTCTTCCCTTAGCACCTGGAATTGTTCGCATGGATGATACAAAAAATTCATAATTGTTAACTTTAATGTCTTCATTCTTTTACATACATACTAGTGTATTTTCTTTTTGTTACTCAGTTATATAAAAACAAAAATATAGAATATCACCTTGTTGAAATTTATTCCATTTCCTTTCACCTCTGAAAGTAATGAAAACCCATTATTTACATCTATAAATTTTGTTTGCCACTGCTTTTAGTCTAACTAGGAGCAGCAGGTCAAATGTGGCAGCAATATTCAATGCAAGGTTCAATGGTGAAATTATAAATTTTCAAGATGGATTCTGGTAAAAACAAATTGTCTGGCACAACATAAGGAACCAACTTTCTGAATAAAAAAAGTGACTGAAGCCACAATGATAAGTTAGGACTAATAATATTGCAGATACTTTGGATTTATTCAAGAATTGCAGGACATATAACAGGAGCAGCATGTCAAATATGGTAGCAATATTTAATCATGGTTGAATGGTAGACTTATAAATTTCCAAGATGGATTCTGGCATGATGTAGGGAATCAACTTTCTGAGCAGTCATTTCTTAATGATCATCAAATTTTCTATTGGATTACTCTGATTCTCATAATAAATGGTGTCAAGATGGCTAAACATCTTATCTAAAAATCTGGAAAAAAGGAACTCAATTTAGTGGATATTTTGATATTAAACATTTTGTGGGATGGTCAGTTATGCTGTTACATGATTTGAACAATTTTGCTTGTTCCACCGAGTATATACAAAAGCCAAACATCATACCGCCAATGTAATTTATCAATTTTGTTGCCTTCATACAAGACTAGGATTCTTGGAAGAAACAAAAAGACAATACAACATCAATTACAATGGCCAAATATCAATCTCATTAAGTTGTAAACTAACAAACCACTTTCTTTTTGGAAGTGCTCCCAAGCTGGGTCATCAACTTTTCAGCATACTCTTGTGTGTGTGTATATATATATATATATATATATATATATATATATATATAGGTAGACTGATATACAAATACTTAGATTTAGAAGAAAAGAATCAGGCAGTAACCCCTCAACTCATTGAAGTGACCAGAGAGAATCATCAAGGAAATGTAGTTTCAAAGGAAATAATTTAATATCAGAAAACTCCTCCAAAATAATTTGATACACTCTAGGTTCATTGGCAATGTAAGGAAGAAGCACTGACTGAATGGCCAAATCGATTTGTCTAAGTTAAAGCTCAATCAGCAGAGATATTGGTGACAGGGTGAACAAATCTTCTGTGCCCTGGAGAGA
The DNA here is from genome assembly GCA_903632075.3 of Acanthosepion pharaonis. Classification (NCBI taxonomy): domain Eukaryota; kingdom Metazoa; phylum Mollusca; class Cephalopoda; order Sepiida; family Sepiidae; genus Acanthosepion; species Acanthosepion pharaonis. The sequence continues at coordinate 665,763 of CAHIKZ030000850.1, read as the reverse complement.
CCAATTCTCCAGACTTCCTGACATATACAATTTGGACATTCATACAAAAGGTAACAGTTGATTCAGGTTGGGTGGTATATTAGGCAGACTTAATGTAGGAAATACTATGAGGATGGAATTGGATAAAGGCTTTACCAAAAGCTTTTGTGGAAAAAAACATTCTTTTGTACATACACACACACATATATATATATATATATATATATATATATATATATATATATTTTATTTATACATGCATAATATATATATATATATATATATATATATATATATTTATTTATTTATACATGCATACATATTAGCGTACATATATATATATATATATATATATTATATATTTATTTATTTATACATACATATATATATATATATATTTATTTATACATGCATACATACATACATATATATATATATATATATATTTATTTATACATGCATACATACATACATAATATATATATATATATATATTTATTTATACATACATACATACATACATATATATATATATATATATATTTATTTATACATATTTATACATACATACATATATATATATATATATTTATTTATTTATACATACATACATACATACATATATATATATATATATTTATTTATACATGCATACATACATACATATATATATATATATATATATATATATATATTTATTTATACATATATATACATTTATACATACATACATATATATATATATATATATATTTATACATGCATACATACATACATATACATATATATATATATATATTTATTTATACATGCATACATACATATATATATATATATATATATATATATATATATATATATATATATATATATTTATTTATACATGCATACATACATACATAATATATATATATTTTTATTTATACATGCATACATACATACATAATATATATATATATATATATATGTTAAGAAATGGACAAGGTCCGACAATTTATTTATTAAAGACATTTTTTATTTATGTTTAACGTTGTTATTTTATACATACAAGTATTTAAGCAAATGCTCTGTTTAAGATAAACAGTATTAAATAACATTTACCGGCCTGAATGTCTGAGAAATTTTGATAGAAAATATTCGTTCATAGACAGGATTCGAACCTGCATCCTATACGGAACTGTCATATACGCTGACATGCCTTAACCACTCGGCCACCATGAACCTTATGGTAGACAAGGTCGAATTTACTGTTATAAACTACAATCTTCCATGAATCTCGTACATTCATAACTGCTCTGGCGTATCGAATGTAAACAAATGACGTCATATGTTAAGAAATGGACAAGGTCCCACAATTTATTTATTAAAGACATTTTTATTTATGTTTTAACGTTGTTATTTTATAGATACAAGTATTTAAGCAAATGCTCTGTTTAAGATAAACAGTATTAAATAACATTTACCGCCTGAATGTCCGAGAAACGATAGAAAATATTCGTTCATAGACAGGATTCAACCTGCATCCTGCAATTTATAACAGTAAATTCGACCTTGTCTACCATAAGGTTCATGGTGGCCGAGTGGTTAAGGCATGTCATATATGACAGTTCCGTATAGGATGCAGGTTCGAATCCTGTCTATGAAAACGAATATTTTCTATGAAAATTTCTCAGACATTCAGGCCGTAAATGTTATTTAATACTGTTTATCTTAAACAGAGCATTTGCTTAAATACTTGTATCTATAAAATAACAACGTTAAACATAAATAAAAAATGTCTTTAATAAATATATATATATATATATATATATATTTATTTGTGTGTGTGTGTGTGTGTGTGATGGGTAAATTGCCAATATTTTAATAAAAATATATACCTCCATCCAACACAAGGAAATATCCCTCTTCAATCAATTGGTCAATGCTACAACAAACTGGTAACCTCATAACCCTAAAACCTCATCATCCTGTGTCACTAAGTCTATGCTTGTATTTTATACCAGTAAATGTTCTGATGCAGAATAGTTTTTCATTCTTTTTCATAGCTCACAATTTTTTCCCTTTTTATTAGGTTGTTCAGAAAATAATGTTCAATTGTAGAATCAAATTTTATTCCGGAATTAATGTATTTAAACAGTGTTTAAAATCAGTCAAAATAGGAACCATGACTGTCTAAAAAATTTTGCCAAGGTTATTTATGCATTTTCCATAAAACTCTAATGGTTTGGAGACAAAAATTGTTTGAATTCAGTTCATGCATCTTCCTTGTCTAGAGTACCTTATGTATCTCATATCTATGTGCTGTATTTTTCTCATAATATTCACTTTCTATTTCTTCTTTCATATCACACACATAATTCTAGTTCCACGTTCTATGTTTAATGGATGTCAATTATCAGTTATCTCCTGTTAATTCTCCTCTCCAATTCTCCACTGCCCTAACCGGGTATTGAACTCACACATTGACAGAACCCAAAGAGTGTGAGTTCAATACCTGTTTAAGGCAGTGGTGGACTTGGAGAGGGGAATTAACAGGAGATAACTGATAACTGACATCCATTAAACATGGCATGTGGAACTAGAATTGTTTACCCCAGTGAGCAAAATAAAGTGTTTAGTTCGACATTCCAACCACCTAAAGAAGGCCAGAGCATACAACGGCCGAAACGTTGTAATAAATATGGTGACAAAGATGAGGACAATAGTCCGAATAATGTAAATAGTGTGCATAATACCTCATCTCAGAAATATAAACAGATACTGAAGAAGGCTGGAGTGTACAACAGCCGAAACATTGTAATAAATATGGTGACAAAGATGAGGACAATAGCCTGAATAATGTAAATAGTGTACATAATACTTCATCTCAGAAATATAGACAGATATAATTTATCATTTATTTGGCAAACACTCAAATAAACTGAAATCACCCACAATAAAAAGTGCATTAATTCTAATTCAAGCTGTACTATTTCTTGATACACTGTTAAAGGAAATTCTTGCAAAATTTCTTACAATAAAGATATTAAAACCTTGTTGTTTTTCATAGGAGATTTATTATTATTATTATTTTTTTTTTTCACCTGCCACTTCTTAATGAGCTGTATATGTTTACTAATGAGTGAGAGGGGAAGGTAAAGCAAATTACACCTCATGTCATCAGAAGATGATAGTAAAGTGTGTTCATCAAATCATATTTGAAAAACCACAAATGAAGAGAGAAAAAGAACACAGAATTGAAGCGTATCATCATTAATGAATCTATGAAAATGATATGGCTGTTGAAGAGTCACTTCTGAAGAACAAAGAGTAATGCATGTGTCTTTGAGAGTGCATGCATACATAAGTATGGCTATTTACAATATTTGTCTGCTTTCTTTGTCTCATGATGAACTCATTTTTCTTTGGAGGATACTCTTTATCTATGCCGTCCTTTTTATGTCCAAGAAATAAAATGGGAGTGGTTCATTGAGACCATGTTACTCTGGATGATAGGAAAAAAAAAGAGGGTACAGACAAAATTAGCAACTTCATTCAAAAACAGAATTGTTCACAGTTGTCTATTGTTTTTTTTTGTTTTGTTTTCAAATTACAATTGTTTTTGTTTTTTTTAATTACTTTTTCTTCACCTGATTACAAAAATAAATTCTGAAATAAAAATTAAGTTTTGTGACATCAACAAACACTCATTGCCACTTTTGTAATGTCAATGAATACTTGTCATTTTCATAATGCTTGATGTAGTAGATACATTGGAATTGCAGATACAACTATAGTAATGCCGTTAAACAATACTGGTGTCAGACACCTTCGAATAACACTCACATTACTTGCTCAATAATACTAGCTCAAAAAGTAACCACTGAATAGTGATCCAAATAGTAATACATATAGTGGTCTCTTAGACAATACGCTAATTCCCATATATACATTTCCTTTACCATCACATGATCTACTTATTCAATATCAAATTGCCTGTGTATGCTGGTGATCTATGTTCAAACTCAAGTGTCGGCAGCAACACTTTATTCCCATATAACATTGTTTTACTCATTTTTTTTGTCATTTTGGTGCATCTTTTTATCTTAATGCTTCATTTTTACAAGCATTTCTATGTCAATGACATTTTTAATTATATTTTCAATGTCAATACGTCATTTTTTTTTCAATGTGACATTTTTTCACCTATTTGAATATACCATTTTTTTAATGTCAATATGTCATTTTTTCTGATATCAATATGTCATTTTTATTTTCAATGGTAATATATCATTTTTCACTAGCATTTTCTATGGTTATGTGTCATTTTTCACAATATTTTCCATGTGAGTGCCTTATTTTCTGTTAGTACGTCATTTTATTAATGTGTATTTTGATGTCACTGGTTCTTTCATGAATGCTACATTTACAGAACAACTGTGTCTCATTCATGATTTGTATAATTTTTTTCTCAGTTTTTAGCTGAAAATATTCTGCATTTTGGTGGGGGGTGTTTTACAATTGCTTGATTTCCTTTGTAAATGATTGTTTTAAAACAATGACTGAATGAGGGGAGACAAAGAGACACACACACACACACACACACACAAAAAAAAGTTTTTGATGAATAGAAGAAACAACAAAAGTGAAAGAATACAAGTTGAAAAAAAATGAATAGAAAAACAAAATGTCAATGAAATTCAAGAGATTGAAAGGCAGGGAGTTTAAAGAAAGACTTAAAAATAGATATAGAGATCAAATAGAGTGAGAGAATGAGATTAAATAAGAAAACAATCTAAATAAGAAAAAGTGAGAGAAAGGCAAAATGTGTGGGAAGAGGGAGAAACTAAAAAAAAAAAAAAAAAGGATAAAGAACAAGTTTAATTAAAGAGAAAGAATGAAAAATTGAAAGAGGAAAAAAAAAACAAAGAAATTAAAATAAGAGAGGAAAATAAAAAAATAAAAACAAAACAAAAATAATATTTTTTCCAAGTCTGTATGCATCTTTTGGTGATGAATTGCAGTTACGAGAAAATAAATTTTCATTTGGATACAGTTGACCAGCAGACTGAGAAGCTCTGTGAACCTAAATTCTATTCATGACAACCTTTATCATACACTGCTTGCCATAAACTACAATGTGCAGAGTCATTAACATGCTTCACTTTCGTTCCCTTTATATTAAATTTATATGGGAAGTATAAAGCTATTTTATATTAATGCAAAACAGACTACTTTCAGCAATGATACACTTGCCTTCTTTTATAACCCAAGTCTTTTCAGCAAGCAGGCAAATCATGACAACTTCCCATCTTTTGTTGCTTGAAGTAACTTTCAACCATTTACTATCCACCTTTAACCTCGTTCTGCCATCACACAAACTCATTACAAAGATTACTATTTCCTCCTGCTTCTCTTACCTTTATTATATCCTGTTAGTGTCAAATTTTCCAAGCCCTCTTTCAATATTATCCATCTCCAGAATTTTAGCTGAATTTTTTGTGTCTGTCTATATTTCTGAGATGATATGTAAACTATTTACATTATTTGGACTATTGTCCTCATCTTTGTCACCATATTTATTACAATGTTTTGGCCATTGTACCCTCCAACCCTGCTTCAGCTGGTTGGAATTTGAGGACATGTGGCAAGTGGACAAAGGTGTTGGTTAGATCCAGTGACAGGACCCAAAGAGTGTGAGTTCAATACCCGGTTAAAACAGTGTAGAACTTGGAGAGGTATTAACAGGAGATAGCTGATAACCTACATCCATTAAAACATGGCACATAGAACTAGAACAGTCTACCCCAGTGAGCAAAATAAAGGGTTCAGTTCAACATTCCAACTATCTAAAGAAGGTCAGAGTGTACAACGGCTGAAATGTAATAAATATGGCAACAAAGATGAGGACAATATTCTGAATAATGTAAATAGTGAATTTTTTTACTTTAAATATCAATTTGCTGGTAGCTTCAATTCTCTTTAAAACTTCCTTGCTGTTCACATTATCTGTCCATGGTATTGTCAGCATTCGTCAGTTGAACATCTTTGTTGGTTTAAGTGCCTTGATCTATGAGGAAATTGTCTAGCATTATCTACGCTACAGGAGATTAGACATTACATAGCATTTTGGCATTCTTTTCTTTGTTTCTAATGATATTTTCCTTTCTCAATGTTTTTCCTAGTTCCTGAAAGACATGAAGAGATTGTTCAGTATTCACTGTCATAATTCTTAGCCTCAGATCCTTACATCCTGCTAAGTCATTTTTGGGGTCCAACATTAGCTACCACAGAATGGTTTTTGACAATGGTGATGTTTCAACAGCAATCCTAGCTTTGTGCCTATTTCTATGTTAAGTTTCAAGGAGTTAAAATGTACAGAGGCTGACAGTTCTGGATTGGATGATGCTTAGTCAAACAGGCCTGCATCAGATGTGAAACTTCTGTGCTCTTGTACACTGTCAAGCTTACTTACTGGCATCTCAATACTGTGTGTAAAATCCACAGTGCAGTAGCCTTTTAATTGATTGTCCAGTTACGCTAAAAAATACTACAATTTCTTAAAAGTAGCAAGGAATATTCAGGACAGGCCTTGTATATTACTTATATTTTGATTATTTTTATCTATTGTCAATTTCAGTTCCTTGCTTAGCTAAGTCTTGCAGTTGGAAAGTTCTTAGGAAAAATTTCAAATAGCACTCATTCTTGGAGGAAAGCAATATCAAAACGACACCCGTTCTTGGAGGAAAGCAATATCAAAACGACACCCGTTCTTGGAGGAAAGCAATATCAAAACGACACCCGTTCTTGGAGGAAAGCAATATCAAAACGACACCCGTTCTTGGAGGAAAGCAATATCAAAACGACACCCGTTCTTGGAGGAAAGCAATATCAGAACGACACTCGTTCTTGGAAGAAAACAATATCAGAACAACACTCGTTCTTGGAAGAAAACAATATCAAACAACACTCGATTCTTGAAGGAAAGTAATTCTCAGGGTGAAAAGATACAGCACTCATTGCTGGGAAAAAATTTTCAAATGGCACTTGTTCCCCAGATAAAATTTTGAATATCAGTATCTCGAAAGACGGAATGACTATCATGAAATTTTGGATTTGTTTTAAACCATAACTCTTGGCATGAATGTCAAATATATAATTAATGTATCCACAAATGCATGTTGAGGCATATCAAATTCATTAATCTTTACGAGCTGGATTATTAGAAATTACAGGCTTGTAAATCTTGCAGCTTATGTTTTGTGTCAACATAATCAACAAATAATTTTAAAATATAAAAAAGAAATAAGAGAAAATACTTCAAATTTCTACCAGAAAAATATGTATATAATAACAATATCAATTTCCAATTCTATATATCGTTGCAGTGAAAAAAAAAAGATAGTGGGCTGATAGCTTAAATTGCCTAACTTCCAAAACACTTAATGATTTTCCAATTTCCCTGCAGGAAAGTGGGATGTTTATGCATAAAAAAAAAAAAAAATGTTTATTTTATTTTATTTTTTTTTTATTTGATGAAGCATTAGTGACCATTATTTTTTAATTTTGACTAGGATTTACTTTCAAGATCATTTTTTATTTTTTAGTTGATTTTTACCACATCACTCAAATTGTCAATTTATATTAGTAAGTAGTGAACACAAGAGCAGAAATAAGAAAAAAATTAGTCACTTGGCGAGATTTAAACTTATGTCCTTATAAAGCTTTGATAAAAAGTATTTGCTAATAATTAAGATGAAAGTAAGTCTTAATCTGAATTAATAATAATGCAGTCCAGCAAAATTCTTAAAAGAATTAATACAGCATTTGTTTTCCTATGAGACACACCCAGATTTTGGCATGGACTATTTTGGAAAAAAATGCACACGTCACAAAAAAAAAAAAAAAAAAAAAAAACTCAAAATTATCACCTTATCTTTATGTGACATTCTCACGAACCATGAAGAAACACTTATAGTATTAGCACATATTATACTATTGATACTTTTTTTAAAAATAGAAGTGAGGTAAGATTTAATTATGAAGACATTTTTGGGATAGAAGAATTTTAGTACATTTCATCATGCATTTAAATGCAATGTCAATCATTATCTTCCATTTTATTAATTCATTTGTTCTTTATACTTAATGTTTTTTTCCCATTCTCTCACACTCAGTAACACCTTGTGTGTTAGTGGCTTTATTGCCTTGCTTATATTTAAATGGTTAACAAAGGATGGAAAGTGCAACATAGAAATCTGAACATGCATTGGGATAAAGAAAGTTGTCTTCCAAAAGCTCAGTAAAGTATTAAGAAACAGAAAAATATCATTACAAAGTAAAGAGTACTGAAATTTTATGTAGTTTCAGTCCCCGCTATATGGCAGGGTTAGGACAATCTTATCACAGATAAGGAAGAGACTTGAAACAACAGAAATGTGGTTCTACTGAATGAAAATATCACAGGCCAAATATGTGAGCAATGAAGAAGTTCTAGAGACAATGGTAACAAAAAGGGCACTTATACAGGAAGTGAGAGTTGAAATTTCTAGAGGAACATAATGAGGAAAGAGAGCTTGGGAAATTTGATACTCACAGGTCAGATTGAACGTAAGTGAGACAGAGGAAAACAACATACAACCGAGCTTGAGTGAATGGATGGTGGAGCAGGATTTGGGAGAGATAGCAAAAAGACAAAACTTATTAAGCGCTACAAAGGACAGAAGATTGTGGAGAGCCATGATCGCCAATGTCCTGAAGGGAAATAGCAGATAGAAGATGATGATAAAGCTTGTTCAATTATAGAAGTCATTCTCAACCACCATACTGCATGATCCTTTTAAAACATACATATGGGGGGGGGAGTAGTAGTAATGGTACAGAATTAGTATTTGAATAAATGAATAAGTATTAAACTTTTTATACATTAGCTAAAAAGGTTTTATCCATTTTATTATAATTTTCTACTTCTTATTTATGTGAATTATCAATGTCGTACATATATCTTATTAAAATATTTAATTTTTTATCATATTAAAGAATTTAAATGAACTGAAGGCTTTACCATTACATGTTTCTTCCATTTTGTACTCAAACTTATTTTTCAAATTTTCAGAGAGATATGCTTTGTTATATCATTAATGTTATCAAAACATCACAGCTCTTATGCATGTCCTTTCATTAATCTAGGCTTCTTAACACTAAATAATATCAAAATTAAGAAGAGAGAAAAACTCAACTGAAGAAGAAATGAGGGTCTGCTTATTGCACATTCAAACAAATATTGAACTGTCCTGGGTATGATGATAAACTACATCTGTATCCTGGGTAAGATGATAAACTATGTCCAGCAGCAAGGCCTCTGATCAGGAGGTTTTGAGTAGTGTGGAACCACCTCTTAATTGCTGGTGTTCTCGGGTCCACCCTAACCCAGGTTGGTACCACCTGTTAGGGTCCCAGCTATGGGTAAATAGTTAACTACCAAATTGGGCTCAAAAAAAAAAAAAATACCAGCTATACATTTAAAAAAAAAAATATTACCAGCAATAAAAATCTTGTTGGCATTAAATAACCCATTGAGGTTGATATGCTGCAAAACAAAATAAACCAAACCAAATATTGAAGAAATCATGAAAAAAAAACAAAATAAAAAACACCCACAGGTTTCACACTAAATAAGCTTCAGAAATATTTGTATAGAAACATGGAAATAAAGTAAGTTCATATTTGTGTATGTATTTTTTTTTTAAATCTATGGTTTTATTTCATAACATTTAAATGCATAACCTTTAAAATTTTGCTAAGTGTATTGTGATATTTTCATTTGCTCCTGGGTTTATCATTGCTTAAAAAGGTTGAGAAACACTGAGTTATAGAAAGAACCAATAAATTTGCATGAATTTAATCGACATCTACCAGCGATTTATCAATCATTCATCTGTGTCATCAAGTTGGCAGTTCCTCAACTATTTGCTTGTATAGCAATTTTATATGGTATAGATCAATATTTAAATCAATAAAAAAGCAGATGAAAGTGATCTGTATCAATAATATTTGGCCTTTGCTGTCACTAGCATAGATTTAGTAATTTTGTATGCCAACAACAAGACTCCATTGCATATTGGTGAACTTGGCTAAAAATGGAAGTACTGTTTCACCTTTGCAAAGGTTGGGCTGTGAACAAACTGGCATAATTGATGAATTCAAGCCATTAATGACAATTTAATCCAAATCACTTATCAGCACTTTAAGAATGTCGGATCACAGAATAAATGAATTTGTTTTATGGCAAAGAAATACAAGGGTACTGGGTCATTGAGTCTGTGCTACAATCACTGAGGGTGGGGGAAGAGGATATAAATTTACCATGTAAGACTCAGAAATCAGTGCACATTTACACTCCCACTAAAGGTATATAATTCCCTAAATGAAAACATTACTTTAGTCTGATGAAATCTTTTTAAAGAACGAAATGTGTTACATAGAATTTTGCCATTATGTCATTAAATTTCTCTGTCAGCATTACATGAGGATTCCTATCATCATGACAGTCTAAAATGTGGATCCTACATTCCCATCTTTCATGTGTGAGAAGCTGCCTCAACTGCTTAAATCTTCTCTGACCTGACTGTATGTATAACTGCAAGTATGACAGTTTTTCCCATGCTACAAACCAGATGCAGGTGCAAACTCATAGGGGAGATAAACACAGGTCAACCTCATAGTGCACGTGGATTCTTTCATGGTCTACAATGTCTTTTGTGGTATCATATTGCACTATTCTAACAGACCAGTTCACTGTACCATCAGCTTGATTATCACTGGGGTCCTTTTTTTTTTTTCAAGTAGTACATTTGAAAGTTCAGTGATATTCTATTTTAAATTGAAATTCATTTCTTTAATAGCTCCCATTAAATTTTTATGCAGCATGGCCCTTCAGCATGTTGGTAATCCTGGCTCTCCACGATTTACTAACAATTCGCCCTTGCATGGAGTATTGCTGCCATATATGGTCTGGAGCCCCTTCTGTTTGCCTCGGGGTTCTTGATAGGCTCCAGAGGCGGATATGCAATATAATTGGCCCTGATCTGGCATCTCGTCTACAGTCACTTTCTCACAGACGTGCTGTCGCCTCTCTCTGTCTGTTTTACAAATACTTTCATGGCAATTGCTCCGAGGAGCTGCATTCATTGGTTCCCAGACTTCATGAGTTCAAGCGCCCATGAGGCTGGCATCCCGCTCTCACCCCTTTAATGTCGAAACTCCTAAATGTAGCCGTCTCTTCTACTCCAATAGCTTCATGTCTCGCACATCTCGTCTGTGGAACTCTCTTCCCTATTCCAGTTTCCCTGAGAGCTATAATCTCCAGCTATTCAAATGTAATGTCAATCGACATCTCCAGTTGCCTTGATCTATCCACTAACCTTCTCCTCATCCTTTTTGATCTTGTTCCAAATTTTCTGTAACCTCTTGTGTCCTAGTGGCTTTCCACCTTGCTTGGGGTGAAACACTTAAAAAAAAAAAAAAAAAAAAAAAAAAAATACCTTGTAGCTCTTAGTAATTTTTATCTTTTTACCATTTCTCCTATCCACTGTACCACTATCAATTCACACAAGTTTGTAAATAACTGCTCCTGTCTGGGACTGACAGGAGCAGTTATCACTTTAAAATGCCCAGTGAGTGTCAAATTCTTCAGAACTTCATTCCTCAATATGAGTTCCAGAAATTTCAACTGTTTCTTTCTAATCATAAGCAAAAGTATCCATTCTGTTCCCATTTCCTTTAAAACTTCCTCATTGATTACATGTTCTACCTATGGTATTCTTAAATACCATTACTGTAGCCTTCAGTCTTCTATTCATCAGTGACAAAATTGTCCAGCATATACTATCATATAGGAGTACTGATATTACATAGTCCATCAACTCTTCTTTGTTTCTAATGACATTTTTCCATTTCTTCATACTTTTCTGAGCTTTTGGAAAGTTCATATTTAAGTGTTATATTTTCCATTGTCTGTTAAAACACTTTCCAGATATTTAAACTCATGTAAAGGGTGTTCCAATAACTTGGATAGATTTTAAATGTGAATTAAGTTTAAGCATCTAAAAAATTTTCTTTTTCTTTCAGATTTTCATGGATATTTGGGCAATATTATTTTTCACACATAATTGCCATGACTTAAATAATATTATCCAATAGAGTAATAAATAAATTTTCACCAATAACACTGATTTATTTACTGCTGACTTTGATCCATATTAATGAAACACCCTTATATATAATCCATCTTAATGAAACACCCTTTGTTTGTTTGATTTTGACATCTCCAATTTGTAGCTTACATCTTGAGCTTTTTCTCTTGTCATACATTCTGTATTTATTTAATTGTTGGATAGACTTTCCTTCTCATTTTTCCTTTACTACTTTGTCTAGATGGACCTTTAATTTTCCTTCAGTGTCTGTCATTAACACAGTATCAATTCTGGATTTTATATGGTTAAGATTGCCAAGTTAAACGAGCTTAAAAATAAGCGCAAATGCTGCACATACCAACTTCAATATTGGGATTTCAAAAGCAGGCTAATCTGGCAATCGTGACTGGTTGATTAATAAAGTTTTGAGCCAGACTAAACTAAGCTTAGTAAATATCTTCTTCATGATGCCACCTGAGGATGTGCGGGTGGTGTAATGGTCAGAGACTCAGAATGAGAAATCGGCATGCAGAGATCAAATTCCACTCAAGATCATTACATTCACTTTCACAAAAATAACCTTGGGAAAAATATGAATCACTATTCTCCTCCCCACCATTGGCTAAATAGCCAAGTAGACTGGACTTTCTTGCCATGGTTGGCAACCATTATATGAGAGAGACAACAGTGAATTCAAAACTGTATGTGACCCTGACGGAGCATATACTTGAACTGTAAGTAAGGTCCAGTCAGGATAGTTGCAATATAAACCACAGATTGGCTCCATGGGTCGTTGGTTTGGTTTGTTTTGTTTTATGGCATATCAACCTCAATGGGTCATTTAATGCTGACACCTTTTTTTTCTGGTAATATTTTTGTTTTGTCAAAAATTAATTTTCTGTTAATATTTTTTTCTCAAAAATGTATAGCTGGTAATATTTTTTTTTTCAAAAACATATTGCTGGTAATATTTTTTTTTTTCAAAAACATATTGCTGGCAATATTTTTTTTTCTTCAAAGATTTATTTCTGGTAATAATATTTTACAAAGTATTTCTGGTATTAAAACCTATTTTTACACTTTTATAATATCTTTTACCTCAGTTTCTGGGTTAACTATTTGCCCATAGCTTGGACCCCAACAGGTGCTACCACCCCAGGTCAGAGTAGATCTGGGAACACCAGCAATTAAGAGGCGGTTCCATGCTCCTCAAAGCCTCTTGATCAGAGGCCTTGCTGCCATGGGTTATTGGAGAAACACAAATAGGCCTGATGATGATGTTTAGAAATGAGCAACCATACTGAAGAGGAGAAATCACTGATTTGCAAACAAGTTGAAAAAGTTCTGATGATGAGCAATCCACCTCCCAAAAGACAAATTTCCCTGAATTTCTGATATACAAGAAGCAAAACACAAGTCTCAAAACTATTAACACTATTTACATTGTTCAGACTGTTGACCTTATCATCTTTGCCATATTTATGATGCTCCAGCCTTCTTCAGTTGATTGGAATTTTGAACTGAAGCTTTCATTTCATCCACTGGATTAGGTTGTTCTCGTTCTATGTACCATGCTTCTTCCAGTTATCTCCCTTTAATTCAACTCTCCCAGTTTTTGTTCACCTATGCTGTAGCCAGGTATTGAACTCACAACTCTTTGGGTCAAGTAACTGGATTCAACCAACAAATTTTATCCACCGGGCCATGTGTCCTTGAGGGCATCAGTGTATGAATCTTTGCGACTTATGAAGGGTTCAGTTATAAAATTCAAATCACCTGAAGAAGGCAGGCGTGTACAACAACTGAAACATTGTGGATATGTCAATGAAGATGAAGTCAACAGTCCAAATAGTGTTAATAATTACCATACCACATCTTAGAAATATATAGACTCAAAACTACTGCAGAATTCATTTATACTTACTTCATACAAATAAGATATTGTGGCTTTTATGAATGGCCTTTTAAAATAGAAAAAAACATCTAATATTCTATTTTCAGAACTGCTTTGAAGTTAATCAGTCAAGTACCATATGTGATACATGCTAAGTCTCTTTCAATTCATGACTAACTTGGCAGAAGATTTTCCCACAATATGTTGCTGTTTCTTTCTGTCCTAAACTGGTTGCCAACCAAGGCTATAAGACCCAGTCTTTTCTGCTGTTCAACTCATAGCTTTAAGAAATAGATTCTTACATTTCACAAGGGTATTTGCACATAATTGAATAAAACCAACTGGAATTCAAACACTTTGAACTTGGATCTCCAAATTCTCATTCCAAGCCATTATCCATAAACCACAATGCATTTCCTTGCCTTGAAGTAGGGAATCTTTTTGTAGTTGACACTCAAGTGTCAAGTAATGAGAGAATTAAGTAAAGTGGACATTTAGCATTGTCGACAAGTCTTTCCAGTATTATACAACTGGATTATCTTGAAAATTTCTTTGTCATCGGTATTGATTTTACTATTCTTTCAACAGAAATGATTTTTTGTACTTTTTAGAAAGTCGCCATAGGAACTGCACTGAAATTGGTTCAGCTTACCAACAAACAACTCTTAATTATGGGTAACATTACATTTTAATGTATGATGTAAAAGATTAAGAGTTCTTGCATTCCATGTTTTTTTTTCTTTCTTTTCAAGAAAACAAATGCATGTCAGAAATTTAAGTTATATTCATTGAATTAGAGAGATTAAATTTGATCTGACAAAAAATAGAATGAAAATTGATTTCTAATTATAATTTACATTCTTGCAAGCAACTAAAGCATAAGAACCCCATTGAATTCTGAGGTTGTTTTCAATTTTTAGTTTTCTTTTGAAGACAAGAAAACTGGAGAACCCAAAGTACACAAAATCTTTTTTGAAATTGGTAAAATTTATTACAAGAAATCGTTAAGCAGTTTCCCATCATTTAACTGAAAATAGGAAAACATATCTGGAAAGAAAGCAAAATATCAACTTATTTCATCTATCTCAAGCTGGTAAAAGCCACTATACCTGAAGTACATTGGTTGTTGCTTTTTACATATACAAAGCCATGAAAATGCATAATTTAGGGTCTTTCATTGATTTCTTGGTACTATATTTCCACGTGCATAATACAAGAAATTTTGAATGAAAATTAAAGGCAAAAAAGGGGGATTTATATTATACACCAGTATGCGTTTTCAAGAAACTTTTTAAAAATCACTGCCTGCCCAAAGCACGTGATGCAGAAATAGATTGTTATGGATAATACATAAGAATACTGAGTAAAACAAAATGCAATAAAAAAAATAAAATTTTATAGGTTATTCATATTAATGTAAAATAACCAATAATCAGGAAAATCACTTATAGAAAACATGCCATCAATAATATATTTAAATTAACAAAACCAATATGATGCCACAATTGCAATACTTTACAAATATTTAAATTAAAAAAAACATTTTTCCCATCACATTGAATAACTTCAAAAACTAAAACTAATAATGTGCCATATTTAAAATTTCAAGTTCAGAGTAAACACAGGCTTTTAATAAAATGGACTTTAATTCTTGACAATAACTGAAGTCACTTAAAACCTTGAAATATTAAACAGACATAAACTGTTCCTTGACACTTTCAATTTTAATATTATATCATTTAGAAAAAAAAAAATTACTATAGTGCAATAATGAGCACAATTTTCCTGAATTTATTACAAAGTATATTGTTCAAAATTTGATGTCTTCCAAAAATATGCAGTATAACAGTTAAAAATTTTTATATTATATATATATATATATATATATATATATAAACTGTCATCATATTCAACATATTAGGGTCAAGAAGCTCAGTTTCTAGGAACCGATAACCAGACACCAACACATATGATTTGATTATAGTGGTGAAGGCTTTGTGCAGAACCAATCACACTTTTTGAATGACCAAATACACTGACCTGGTGCATTACATGCCACAAGATCCCCAAACAACACTTCACAGGTTTTGTATTCAGAGGTGTCTTTCTCCTAGACCAGTTCCCCTCCAAGTCTATAGAACCCAATCTGTACTGCTATTTACCCTTAACTTGAGGGAGAAGAAGAGGATTAGTACCTTTCCCAAGGATATTAGCATGTAAGTGAATGCAATGGATTTGACTGGATATATATACTATTGGAGAGTGTATGTTATTCTTTAATACAGTTTCTCAAAGATTCTGATCAGTAGATCAAAGTAAATAAATATATTTGTCTATATTTCTGAGATGAGGAATTACAATTATTTAAACTATTTACATTGTTCAGATGATTGAACTCATCTTTGTTGGCATATTCTCATCATTTCGGCTGTCATACGCTCCAGCCTTCTTCAGATGATTGGAATTTCAAACTGAAATTTTATACACTGGCCTCAGTAGATAGAAGCATTGGTTGAATCCATTGGCTTCAGACAACGAGTTGCGAGTTCAATACCTGGTTAATGGCACAGGTGAACAAAAAATTGGAGAGTCGAGTTAAAGTCTGAGACATTTGTAAGGGGCATGACACCTGGGATTAGAACAATCTACTCCTGTACACAAAATAAAGGTTTTAGTTCAAAATTCCAATCACCTGATGAAGAAGGCCGGAGTGTACAATCGCCAAAATGCTGTGAATATGGCAACAAAGATGAGAGCAACAGTCAGAACAATGTAAATAGTGTGGATAAATAAATCTACTGGTTAATAAATAAACAAAGCATTTACTCAAATATGAGTATCCACTACAAATAATGTTTAAAGTGATAAAATCGGTCAGATAAATAAATAAAATTACTTCTTCAGAAAATTGCTTTATTTCTGGATATGAAAATTTCAAGAAAGTTTATGTCAAGAGGAATTTTGCTCAAAGACACTATTCCACATTGGCTAAGTTTTTTCTTTAATACAGAGAAACCCCAATTCTCAAATGTCTCACATGTTGAACAAACCAGTTTTTGAACAGAAAATTTGAAATGAAAATACCTCGGTTATCGAACAAAATTTCAGTTCTCAAACAACATTGCTGAACTGAGCCAAACCGAGTTAACCCGAACGGAATAATTTCTGAGCCAACTGCCGTATTGTATACATTCATGTGTCGTGGCATGCTTTTCTTTTCCAATTTTATTGTACTGTGCCTTTTTTATCCTTTATAAGTCCTTATTCATGGACTAAAAGAAAGGTAGCAGTGATTTTGGCAAAGGAAAAAGAAAAGTTGAGAGAAAAACAATTGTTGATATCTTCTTACTCAGATTCATATGACAAAATCAATGATCTACACTAATCATATAGATAAAGAGATGATCATGTCTTTCCTCCCCCTTTCCAAACAATAACATCTCTTTCCATCCACTTTCACACCACCTTCCACTTATGCCATCAACTCTCCGACTTACAGGTACAGTAAAATTAAAGTGTTCATCTATATTTTATTTATTTAGTATTATGTTTTATTTTTTCTCAGATTTAATGATTTTCTTTAGTTTTGTGTATAAACTTGTGCACAAAGTCCTTTTGTTAAAGTTTAAATAAGCAATGATCTTGGGACCAGAAATGGGTTAATCCATTTAACATTGATTCATATTGGAAAAATAGTTTTGGTTAACAAACCTTTTGGTTTACGAATGGGCTTCAGGAACAAATTAAATTCATGAACAGAGGTTCCTGTGTGTGTGTGTGTATATATATATATATATATATGTATGTATATAGGGAGTGCAAATGTAAGTATACAGTAATGAAAAACAAAATGTGTGCACAAAACATATTGCATTGATTATACAAACATCAATAATAAACATATCAATCCCTCATATGTTGAAACTGTTTTCCCGTCATTTACACACTACTCCTTACCTGCAAAACATTTATTATTATTTATCAAAAATAAAAATTAATATATTATGATAAAGATTATGTAAATAAAATATTGAAGATAATTTTAATGAATTAAATGACTTCTAGAACCACTATTATAATACTGGTAATATACTTGCTGTATACCTACTTTTGCAATAAATATATATATATATATATATATATATATATATATATATATATATATATATATAAGAAATGGACAAAGTCCGACAATTTATTTATTAAAGACATTTTTA
>CAHIKZ030000850.1:605000-645000 GCA_903632075.3 Acanthosepion pharaonis | reverse complement strand
TATATATATATATGATGAATTTTGAATATAAAATACTTTTGGACAGGACTCATTCATTAAATTAATTTCTTTCAGTTATTCTCATCTGTTCTTTTATCATGTTAAGCTGGTAGTATGTCATTGGATAACTAATGCTTATAGTGGGCCTTGGAGAGTGGAGAAACCCAAGATAATTATTTTTTTTTTCCAAGCATCTAATTAGCCTAATCCATGAAACTTTTATTATACCTGAAGTACTTGGCAATATATAAATCTTTGATAATCAAATTATTTTGTAAATATTAAAAAATAATTAAATTATTCTAAAAAATCATCAAAGACCATATCATGAAATGAATATTTTGTTAATTTGAGAGTTACTCCTCATCTGAATTTGTGGTTGCAAGACATTAACACAAAATCTATTTCAGGTTATGTGTTGCATCAGAAAGCATTACAATTTTAATTAGGTTTTTAAAATAAGGTGTTGATTTCCTAGTAAAGTTACTGGATGATGAATAATTTTCTGTTATTTTACAATAAATCCATTTATTGCACCAATTAGTTGCTGCCTTTGAGTGTGTGGTTAACTAGTCCAATCAAGTTATTGCACTTTGAGACTTGTTTGCAACTCAAAGCTGAATGTTCAGATGCAAGGTTTTGATGCAGCATATATTGGCCTTTTCAAGCAAGTGCTCTGAATATATTAGAAAATTTCCTCAAGAACATAATCTATTAATCAATCATCTCCTACAAGTTATGAGATAGCTAAACACACATGGAACTATGGCAATCTGTAATGCTCCATTGGGCTGACCTTGTCATGGAGAGGCAAGAAAGGAAATGAGTTAAGGATGCAGTCTAATCTATTTGGCACTCAAGAAAGTTTAAGAGAAAGAAGTGGAACAGTAATTTGTGGCAATTTGAAAGAATCACTTTCAGATTTAAGGTTTCTTGTTTCTTACACAAAACATTAAAGAATTAGTGATTTTTATTTGTTTAGTAGGTCAATGTTTTATTTTTTGTAAAATTAGTTTGAAAATGTCTGAATTTCTGGAATGAGGATTTATTTACACTACACCCTTGTGTAAATTAATTGAAACAACTGCTTTAGTTTCCTTCCTTTCAACATATGGTCAATTTTAGACCCACTGGGGTGACAGTGTAATCAGTTTCTATTTTTTCCTCAGATTAGGTCATTTGCAGGGGTTTGCAGTAATATGAATCTATTTTAAGGGTGTATAATGAAATTTATTTGGTCTTGAACAATATTGCATCATCGGTAATAGCATCAGATTTTCATCATACCCAGACAATATTGTCTTGACTGCTGATTAGTTGTCCTATGGCCATTGTCTGTGATGGACATTTCTCCAAGGAAGTTCATGAAAATTGTAACGCTGCACAAACACAATGGAAAGCCTTACCTGTGAGCAAATCAAAATACTTTTGAATGGCTCAGATACTCTCCTGATTTAAATCTAGTTGAGAATCTGTGGTCAATCAGTAAGGAAAGACATTGTGGAATGGACATATGAAATACTAACATGTGCACTGTGTCATGTTTCATTGGAAAAATACAAGTAAGTAAAAATAACGGAATTATTCATTTTGTTTCAATTAATCTGCACAAGGCTGTACTTACATTCGAACTATTACCCTCATCTTTGCTGCTGTCATCACAACATTTCAGATGTTGTAATCTCCAGCCTTCATCAGGTGTATATTGATCTGGGTAACCTACAGAGAATTGAACTCTTTATTTAATCTATGGGGGTAGACTGTTCTGTTCCACCTCATAGATAAAAGAAAATGGTTCAATTCAGAATTCTCTGTAGGTTACCCAGATCAATATACACCTGATGAAGGCTGGCGAGTACAACATTTGAAATGTTGTGATGACAGCAAGAAAGTTGAGGGCAATAGTTTGAAAATAAGTAGTATGAATAACTTCTCATCCCAGAAATTCAGACATTCTCAAATTAATTTTCCATGTCCAGTGATATTTATTTCTTAGTGGATTAAAGTGCTTGTTCATGAATTTGATAACAGTCATTGTTTTGTGATGTTGGCTTCTCTTGTCACTTTTGCTATGTCAAGCGAAAGCCCATTATCTGCCTCGTCAGTCATGTATCGAAAGGTATATGATCACCTAAGCATGTATCATGCATGGCACATAACTAACTTACTTAGGAACTGGATCTCTAAACTTGAACAATAATAGTTTTAATATGTATCTTTCATAATTTCATGTAATTAAATTTGTTGACTCATCATCCCAAAGATGGTAAGTTTTTAATTTGTTTACTCTGAGTCATCCATCTTAAAAGAAAACCTTGGTTTCTAAAAATGTTTATAAGTAATACAATATTTAGGAGGGTAGGCAACAGAGGTGGGTGTTGAAGAAGCATAAATTTGCTTGAGTAGGTGTCTGCAACAGAGATTAGCTTGCCAATCTAGGAGATCAGTGTATTCAGAAATAAGCAGACAGCCATTATTCTTGTAAGATTAAATTAAAATTTGTTTCATCATTTATTTCACACTATTAATCTAATTAGGCTCAAGTCCAGTGACTTTCAGTTTTGAATTGGTCCTTGTATCTTTGAAGGGGGCAACCAAACCCTATGGTCCTTTCCCTGAAATGAGCTCACTGAATAAGTCTTGCTGTGGAAACCTTGACACTTCCATTCTTGCTATATGTCCTGATCATTGAAGAAGGCTTTATATTGATCAGTGATTCAATGATTTGACTGTTGGCTCTTTCCAGGACTTGAGTGTTAATCACATAGTAATTCCATTTGATGTTCAAGACTGAACTAAACTTTTGCTGATGAAAGCTTTCTTATTTTTGTATATTTTTTGATTATAGGAGAGGTACCCTTTTGATTGTACCTTTTATACCATGGTGAGGAAATCAACTATTTATCATGTATTTACACTATTTGGACTATCTTTCTCATCATTATTGCTATATTCACAATGTTTTGGCCATTGTATGCTCCAGCCTTCTACAAGTGATATATGTTGGAATTTAAAACAAAACTCTTTATTTAGTCCACGGGGGTAGATTGTTCTAATTTCTTTTTTGGGTATCTTAGGGTATCTGTTTCAGTTAATTCCTTTCAGGGGCTCAAATCTCCAAGTTTTTGTTCCCACTGCTGTGTCAAGACACTTTTTGGATTATTTAAATCAATGCTTTTATCCACTTGGCATTGTGAATATAGCAATAAAGATGAAGACTACAGTCCAAATGATGTAAATAGTGTAAATTAGTACAATACCTGTGCTACCCATTTTAGTTGTCGCTGCTGCTGTTATAAGTCTCCAAGTGATGCGGTTTTAACAGGTACTACAGCAATTAAGAGGTGGTTCCATGCTCCTCAAAACCCACGGATCAGAGGACTTGCTTCAGAATGTAGTTTATTATCATACACAGGATGGATAACAACAAAGATAAGTACAATATTCCACTTGTAAACAATGTAACTCCTCATCCCAGAAATTCAGACAAATTTTTCTATTCTTTCCCAAAGATACCTCAAAAGAGCAGTACTGTTTTTATATTTATGTGTATATATTGAAACTTCGGAAACTTAGTAGCTATATATATCTATATATATATGAGAGACAGTAATGACAATATCCTAGTTTTCAGCATTCATGAAATTTCCATGGATCCACCTAATAAATGTTTAATTGTAGCAGAAACAAAATGCAGACAGAGCAGCCAATTTTTACTGATAATGGTACCCACCCCATCAGAGATGAGATGATTTTTAGTGGGCTGTCTCTACAGAAAACACATGGTTTCTGTGCCAGAACAGAGCCGGTGCATCTGCTTATGAGTAAAGAAATTGTTTACCAGCTTCCCCATGAGATAGTCAGGATGGTGAGCAATGCAGATGATTCCTTTGCTAGCAAATCGCTAAAGTTTTAGGCTCCATAAAAGCAGATACATTTTCTGGGAAGAGGCAGAGCTTGGCAATATGCCATATTGGCCACACAACAGGATTTCCATGCATTTCCAAGGCTTTTTGTTCTTATTACACAGTGTAGTTTCAAATTCATTCATCCTTGTTTGTGTTTCTGGTGTCTCAGTTGCGTTTGTCCCATACATGTGGTGTTCTCATGTGGAAGATTTATCCATGCCCAGCTGGTCATGATCCAGTTTTTTCATTCTGTTGCTGCTGAGTTTTCCATCTCACTTTGTTGGCCAACCAATAAGAAGAAAACCCCTTCTTCCATTTTATAATGTACAGTTTTAAGATTTTAATTGTCTTTGCTATTGATTGATCAATGAAAATAATTAACTTGATATTCCACAAGCACTAGGATTACATGTGCTGTTCATTTTAGTTACTGCTGTTGCAAGTCTTTAAGTAATGTGTTTTAGGCGACTTGGTAAAATTCTTTGTGATTCTGTAGTGCCAGTATTTGTGATCAGATAAAGGCTTGTTTACTTTAAAATGTAAAGGATTCATCTGCTTGAAACCATTTTTAATCATTGATCTGAGAAAACATTTTTGTATAACTGATAGCTTAGACATTTCTGAACACATTAGAAACCAGGTATGACTTTTATATCTGATGAGACTATTTAAGTATATGACACGTTTTCTCATATTCATGTTTTGCTTTTCAAGTCTCTTGCACTATTTTGTATTGAAAGGTAAATTTCTGTCTTATAGATTCACTATTCTAACTTCAAACTGTTCCTCACAATTGTACATGAATCAACCAAAATAGCATAGAAGTTTGTGAACTTTTATCAGACATTTACTTACAAAGTCCAAGTCTACATGTACACGTATGTAGCTTAGTTGTAAAAATCTCGCTTTGTAGGACAAGTCAGTTCCTTTTATGAAAGTTTGGTGGACCCTTATCAGGTTTTCAATTTGTAGAGCATAGAAATGGACTAATATATTTTTCTGTGAAATCCATTCCACTTAGTAAACCTTGAACCACAATTGATTAGCAGAAATTAATTTGCATGGGATCACTGACCTCATTTTTCTTCTTTTTCTCCATTTTTTTCTTTGGCAAAAGCAGCATGCAATACAAATGTATTTTGGCCTTTGGATAGGTCATCTTTTTCTTTTGTACAAAGTTACTGTGGCATATTGAGAGTATTCAGCCATTCTTTTAATACTGCAATGACTTCTCTCAATTATACCATTTTCTGCAGTGACATATGCACAATGGAAGCAGAGCTGGACATCCCATTTTGTTAAGAAGTATTTAACCAACTGGCTACAGAACAGAGTATCATTGTCTGTGAGTCTTCTGATTAAATTTGGTCATAAAAGAGGGTCTCTAAATGATTGAGGACATCTGTAGAATTCTGTTGATGCAGATGTCACCAAAACTGCAAATTGGCTAGGACCACAATTGATCAGTGTCAGGTAGTGTCTTCCATTATAATGTCCATTCCTAATCATTTTCAATGCCTCAGGCACACTCAGCTAGCCTCATAGCCAATCTATTGGGGCTGAATCAATTCATTGTCATTTCTTGCATTTCCTCACTATTACCTTAACATCATCCTTTGAAGGTAGGGGAAGAATCTGCTTTACAAAATACAATGCAGGATACTTATTTTGGTAGTGTGAAACCCTTATTAGGTCAGGATCAGGTGCATTCGCAGCACAAGTGGGCTCAACTTTTCTTACCACATCTAGCCATTTCTGTGGGACTCTTGTTAGTCTGCATTCCCAGTTCTGGTCTGATCTAACCAATCCCATGTCCACTGATAGCACATAGTCCTTCACAAACTTCTTTATGGTACCAGGTCCAATGTTACTGTGGCATATTGACAGTATTTTTATTTTCCCATCCATTCCTTACTGTATAATCAATAAAATCTTGTGTCGTTCTCTAAATTTTGATGTTCCAAGATCTTCTAAAAAAATTCTTGAGTGTTGTGGTCATTTTCTCTTCTTGCTTGCTTCTATCTAGCATTATAATAAGGTCTGAGCTTTATTTCATGATAAGTCATCCCAACTAAACCTGTATCCTCTGGGTATCAGCTGACATATTTTTTGCTTATATGTTTTTTAATCATTACATCCCAAGAAACGCTGCACACCTACTGTGATACAAGGCATTACCAAGAGTGAAAGAATCGGATAAAAAACATTACTGGAAAGAGAGGACAAAAAAAGACAATTGATATTGCATTTAAATTTCTGAAGATCAAAATTGACTGGAGTGTAAGAAACTAGAATAGTTCCACAGGTGAGAAGTGCAAGAGAAGAATCTGTTAGCATAGAACATATGGTTACATCTAGTAATGATGAGACCAAGCTGCCAAGATATCAAATAGGAAGGCTAGTCAGGACTGTTACTATGAAAATGATTATAGAAAAATCACAACAAAGTTACGCACATGTGTTAGGAAAGTTTGGTTTGGTTTGTTTTGTTTTATGGCCTATCAACCTTAATGTGTTATTTTATGCCGGTAAAGTTTTTCTTTAAAAATCTATTTCTGGGAATATTTTTTCTTGAAGAAATCTATAGCTTGTCATATTTTTTTCCAAAGAATGTATAGCTGTTTGTATTGCTGGTATTTTTTTTTTAAATATTGCTGATAATAATTTTTCCTTCAAAAATTATTGCTGGTAATAATTTTTTTTATTACTAAGTATTTCTGGTATTAAAGCCTATTTTTACACAAGTTTGGATGTTAACTATTTGCCCATAGCTGGGACACTAACAGGTGCTACCACCCCGGGTCATGGTAGACCTGGGAACACCAGCAATTAAGAGGTGGTTCCACTCTCCTCAAAACCTCCTGATCAGAGGCCTTGCTGCTGAACATAGTTTATCGTAATATCCAGGACACAGATGTAGTTTAAAGCCCAAATGCTAGCTCGATAGAAATAATATTTGCCGACTTTGTAAACTCTAATTATAAACCATAATTTTGGAAAGTGAAAATTTCACTGAAATAACTTAGAAATTAATTTCCAATTATTCATTTTAACTCAAGAGTATATGAAGTTTTATGCAAATTGGTGGCAATATATTGGGATGATACTAAAAAGATGTAACTCCATTTGTGCAAAATGAGGGAAACACAAAGTTAAAAATTTAGGGAAAACAAAATATCTATCATGGACTGAACATGTGAAAAATGATGAAAATGGAAACAAAAATGGTACATATGCTTAACATCAGAAAGAGTTAAAATTTTTAGGGCATATAATGAGGAAAGACAGTGTAGCAAACTTGACACTCAAAAGGTAATATTGAAGGCAACAGGGACACATGAAAGCAGCACTTAAACTGCCTAATGAGCTTATGTAAATGGTTGGCAAAAAGGGTTTAGGAGAAAGAGCAAAAAACAATTTAGTAAGTGCTACAAGAGACAGGAAACTGTGGAGAGCCATGATCACCCATGCCTTGAAGAGATGCAGCACATAGAATTAGAAGCATCCAACCAGATGGTGACTACAGAGGTTACAGTCAGCACATTTTATACCCCTACATAATTCAAATATACGCTCTTAAGTAGGTGCCGAAGGAGGTTGTCAGTGATGTAAATTGACTTGGTTCATCAGGGAGTTTCAGGTTTTTCAACATCATACACCCCATCGCCAAGTCGACCCAATCAGGTGAGATCAATTTCTGATTACCCTTCACAATCAAATGCTAGCAGATACTTTGGCCTTTTTAATGAATTAGACAAAAATAGATCATGTTTTCTGTGCACTGATTGGATGTTTGTAATTGCGTGAACTGTCTTTTAAATGGTCCACGGGTGGGAACTGGCTTCTTTTTTTTCCTTTGTTGATAGCAGTTTCAATGGATAACTGTGGAGGTAATTTAATGTTCTTAAATTTAACTGTTTTTGATATTTCCTAAGTAAGGTTTGGTGCCTTACTCTAAATAGTTACGGATTTATTTGTAGTTATAAGTTATGAGAAAATGATGTGGTATCTATAAAATAAAAACAATATACAGTCCTGATGCACAGAAATATTTGAATATCATATGGGGCTTTATATTTTGAAATATTAAAGATTTTACAATAACAAAGTTCCCTAGATCGGCCATACTGGCCATTACTCCAAGTTCAAATGTGAAGTTCTCCACTTAAAAACGGAAATTTATTATACTGATTACAATCATATTTGCACTTGAGATTAGTGCTACAAACCTTATCTATTTCCATTCTTCTCATCACCACATCATTGAACTCTGTCAAATTTGACAATGGGAGGAACAGCTTCAGAAGATTGGGTAATTACAGTCAAGTGGTTTGTATATATGCGCTTACTTCTGTCAACCATCTTGGAATGCCAGCAATGAAACCCGAAAAATTTATTAATGGGACAAAGCACACAGACAAATGGAATCAGGACTTTCACAAATGTGCAAACGAAATATAAACAGCTTAAGCACAGTTGGACTGTTTCATTTTCTGCACCATTAAGCATGACATCACAACTCCCTCAGCCATTTGAGCTAAGTGTAAAACCATAAAAATCTATAAGAGATCTGTCTGGAACACATCCAGCCATTTTGAATATCTCAAAATCTCGCCTTCATGTAACTTGGCAGCCAGAGAGAAGCATTTATGTTATTTACATACTGACTAATGTTCTCTTTGTTGCTGTGATCACAATGTTTTGGACGATTTACTCTCTGACCCTCTTCAGGTGTCTGTTGATCTGGGTAAGCTTCAGAGTATTTCAACCTGGACCATTCTTTTAATTTACAAGAAAAGTTTCTTTATATTCTGCTGTCCATATCTAGGGATATCTTTCTTGTCATTGTTTTAGTACTGCTTGTTTATTGCTCACCCTCTTTTGAAATGAGTCTATGTCTGTACTGCCCGATCTAGGGATTGAACTCACAATTACTATGTCAATTATCCACAAAAACGTGCTTCAATCCACTAGGCTATTGTGCCATTGGACAGATAATTGAACAGTACTAAAAAGAACAAGTTATCTCCAGACAGGAGCAGCAAAACAAGAAAATTCTACCCTTATAGATTAAAATCAAGGATGCATTTTCAAATTCTTTGAAGGCTACCTGGATTAACAGATACCTGAAGAAATCTAAAGAGTGAAGTGGCCAAAATATGATAATGCTGACAAGATTTCAGACATTTGACTAAATGTAAATAATGTATTATTCCTCATTCCAGAATTTCATACTTACCATACCTGGAAAGTGTTCAGACAAATGACATACCTTAGTTTCACCAGTTCCAAAGAAATGCCATGTTACACAAGGCAAAGTGAACCAATCTGGTTCATATTCTATTGGTGAGATGTAAGTTCCACTTGAGTAACTTCTCACAAACAACTGCTTTGTGGAACTGAATACCAAGAAGATTCTTCTCCAATCACTAAAATCTTAACCTATATAAAGTAGGAAATAAAGGAACTATAAAAATCTAAATACAGTCTTAACCTGTTCAAATCTAGGGTTAACCATGATCTTACATGCATATATTGCTGTCCAAAAAACACCAATCAAAAAAAACAAAAATACCTTTTATGTGGTTCAACTCAACCAGTTATTTGAGTAGATCTCCCCAAAAAGGAAAAATAAAAATTAAAAACTTATTTCAGTATTTAATAGGGAAAATTTGAATACTGAGAAATTAGGCGACATACTAGCTGCTCAAAAGATTAAGAACATACCTAAAGGAAGTTATAAAAAGGCTAGGAAATGCCCGAAAATGTGTCACAGACCTCATTGTGAATAACTTCAAGAATTCAGTTTGGCATGGTCAATATAAGCATCTGCAGAAGGATGGCTGTAATGTTATTCCAAGTGGGAAAGATGGCTTCATGAAGATCATGCACTGGAATTTATGCCTCTTTCTTTAGACTTCCCTTGCCATGTAGCCAAAACATTTTCAATGGAGTTCATTTCAGTCAAACATATTGGATAGCCCAAAAGAATCGCATTATTCACCATCAAAAAGTCTTTTACCATGCAAGCATTATAGATTGCAGCATTGTCTGGCTGAAAGATCCAGTTATTTCTACATATGCAAGGGCTTTCAATCAATAAGAATGCTCTCTCTAACATGCCAATGTTAGCAGACATGGTTTGACACCCTTACATAAACTGAAAGGCCATTGTTATTTGGAAGGAGATCATGATGGAACATATCACTGGTGGGATATCCTTATCATGCCAGTAACAATGGAAGCCATATGGACAATCATTATTAAATTTTTTTCTCATAAGAGAACAAAACACTTTTCCACTTTTCTATGTCCCATGTTTGACACTTCTCAATAAAGTTTAACCAATGTGTTTTAGGTGTGGAAAGAGGTATGGATTTTGAAGACATTTCCGATATGACATCCTATTGGTTTTCAGCTGAATTCTGCATCTGTGAGGGGCTTAAGCTACTTTATAAGTTGATATCTTGTTGTACAACCCATTCAATTTGCCTGCTTAATGCCGATTAAATTTTCTTGGACCAACCACTTCAAATATTTGTTTCATATTCCTCAGAGTGTTAAGAAATTTCCAAAAGCAGTTTTACTATGTCCAGTCTCACTAGTGATGGCACGTTGAAAGAAACCTTGCTTTTGCATCTCAACAATTCTGCCATGTTCAAACTATGTCAAATTTTTTAGCCATTGCCATGTTTTTACCTAATGTAATGCAGAATATAGAAGTGAGAGATGTTGTCTCTGTTAACCCTTGAACACAAACAACTAAATTTCTGTGGCGGACATGAGACAGAACCTGGGACGAGCACAACAGGTCGCGACTTGCCTTGTCCCCACTAATAAAGAGCCCATATTTGCTTAGCATGTAAAGCTACTGCAGTTGAAATGAGGGAGAAAAAAAGCACTTACTGCTCTGCCGTAATCCGTCCTTGGCCAGATAACGAAAATAATGAGGGGGACTTGCATTGCATTTTTATGCAATAAAGATGCAATGCATTATGAGACATGGACGCAATGAATTATGGGATCACATGAAGACGCAAGGGATTATGGGTATATGGACAAATATAAAAGCAACCACTTTTTTCCAAGTGGGGCAGTTTTCGAGTGACGTTCACGGTTGGTGGCAAGAACAGTCAGTGAGTGTGATTTTGAGACAGAACTCAAGAAGGAACGACTCAAGGTTGAAATACCAGCTGGGAGAGCTTGAATTTACTCACTGGTTGCTGTTTTCTTTATTCGCCTCAATTTCTAAATTTATCAATTAAAGTTTTGTTTAAATACAGTCTTAAAATTTTGAAGCAACTAGTATTTAGCCTAATTGCCAAATTCAATAACTCTCTGTTTTGAATGGCTTTTAGGACTTGTACTATGTGAACAAGAGTAAAATAAATAAAATTGCCAAGAGCAAAATAAAATATAGAAAGTTTTAAAGAAACATGATTACTCAGGTGTTGATCAATTCATTTTCTATAGCTTATCAACTCTTCACAGGTTATTTAAATCCAGAAGATACTCTAAGAATTTTAGGGATGTAGACAGAGATAATGATTTAGTGATACAAGTCTTACTAATTAACCCATAGCTGGGGAAGAAAAGCGGTAAAAATTCAAGCACCAGACTTTTGTTCACAGGATCATCCTGATTCCAAAAAGGTATAATATGACTATATAGAGGGGTTTCAGACACATGGACGGACAGATATTTACACTAAGTTATTTGGTGGTAAGACTTTATAATACAACTCAAGGATTGTTTATTATGTTGTAATTATATCTCATAAGTAAAATCTCTTTTTGTGAAACATTTTCTACAGCTTATCAAACCTTTGTAGGTTATTTGATGCCAATAAATCATTTTTAGATTGCAAGAATTTTTTAGATTGGGTGGAGATAATATTTTAGCGATACAAGTCTTACTAATTAATCCATATCTGGTCAGGAGATAAGAGGTGGATTCATACATTTCCCAAGGGTTTTTGCATGTGTGAATATAACAAACCCAACTAAAATTAGAACTTGGCTCTCCAATTAACAATTCAAAGCCAATATCCATTACACTGCCAATACATCCAAGCTTCCACTACCTGGTATTCCCAAATGGTCACCCATCTACGTACTGGATAGGCTCAATGTTGCTTAAATTCTGTGACTGTATGGGAACCAGTACTAATGAAGAAAAGGCCAATAACGATCTAGGACTTAATGGTCATCCTCTGTGATTATGTTTATAATTTATACAACCATTTCTTGTCGAATTTAATTATTACTCATTGCAATAGTTTTTGATTGTATGCAGCTAATTTGTAAGCATCTCTTATGAAAGACTACTCCTTTCTATAAACTGTTGAGCTAACCACATGTCAGCAGGGGAAGTGGCCTGTGTCTAGTGGAGGCCAGTTCATGATTTGGGAACTGCTCATAACAAACAGAAGCTGTCATGTTTCATTAATCATTGCTACAGACAATGCTTCCTTCTCTTGGAGACTCTGGATAATGGCAACAATTGATGCCTTTTCAGAGATTTCAACTCCTCCGATTTATCAATGGGAAGATCTACATTTATTTGTTTCAGTTAATAAATTTTGAATTGGTATTATGGTTAGACACAGGCAAATACCAATATGCCCATTGTCGAATTAATTATACCACAGTAGTCTTCAGGCACTGTTCGTTCTCTCAAGCCATTCACTGACTCCACTTGTTACAAGTATTATGAGTTAAAATTACCACAAATATCACCAGTTGTTTGCATTTTTTTTAATCATTTCATCCCAAGCAAGGCAACAGAGCCACTAACATGCAGTGCAGTATGAGGTGTGAAAGAATATAAAAAAGGCATTATTAAGGAGTGAGAACAACAAAAGAACAGAATTGAAGAGGAAGGAAGATAAGTGATTTTGCTCATTTGACTGGAAAGCAAGAAGCCAGAAGAGAATGATATTGAAAAAGTCTTTTAATCTCTTTCACATCTTGGGGGTCAGAAAAAAGGAAATGGATCAGAGGATTAACTAGTTGTTGTGGAAATTAGGCTGGGTTTATGTATATACAAGCAAAATAAAGTTAGGGTGAAATTTACATAGTGCAGATTTTATTGTTCAAGTCAATGATTTTGCAGTAAAATTGCTAATGTCTAACTAATATTGGCAAAATTATCAGGATATTTTTATATGATAAGTGTACCATGCATATTTTAGTTCATATTTTTTTTATTAGAAAATAGCTTAAAAGCTACACTCTGTGTGTGCTTTTAAGCAAGCTCCTGTGGAGGGCTGATTGGTAAAGGGAACCTCTAATCCATCTTAGAAAATAGCAATGAGAATTTTGAAGAAATAACTCTGAATTCTTCAATTCATTCCATGGAACTTCAAAACCTCACTTTAATTATTTTTCAGGCCTTAATTCCAATTTCAGTCAAAATAATCAATTTGGGCCAAAATTTGATTTCTTCAAATCACAAACTCTGTGGAACTTTTAAGTTCAACAGACTTTGTGATTTGAAAAACTCAAATTTTGGCCCAAATTGAAGTTTTGGTCAAACATCACAAAACCTCTGAGAACTAAGTAAAATTCTACAGATTTTGATGTGAATATGTTTTCAGCAAACTCTTGAATCTGGTTTTACTTTAGAGAAAATTTTCCCCATCTAAAGTATTTTGAAGCAATTAAAAAAGAGGTAATAATTGGTTGGTGCAAGTTTAGGTGAATTTTGTGGGTGGAACAGACAAACTGAGTTCTAATTTTTTTTTTTTTACATTCAGCACTGCATTGTCGTAAAGAACATTTTTCCTCTATGAATGCAGGGCAATTTGTAACAAACCGTTTATGGACACATTGCAGCTGCTGGATGTATAACTGTGCATTTTGCATTTCATTGCATCTTAAGAATTCTAAATGAATAATACTCCAACAGTATCACCACATGCACAATATTACCTTTCCCCCACGGAGCACAGCTTTTGGAGTCATTTGTGGAGATTTATCCTTGTCATTCCACTGGTTTCTGTATTGAACATTGTCATATGTGAAATCTTTCACCACAAGTTATAGAATGGTTAGGTTAATACACTCATTATTATGATTGGGTATGTGGCGATATCATGTTGAAACACCGGTTTCCATATGATCACTGAGGTTGAGCAACATCAAACCTGGTCAGTATCTAGATGGGTAACTGCTTGGGAATACCAGGTACTGTAAGCTTGGAGGTGCATGTAGTGTAATAATGACTTGGAATTGTTAATCAGAGAGCCAAGTTGCATATCCTGTTCTGTTTGTTATATTCACTTATGTGCAAATAACATTGGGAAAGGTATGAATCCATTTTCCCCCTCAGCAATGGGTTAATTAGTAAGATTTTTATGACTAAACCATTATCATCTTCCCAACCCTTAAAAAAATTGCTTACAATCTAAAAATATTTTCTGGCTTTAAATAACCTACAATGGATTGACAAACCATAGAAAACTGTTCACCCAATCAATCACTATGATTGGTTCCCAAAAAGATCTTTTGTCTAATATATTTACAATAAAATAAACAATCCTTGAGTTACATATCTTACCATCAAACAAATTGGTGTAAATATCTTTTTTTATTTAATGATAATTCATCCAATAAAAGGCCCAATCCCACTCAAGGTAGAAGGTGACTGAGTCAAATTTTCAGGAAGAAGGAAGGAAGAGAGTATTATGAGGAGGAAGAGTAGGGTAGATATCAGTTGGCCCTGGACTTAAAGAAACCAAGATTTTAGTTATCAGGGAAGCATTCTCTCTGGAGTTTGTTCCACAAAGTAACAGTTCTGGGGAAGCTGTCTGAGTGAAACTTACTTTTATCAAAGAACATAAAAGGAATGTGGATGGTTTGTCACCATGAACCTGACATGACAGCTCCTAGCTGTGAAGAATCCAAGCTGATGTCACTAAAAAATGCAACTCATTCAATAGTAATAGCAATATAGCAGTGAAAGGCTTGTGACGTTTTGTCTCCGGAATAAGGCGGAGGATAATTCATAACTCACAAGACTGCATTTATACTTTTGTCAAGGCTGGACAGTGAGGATTGAGCAGTATCAGCCCAGAGACATCTGTTTTGGGTCTGATCTGATCCTTATAAAGATAAAGCCTGGCAGTGGGAGTTGGCTCAACAGCTAATTCCTGTGAAGACAAGGTTTTCATTGGTCCAAAATCAATTTCACATAGGCTCCCAAATTTATTTCTGTCAGCCCACTGGCGAATCTCTGTAAAGACAGGGTTTTCATTAGTCTAAAGAAAATTTCACATAGGCTTATGAATTTCTTTCCATCTTTTTTCTCAGCTTGCCAGAATTTGGAGGGAGTTGGTAAAGAGTATTATTATTATTTCATGCTCACCACAATCTAAGGATTACCTGCTTAGAAAATCAACAAGACTGTACTCCCTTTACACAAATGCCCTCTAGAAAGGCATGAAACAATGTTTTCTTAGCTCTTGGTAAAACAGTAAGGAAGATTTGGTTCTGGGGGTTGTAATGAGTCCAGCAGACAGACAATTTTAAATCAAACCGAGGCTGAGTAAAGGAGGAGAGTTGGGAATGCAGCTAGATAATCTATCTCGTTGCTAATGAAACTACGAAAGTATCACCTCTATATTCTGCAAAGAGTCAGTAAGGAATAAACAATGAAAATTGCTCAGAGTTGATTGCTAATAAAAACAAAGACCTGGGATTATACAAGTTATAGCCAACAACATTAAACAAGCATAAAACTTTTATGTATTAGTAATTGGAAATGATAAAATTCAATAGATTATAATATTCACAATAAAAGGCCGCCATATATATCTACATGTTGTATATGATTATTGAAGAAGAATATCATTAAAAACAAAGGAAAAACTAATGCCTATCTGGCGGTGAATTATCGAGAATTCAATAAAAGCAGGAATTCCTCAAGGACACATGGCACAGTGGATAAAGCTTTGGTTGAAGTAATCCAATGACTTGACCCAAAGAGTTGTGAGTTCAATACCCAGCTACAGCACAGGTGAAGAAAACTTGGAGAGTTGAGAAATAATTGATACAGAGTTATCTGGAGAGGCCTGGCACATGGAACTAGAACAATCTACTCAGGTGGATGGAATAAAAGGTTCAGCTCAAAATTCCAATCACCTGAAGAAGGCCAGAGCATACAATGGCCAAAACGTTGTGAATATGGTAATAAAGATAGGGACAACAGTCTGAACAATGCAAATAGTGTAAATAAATTGGGAATTGACTAACATATGTTTGTATCGACCATTGTTGAAAACACAATGAGCAAACCTGATAAATAAAAAATTTTGAAGAATAGGAAATACAAAGAAACTGATGCACTCAAGAAAGATTTAAAATTTTGGAAACACAAGGAAGAAAAAGGTTTGGAGAATTTAACACTCACAGGTTATACCAAAACAAAAAAAATGCTGAGGGAAACAGGAAGTAACCTACTTTGACATCTTTCTAGATATTCCTTCTCCGATGGGATCTTCAATCTATCATGTTTTTGTTTTATAGGCATAGTATTTGCACTCACATCTTTGCACAAGTTCAAGTGGCTGAGTTTTGAATTAAGAATTTTCTTTCTGTATGGGGAGTCAAACAAAGCTAGAGAGCACAGTTTGCCTTGCTATTTATCCTCTAGCTTTGTGGAGAAAAAAATGGATTCCTAATTTTTCAGTGGTATTTGTGCAAAAGGGTATATAACAAACTTGACCAGAATTTGAACCCAGTTCATCAACTTCACATTCTGAGCCACTAACTATTAACATTTCTTGCCTCACTCTCTTTCTCCTCTTTGCTGATGTGAACCACATGGTAATTAAGTTCCCATTGAGGAATATCAGTAACCGCTGACCCTGGTAAATTGATGACAAAACTTGCTTCCCACTTGCTGACACATGGCACTAAACTAATTTCTGGACCAAAAAGAAATTATTCATACAGTCACCTTAAAAAAATAAGCATCCATTGTAGAAACTCAAGTTTTTGTATGATTTCATCTTCTTCATATTGAACACACACATTCACCTAAAATACACACAAACATGTAAACATTTAACCTCCTAAATCTCTTTTCTGGCTGAGCCCTAACAGCTAAATGGGGGCAAAACTGTCTTGTAATATTCAATACCACCAAAACAAAGCTAGTAACACTTTATTATCACAGAGTAGGCTCTGAATTTTCTCCAGTCCTCATGAATGATTGTACTTCCAATGTGGCACCTTGATTTGAATATCTGTTGAGACATAAGTCACTACAGGAGAGTGACCCATTGTACCTTCTCAGAGTAACGTTTTCAGCTGACATGAAGTGCAAAGAATATAAGCAATTTGCTAAATTGGCAGCTAAGAATGTTGGTTCACTATATCATGTGAGACAATCTTTCTTGTCGGAATCTATCTTGTATATTCATAAGTCTACTATTCATCCTTGCTTTGAATATTGCTGACACATATGGCCCAGTGCACCTGATATTTATTTAGAGATTATGGATAAAATCCAAAGAAGAATCTGCAATGTTATTAGTTCTGACCTGGCATCTCAACTTCAGTCCCTTTCCCACCATCATAATGTAGATTCCCTGTGTCTTTTCTATAAATACTTTCATAGTAATTTTTTTCAATGAACTTTCCTCTATAGTATCTAGACTTTATAAAGTTAAGCACAGTACTACATTGGCGACAAGATCCCATTATTTTATAGTTGAAATGGCTAGATGTAGCTGTATGATCTTCTATTGCACTTCCTGCTTGGGGAACTCTCTTCTAAGTTCTTGCTTCCCAGTCAATTTTGATCTTCAAAAATTTAAATGCACTCTCAATTGTTAACTTCTGTCATCTCAATTCTTGTTCTTTTATTGTCCTCACTCCTTAATAGTAGTTTTTCTTATATTCTCTCACACTCAATAACCTCTTGTGACCTAGAGGCTTTATTGCTTTACTTGGGATGAAAAAAAAAATCAAGAAAAGTGGAACTAATACAGTCCCTTGCTAACTGCTGGAAAAATGGTTAGTTCCTTGTTAGTTAATTGTTAGCTCCAGAAAGTACTTGACTTATTCTGCCATGCTCTAACTTTATAAGAGACAGATCGGACCATAAATATGAGAATTACTGCCATATCTGGTCTAGAGCTTCCCAATCCTTGCTTTCTAGAACTGATAGAATTCAAAAGAATTTATGCAGCTTACAACCTTTTTTCCACCCTACAACCTCTTTCCCACAGGTTAAAACATTGTGAGCCTCTCACCACTATCACTATGGAAAAAGGTTCTGACAAGCTATATTCCTTAGCTCAGCCAGTTCAGACATTTGCTGCTAAGACTTGCTATGCTACATATACAGTGTTGAATCATCCTCATTCCCTTCTTATCACACTGGTAAAAAAGAAGTTCCATTTAGACAGCCACTTTCCAAGGCTAGCTACTTTGTGGAACAGACTCATGAGAGGATGATTTCCAGTGCCTATAGATTTTAACCTCTTCAAGTTTAGGGTCAACTGTTCTCTATATCCAACAACCTCATTCAATAACCCTCTACGTTGAGTGGCTCTTGAGCCTTGTATTGCGTGAACAGTAAAATAAGGTTGTCAAGAGCAGCAAAATATATGAAACTTTTGAGGAACATGATTACCAATCTGTTGAAGGGGCATAAACAGAGAGACAAGGTTGAAATCCCATAGACATCAAAAATAAATATATGGCTAGTTTAGATATAAAATTTTTATCCAATTATTCCTGTAAAGAAATGTCTAAATTTACTAAAAAACACACTTAACTAAAACAAAAACTGCCTATTCTTACACATTAAATCATAAAAATGTGCCATTTAATCACTAATCAATTATTTTTCAACTTCAATAACCATTTTTATAGACAAAAATTTGGTTTAGTCATGGGGTCAACCCTTAGTCACATTTTGGTCATTTTTTAAAAATATTTCTTTCAAAAATATTTTACCACAAAATTCCTACTTCAGATACATAGATGATTCACTATTAATATATACAAAAACATAATTTTGCTAGATATCTGCATGTAGTTCAATTTCTCTGTTAATTTATTTGAATGTTGCTAAATATTTGTAAATATACGGAAGTTTGTCAATCTGCCACAATATGATATACATGTGTGGATTGAGTCCAGATCATATTGGTACTTGTCTCATACTATGTGAAAGCGCTATCAAACTTGTTATTAAAATGTGTACCCCGATATTATTGGTGGATAGTTGAAAGACAACTTTCCTGTTGTGATTTCAGAGATGCCATTGATTTTTACCTATTTATGTTTTTTTATAAAGACTTGGATATGCTCCAGAGAAAATTTCATTAGTTTCATTATTGTGACAGAGATTACCAGCTTTTACTGATTCTCATTAGAATGGTATCTATGTACAATGCAAAAAAAAAAAAATTCATATCAGGATTAAAAAGTAAAATCAGAAATTCATATCAGGTCATCTAATAAATAAGATCTGAAATGTGCTAGCAACAAATTGAATGATAGCCAATTTAGAATAGTAAAACTAAATGATAATACAGGCTTATACAGTTTTAAAGAATGTGGTAAAATAACGAAAAATGTTCCAAATTTAGAAAGCTGCATGTTCAAATAGATGCAAATCCACTCTTCTCATGATCAGCTTCCCTCTTTTGTGACTTGTTCACTGCCACTGAGTTTATATGAATTCAGAGACATGTATGCTAATCCATAGGCAGTTTGTTTAATGATATATCAACACTTTATGGGTCATTTAATGCCAAAATTAAATTTTCTTGAGAGCTTTGGAGTATCTGTCTATATTTCTGAGCTGAGGTCTTATGTACACTATTTACATTATTCGGACTATTGTCCTCATCTTTGTCGCCATATTTATTACAATGTTTTGGCCGTTGTACACTCCGGCCTTCTTCAGGTGGTTGGAATGTTGAACTGAACCCTTTATTTCACTCACTGGGATAGACTGTTCTAGTTCCACATGCCATGTTTTTAATGGATGTCAGTTGTTAATTATCTCCTGGGAATTCCCCTCTCCAAGTTCTCAACTGCCTTAACCGGGTATTGAAGTAATAAAAATATGTTATTTTGCTTTCACAATTGAGTACATGGTAGATGATACTCATCTTTTGTACATATACTTGTATTTGTGGATATATTTACTAGAGACGGTGATATGTGTGTTTTTATGTTGTAGTTTTATTGAAGTTATATTTTGGAATACAGTTTGATTTAAGAACTTGTAGGATATTATATGGATTAACGCCCTGAAAGTGTTTTTTCATGTTGGTTTTTAGGTTGCTTTAAGTCTCTTCTTCATCTTTGAGGAGATTGTCCAACATCCACTGTCATATAGGAGAGATGATGTAATCGTTCAGTAATCTTTTCTTTGTTTCTAACAATGTTTTTCTGTTTCTTGATACACTGCTTAGCATTTGGAAGCCATCTTTGGCTATCGCAATGTGCTTGCAGATTTCAGTGTCACACTTTGCATCCTCTGTTTTCCAGATATTTAAATTTTTGTACTTCTTTGATTTTGGTATCTTTGATTTGTAATTTGCATTTTGGGCTCATCCTTTTCCTATTATACATTCTCTCTTCTTGCAGATTACCAAACACAAAATTTCATTAAGCAATGCTTTAATCCTCAAGATAAAGTGTTGTTTAGTGAATATGGTGGAATAATATTTCAATTTCAAGTTTAATCTGGTTTGTATGGCTATACTTAGACAGGTTGTATACAGGACTAGTAATAACTGAACAATTAACCAAAACTAGATATCTTTAGACATGGACAGTGGAATGAGTATAATCAATCTCCATAGATTGAATAAAAGGTTAATTCCTAAATTCCCTGAAGATTACCTGGGTTGGCAGACACCTGAAGAAGTCCAACACTCACAACAGCTGAAACATTGTTACTATAACAACAAGGACATTAATCTAACTGTAAATAATGATGTTCTATACAACATATTGTTGCAAGCAAAAACAAAAAAATATTGCAAGTGAGTGTGGAAAGAAAAGTATAAAAGATATGTTAAAATAAGATTATCTGTATTACCAGTACAATGAGTGAAGGTAGAATATCTCTTTGTGGGCAAGGGAGGGTGTCTGGGCTATATGAGAGTTGGTTGTATATGACCCTAGTTTGAAGCTTGTGTTAGGTTAGTTGACAAAGAGGCCACTGGTGAACACTGTGAACTGCCTGTGTACTGATTTGAATGTTGCTGTGCAAGTTCTTTTAAGCAGCCAGGGTAGACACACGACACAGCAGGGCTTTTTTTTTTTTTTTTACACTTTTGCTTCAGCAGCATTGTTTGTGATTGGCTCTCACATTTATATTTTGTTTTATATTTTTGGAGATTTGTTTTGTGAGCCGGATGTAATTCTCACAGCTTCTGCACAGAGAGCGACTTTATTTTTTTATTATTTTTTTTTATTTTGCTTCATTCACATGAGTCTGACAGGTTTTGATGTGGAGTGAATAAGAAAGAGGTCTGATTTAAAGCAGAGTATAACAATAATAAGCTCTCATCCCAGAAATTCAGACAGAAGTTTTAAAACTGATGCAACCCATTTCAACTTGGTTATAAATTTGGCCCTCTGAGAGATAGATATGTCTATGGAATACAGGTGATATATTATGCTCTCTCTCTCTCTCTCTTAACAGAGAGAGCATAGGAAAGTCATTAATGCAGATGAATCAATGAACAAAGATGGTTTAAAATGTTCTGAAAATATACATTAATTTTAAGCTTTCAAGTCCTCACTGTCCATACTTGTAGATGATGAATTAAATTCACCCTCCTCCACAACTCCTTTCTTGCTGATGAAACATTACTAGCTGCTTGCTACTCTATTGCTATTGCCACAATTCCTTAATTTCAACATTTACAGTCGTATAAACATATCCTCATAAAATGCATCACTTACTTGTTCCTAGTATGCATTTACAACAACCACATTCAGTAAGCTTCTACTTTGAGTGTCTCTTGGGCCTTGTGTTGGGTGAACAACAGTATAAAAAAATTAAAAGGTGTGCTATAAACAGCTTATGTTTTTGTTTCATATTGATATATTTATTTCTGTTATAGCTGAAGAATTAGCTCGAAAACTATATTCTACAATCATCTGCAACAACTTTGAAAGCTGTGTAAACTTAGTATGTTTTAAAAACAAACAGCAGACATCTGTACTCTTGTGAATGTACCTTACTATATTCAGACAGATTATTGACTGATTAGGATAAATAGATAAGTTAAAAGAGTAGTAAAGAATGATGACAATGGCAAACCGGTTGAAATGCAACTGGAAATTAACTTCCATTCAAAGGAAGTTTTGATCAGTTTTTTGGTGGTATTGCATTGGTGTGTTCCATTTTGAGTTACAAGTTGTTGCCAGACAAGGTTATGATAACAGCAGACATCTCTTGTCAGCAGGTAGAATTTAAATACTGCTTTGAAGGAAAAGACAAAAAGGTTGATCAGCTGCAAAGGTGTGATATTCAATCATGATAATGTAAAGTCTTATAGAGCAAAGAAAAGACTGAAGACCTTGTCTGGGAATCAACTCCATGCCATATTCTACAGTACTGGCTCTATCTGCTTATCACTTATTTAGAGATTTGTAGAAGTAGCTTGATAGACCAGTTCTTTAAACACATTAAAAGGTAAAAATTATCTCCTTTATATTCTTTTGTTTGAACCCCAAATACTTTTTTGTTTTTAACAAAGATGGGCTTATATAGCTTGTTAATAGCTAAGTGGCAGTTAAAGATAATGATGGAGCCTATATTTGGACATTACTTATAAAATGACCTGAGATCATACACAACTTTAAGATTATGGGCAATCTTTATTTGTATTAATAAAGTATCCTTGAGTATAAGCTTGATGCAACCTACATTTAGATGCTGAAAACTATACTTAAAGTCTCTTGGAGACAACATCCAACTAAGTGACAGCTGTATGAACCAATCTGTGATATTTCTATGATTTTATGTGAATGCAGAATGTTGTTTGAAGGATATTACTGGCAAGCAGAGCAAGAACTTGTGAGTGATCTACTGCTCTGGACACCTAGTCATGGAGCAAGACAGGTTGGTAACCCAGCAGTCACCGACATTGACCAGCTATGTTATGACACAGCTATCACACCCTAATGACTTTTTGATCTTGATGTAGGGCCATGATGGTTGGTGAGGTAGACTTATGAATTCCTGAAATCGTTTAAAAAATATCCACTACAAACAGTGATTCCATATGTACAAAATCATAGATCAACCAACTTGCATATAATAACCATTTTTAACTGGCTAGAATGACTTGCAGAGCAAATTTACTTTTGGGAAAATTTTTTTTTTTTTTTTAATCATGGAAAATGGTATCTTTGCTTCATCTGAAGCTGCCAAAAATATCCAAGGTTGAGTTTTTATACTGACTTAAAAATCACCTTACAAAAAGTTGATAGGTCATAGAAAATGAAAACTAATCATGTTACTGCATTATACATGAAAATATATTAATTTATTTTACATATGAAACTTGAGGATCACATTATATGAGATAAAATCATCTGTCTCAACTCTGGGAAAAAAAAAAAAAAAAAAAATTATGAAGCAAATTTCTGAATACAAATTAATCTAGCTGATGAAAAGATCTATCATTTATGGCTTATCAAATGTTTGAAATGTGATGCAAGATTCATTCATTTATACTGAACTTAATTCTTTTGAGCTTATCCCGGCCATAATAAGATTGCAATAATAATAGTTGGAGCGTGACTAATGCTAAATGGCCAATAGATGAATGGTGTATCTGTAGAAATTAGTATTGTTTCAAAAATAGGACTGAATGGTCTGACAATGTGTAAAGTTTCCACAGTAGGTTGGGGACCTTATGATTTTGTAACATAGATATCAAGATTAGAGGAATCCTTCTCAATCAATTAGAGAGCAGAGTTGAGCAAAATCATTCAGAGTGCTTTTGATTGGTTGATTTCATAACAGTGATGGGTGGAGAACAAGAAAAAAAAAAGCAAAGGCTTTCCAGTGCCTGTCAGGATAATGAAATACAGACTCAATGACCATTTTAAGTCAACCTTTATAAATTCTCAGAAATGGAAACAGATCCTTATTCATTATTTCAAACTCTTGCGTTATTTTTCGCTAACTCCTCCTGCCGTTTGCTTGAAGTTGGAACAAGAATAAACCACAAAATAAACTTGAATTTTATTACATGAAGCATTTATTAGTAAAATTTATTAGTAACTTTGTGTAATATTTACATTTTTAGTGCTGTTGTTAATTAGTCACAGCAACTGCAATCTATTTAGATTTTTATAATAAAGGTTTTGTAAGTAAAGTGTACATCTAAATTGCTTTTTGTTGGTGTAACTTATTGTAAACAGTTTTGTTATTTTAAATATCTATTGAAATGGATATGTGCCTGATATAGATGAGGGTCATACATTTTAATAAAAGGTCATTACTCATAGTTTATAGGATAAAAGGAAGTATAAGTGTATTGACTTGAAGAAGTTGGCATGTCGTCATTTGATTTTGAGTTGCTTTGCTTATCTCTTTGGGGGAAGGGAATCAATTGGCATATATTTGTGTAGACAAGCTGGTGTTTTTGAGTTGGCTGACAACAACCTGTTGCAAAGTTTCACATTTATCTATCTACAGAGAATAAAAATTGAAAGCTTTCAATTGACTTAAATCAACAGCAACTTTTTTTTTTTTTTAAATATGTCACCCTGAAGAAAGAAAGAATAAGACATAAGGACTGATTACTAGAAATGGAATCAAGAACATAGTATATAATGATTGATATTGTACACTATTTACATTATTCGGACTATTGTCCTCATCTTTGTTGCCATATTTATTACAGTGTTTT
Organism: Acanthosepion pharaonis; assembly: GCA_903632075.3. Lineage (NCBI taxonomy): Eukaryota > Metazoa > Mollusca > Cephalopoda > Sepiida > Sepiidae > Acanthosepion > Acanthosepion pharaonis. The sequence continues at coordinate 620,181 of CAHIKZ030000850.1, read as the reverse complement.
GGCCTTTGTACACTCCGGCCTTTTTCAGGTGGTTGGAATGTTGAACTAAACCCTTTATTTCGCTCACTGGGATAGACTGTTCTAGTTCCACGTGCCATGTCTAATCGATTTCAGTTATCAGTTATCTCCTGTTAATTTCCCTCTCCAAGTTCTCTACCACCTTAACCAGGTATTGAACTCACACCTGTAACTGGATCCTAACCAATGCCATTATTCACTGTGCCATGTATCCTTGAGGACATCTGCATATGAATTTCTGGGTATTATAAACCTAATGTCTTCAGCAACGATTTTTTTACCAGTGCTCATATTGCAATTTTTGCTGTTATCATTACATGCTTTTACCAGAGCTCATATTGCAATTTTTTTTTTTTTTTGTTTTGTTATCACTTTTTCTCTGGCACTACTTATTACTGGTTCCCATATTGTATTCATTTCATACCTCAGAAATATAAACAGATACAGACTGATATTGTGTTTACATTTTTGAAGATCAAAGTTGACAGGAAAAATGCTGAGAAGACCATGGACCAACAGTTTTAGAGAAAATGGAAACAAAACGGACACTTATACTTAAAATCAAAAAGAGATAGTTGAAATTTTTAGGGTATATTGAAAAGAAAGAAGGCTTGGAAAATTTGATACTCCCAAAAAGAGGGACAGGAGGAAAACAATGCACAATCTACCTAGTTAACTTGAGTAAATGGATGGTGGAAAAATGTTTAGGAGAGACAACAAAAACACAAAATTTATTAAAACTACAAAAGATGAAATTGTGGCGAGCAACGATTGAGAACATCTTGAAGAGACATGGCACATAGAAGAATACTTCTGCTACTGATTATATGTGCATAAAATCAACTAAATCACCGAGAAAAAGTGAATTTATAGATTGTAGTAACTTGGACTAAATTTAAATTGATATCCAATAGACAATTATTTTAGTGTCAATAAGAAAAGCTTCTGTCAAACAAAATGCTTCTAATTAAGATTTCAGATTTATAGACCAATCAAAATAGCTTTCAAAAAACAAAAAAAAAAAAACAAAAAAAACAGTATATCTGATCCAACTGTTTATCAGTAGAGTCAGAGTAGAGTCTGTTTCTCTCTCCTTACTGTACACATGCACACACTCTCTTATCAAACATACTGCCCATCTAGTTAAAGGCACTAAACTGCCCACTTTATACCCTAAACACATCCATATACTCAGGATTGGTATGACTTATTTTGATGTATTACTATAATTTCTGGTTTAATAAGATGTATTCATTTTACTTTACACAGTTTTCAAAGAGGTGATTTTTTTTTGTATTATTTGTTGAAAATAACTGTTTCAATTTTTATGGAAATTGTGACACTGATAGTATGAAATTAGGATTAAAAGGGGGTTCATTTGGAACCCCCATATAGAATTGTAGAATTAGAAGGGTTAAAAATGTTAAAATTGTTAAGGTGAAAACATGAATTCAAATATGAAGCAAAGAAAAAAAAGAAAAGAAACATGAATTTTTTTTTCTCTTTTCTTTATGATAACCAGTCTGGTGAGGTAAGCATTCTGACATTTGAGAACATGCAGAGAATTATTTGGAACATATCTTGAAAAGTCGTAAAACAAGGAAAATTCTTTGCCGTCTCAAATAAATTTCAAAAACAAAAAAGTTGTTATTGGGGAAAAATCATTGTTTTGAACAGTTGCCCATTTTTTTATTTGAAGGTAGGTCATTGTCAACCAGGAAGCAAATTTGAGCAAAGCCGAAATGTAAACAATGGGATTTTAGATAATTCATTTTGGAAGTCAAAAATAAAATGAAATTCTTTAGAAATGATTTTTAAGCACAAAATTTTTTTAACAAAAAAAATTATTACTTGGATAAAATGGCCGATTGTCAAAAGGAATGTTAAAACAAATTTATTGTCAAAGGGATTATTGTTTTGAAATAGCTGACTTCTTTGTTTGAAGGTTGATATTATGTCTCTGGGGTTGCAGAAAATAATCAATTGATGAATAATTAATGAGTTTTGAGGTGTGTTAAGAGTTGGATGAAATACATATAAACCAAATGTTTAGTTAAGTCTAGCAGTTAGAGTTAGAGCTAAGACAAGTCAGCAGTGGACGAAGGAGCTACTGAACACCACATGACACGCTGCTGAGAATTCTTGATGAACATATTGTATGAATGTTTTAACCTGCTCCAAGTTTCAGTAGCAAGAAATGCAGTGCCATGGTAGAGGGTTTAACAGGAAGGGTTAATTTTCTTGTATCAATGGCTAAATAAACTGAATGAAAATTAACCCAGAGTCCTTCTTTGTTATTTATTATGCTATTTGTACTTGAACCAGTGGAAGCATTCTTTATCCTTTCCATAGCACAGTTCTGCCACAATTTCACTCAGCACTTAAGTATGGATGGAAATTCGATCTTCACTGCTCCATGATCAAAGAACACAACATAGGGCGGGGCAGATGAAAAACAAAGTGGGTAGCATATAACCATCAGTTGACCAGGATAGGTACTGACCAGCATAAAAGAGGATTGGAGTGCTCAACGCTGTAGTGTTCAGGATTGGAGTGCTCAACGCCGTAGTGTTCAGGATTGGAGTGCTCAACGCCGTAGTGTTCAGGATTGGAGAGCTCAACGCCGTAGTGTTCAAAGAAGTAAACATGCCAGAATCTATGCCACAAATATCTTGGAAAAAAGCTCTTTTCCCAGTTAAAATCTTAACAATAATCTTATTTCTTATTACCATAAACATGAGTATTTGAGTAGACATCTGTTTTCTAGATATTACAATAGACGTCAAAAATAAAGCAAGTACACCTATTTAAATAGCTGGAAAGTGTTTTAACAGAGGACAGAAAAAGCAACACAAAATATAAAAGTGCATTGGGGTAGCAAAATATGACTTCCAAAAGCTAAACAAAGTATTAAGAAACAGGAAAATTTTATTAGAAAAAAAAGAGAAGAGTATTGAACTGTAATGCAATATCAGTCTCACAGATGAAGAAGAAACTTGATGCAACAGAAATGTGCTTCTACAGAAGGATGCTGAACAGGAGTCGATGTACCATACAACTATAGTCATAATCCTTGCAGTAATAATTTATATATGGTAATAGGAAGAGGACAAAGATAATTGGTAAAATAATTAATTATAAGTAAATATTAATTTCAATCTTTTAATGTACAAGAGGGTGGTGAAAAGTTCTTGTACAGACCAAGAAATGCTTATTTAAAAAAAAAAAAAAAAAAGCTCGGATTTGGGAAAATGAATCTTATTTTTTTAGAAGGTTTTTGTTCAAAATTCCAAGGCCACCAGGTATGATAATCACCTGAAGAAGGCCTGTTCATACCGTGTTATATTTTCTTTATTAAAGACTCTTGAAAACCCAGGCTGGTAGACAACAACTGCACTGTTAAAAAAAAACAGATATGTCTATTCAAACACATGTATTCACTAGATATAACAGTTGTAGCAATAAGAAATAATAAATATTGGATTATAAATAAACATCCATTAATTCCCTAGAAATTACTTCATTTCCATTTTGAATAATCTTTATGTTAGCTAATTTAAACCACTTCACCAATAATAACTTTCTGTCAGAAATATCTGTAGTGGCCTCCTGAAGTTTATAGTACATAGTACAAAATATATTTCAGTGAAGGAAAACAACAGGACCACCCAGAAAAGGTAATAAAATATAGTGAAAAGAAAAGTTAACCATCAATTGTAAAAAGACAGAAAGTATGGTAGTCAGCATGAGAGAAAGCTGAAGATGCTAGCTACAAACTGGAGATGTCAGAATCCAACAAGTACAGAAATTTAAACATTTCAGAAGCATTTTAATAGAGGATGGAAAATCTGATGGCACATTAGAATAACAAAAGATGCCATCCAAAAACTAAGCAAAGTATTAAGAAACAGAAACATTTCATTAGAAATAAATAGTACTGAACTGCTATGTAATATCAATTCTCCTACACAGTAATGAATGCTGGACAATATACTCAGTATGGTTCTACAGAAGGATGCTGAGAACACCATAAAGAGAGTGTATAACAAATAAGTCGAAATGAAAGTAGAAACAAAAAGGACACTTAGAATTAGTGGAGGACCATGATCGGTCACATCATGAAGGGACACAGCATATAGAAAAAGTAGGTGTGCAAAGTACTTTTTTTGAGAAATGTTTCCCAATTGTTTACCTTTCTGTGATAAAAGTGCAAATTGGTTTGATTACTACTTCCTTTTGTTATAAAATAAAATAAGACATATCTCGGCTGATTTGCAGGCAAATAAACTAATATACTTAAGAGTGAGAGCCAGATGTGAACGGGACAAGGCCCCGTCACAAAATGACCATTATCGTCATCTACGCATAAGCCAGACGCATGAGTTCCGGTCGAAAAATAAAATAATATTTCAAAGTGTTCCTATTTTTCGTCCAATAAAAATGCTTCCCTCCTAATTATACTCACGTCGTTTTTCGAGCCTGTTAAGCCATAAAAAACGCCATAGAATGGGTCACACAAGAAAGTACAACAGCAGAGAAGAGACCTGTCATGGTCAGTCAGCAGCAGTCAGCAGGAGGAGCACCATGCCAACCAGTGAGAACTACTATGAGAGATCAACCCAGATCAGAAACCGTCTTATGAACTATACCACAAGGTAGCTGTCCCAAAACCACACATTCCTATTGAAATAAATCATGTGAATCTATTTCTGCTGTTGTTGTATTTCTTTTTTGCAACCATACGCTTGTCTATAACACTTTGTCTTTTTCAAAGAATAGATTATTGGCACTGAAGATTACAGTAAATACTTTGACCCTATGTATAAAATCCTTCTCATTGCAGGTATAAAAATTATATCCAATTTTGGGATAAAACTTCATTCAAATCCGATTTCCCTTTTCTGAAAAATAAAAATTTTAGAAGTTTTTTTAGGTAATGATTCTCATTGTCTGAAGTAACAAAATGTCAGTCATGTAAGTCTTCATTTAGCATTGCAGACAAATATTTCCTCCTCACCTTAAAATCTATATTCACTTTATCTCACCCACCATCTCAGACAGGTTTTTTTTTTCCCCATTTATTACCCTACAAACTTCAGTCATATTAATTACTCACATCCCACCCACTGTAGCATTTGCCCTTTGATATTTTGGAAACTTGATATCAAACTTCTTGGAAGTTTGTTGAAAGAAAATTATCATCAGCAAACCAGCCCAACATGGTGCAGATCCTTTCATGGCTATCAGTATTTGTAAGTAAATGAAAATTTAGCTGAAGAAACAAAACCTAATATTAGTTCAACTCCACAAATAAAATCCCATAAACTGGTACAGCTGAGGTTAACTAGCCTGCATAGAAAAAATAGTGAATGAATTTTTTAAAATAATCTTTGTAGATTAATTTTCAGTAGACCTTCCTTGAAGCATAACATTTGTCAAAATTTAAAAATATTGATTTTTTATCATTTTAGAAAGAGGGTACTTTTCATAATATGAATAAAGTGTTAAATCTATCACTGACTTCTTAAAGAGATATCGGTACTTTGTTTTTATTTATGTATGTCAAATTTTAAGATGTGCAACTGTCATTGATAACTGGATACTGTTGATGTTCTCATTTACCCATTATGCAATATTATGCAGTTATCAATTATGTAAATACAGTTTTAAACTTGACATTCATAAATAAAAAAACAAAGTACAGATATCTCTAAGAAATTAGGAATTGATTTGACACTGAATTTATATTCTGAACACGACAATTCTTCTAAAAATAGCAATATTTTTTCAATTCTGACAAATAAATGAAAGTCTTTTGAATGTTGATCTACAAAAATTATTCCAAAAATAATTTATCCCTATTTTTTAATTTATTTTTATTATCTTTGCCACACGAAGAAACCCTAAAGAAAAAAGAAAAAGTGATATTTGGTAAAATTTAGGATTTTGGAAAATGGCTTGAGGCAGTGTGAAGAGCCAAAATGACATCCACTAGCATATCTGTGCAACCAAATGGTCGTCAGCAATTTCTGAGTTTTCTACACATTTCCTGTTTACAAGACTATATAGGCCATATATTATTCCCCCCGACCCGATTAATTTTGGAGCAGTTAATGACTTCAAAGGTAAATAGAAGCTTAATTGAAACCAGTACTTCCCACCCCACTGACTTCTAATCTCTCAATCTCCCTTTTCACTCTCAGCTCTCACCTCAAATTCTTGTGCCAGATAATGATTTATTATTCAGCACCCCTACAGTATGAAGGAGGTGGGGAAGAATTGCATTACTGTAAATTTATGGCATGTATCAGATTTGCATATGCACACACAAACCCAATACCACAGTGTGCATGAGAGAAAAAGAGAGAGAGAGAGACAGGGATTTAACATAAAATGTAGGTTCATATACATGCACACATATAATATAGAAAGACATACACCTGCATCTATAGATACATGATAGCATATACATATACACCTGCTTACATACACAAACACAGATATATATATACCAGGACAGTAGGAGAGATAGATGTTTTTTTTTTAGTGGGGGGAGTGGCAAAAAATTTAGAACTTAGCCTTAAGTTATCAAAGCCCATCAACATGGTTAGTGGAAAGAACATTTAAAATTTCCAGTGACTGTAGATCGTAAGAAATCATCTTTGAAATATTAGAGAACAGACTGTGTTACAAACGAAAGAACTTTTCAGCTTTTTTTTTTGAATGTCTACTGAGAAAATATAGATTCAGTAATGAAAGAAAAATTTTATTTTTTTTTTTTTTTTTTACTTAGTTCTTTTTTATTTGGGATCTAAAAAAAAAAAAAAAAAAAAAAAAGACTACAACAAGAACATTTTAAGTTATTGTCCCATCTGTAAAAATTTTGCTGCTACAGCCCTGTAACATGCATGCACATACACACACATATATATATATATATATATATATATATATATATATATATATATATATGTGAGTGTGTGTGTGTGTATATAGGTGAATACTTACTAAAAACATTTCATATAAAATATGATTTTTCTTTGAGGTCAACTGAACTGAGATTATATATATATATATATATATATATATATATATATAATTATAATTAGGAAACAACCCACCTCTCCATACTACCATTCCTTATTTCTCCACCCATCTTTCCTGTAGAGCATGTTTGAAAATACTGTTACCAGAATGTGACTCAAAGTAATTTTCATCTCACCTTTTCCTATTTTTAATCCCAATCCCATTAAACAAGATTTGTTGCTTTGTTTTGTTTCCGGTAGGGAATGTTACCATAATCCAAAAATAGCAGCCCACTAGAAGCTGAGTTCCCTAAATAATAATAATAAAATACCTAGTGAAGAAACAGATGAGTGTGAGAGCAGAGAAAGATTACTAATTTAGAATGCGGATATTGGTGTTTTGTTTTTTGACTGTTAGCTGGTGAATCTGTTTTGTACCTGACTCAGCAGTTGATACTTTCCCAGCCAAAATATTAAATACATGAGAAGTTGAAATAAAGACTCACTTATAAATCTAAAAATAAAGAAAAAAAAATTCAGACTTTTTTAATTTGTCTCACATGTCTTTAATACAGTTTTTTTAAAACTCTTCCAACACAAATCATTTAAGAACACAAATAAAAACTTTACCCTGTTACAGCTACATGTGCATATTAATTTTGGAATTATTAAAAACATTTGTCAAATTAGGCTCAGGCTTTTTATGAAATAATAATTAAGGCAAATATTTAGTTTATTTTTATGAAGTCACCAATGACTTTCTTTAGCACTACTGTTTTAACTGGCCGACTGATTTTTCAGTTAATATTAACTTAGAGCTTTATGATTCAGAGGTTACAAAAAGTTAATGCTTGTAAAAATTTAATGCTCATAATAAATAATTATTTTTAAAGAAAGTGGATCTTACTTATTATAAAACGCAGTTTGTGTGTGTGTGTCTGTACGTTTATATATTGGATCGGATTTCCTACATTTTTCAACCGATTTCAACAAAACTTCACATGACTGCGTAAAATTACCTTGCCGTGGTTCTGACAGCGCCAAAAATTGGAAAAATTCTTTTTGCACGAAATCAATTTGAAAACACGATTCTGTCACCAGAATGAAAGGGGGACAACTCATATCGAGTTATACTTATTATAAAACTCAGGTTGTGTGTGTGTATGTGTGTGTGTGTTCATTTATATATGGGATCGGATTTCCTACATTTTTCAACCGATTTCAACAAAACTTCACTTTTTTTTGGCAGGTAGTGTTTCTTATTGTCTTGCACACTTTTTTTTCTTAATTTTTACATTCAGAATGCTTTAAAAATTCCATTTACAAGACAATTGTTTATAATAAAATTCTATTCAATCGGTAGAGACTCATAACGATTGAAAACAATGTTTTTGTTTGAGTTTGGGTTTGACCAATTTGTAACAAAAAAAACAAAAAAAAATAATTAAGACATGCGTGTCCATCAACCTTAAACAATAATCTTTGTCAATTTTATTTTTCAGTCTTTATGATGGTCAATTCTTGATCTATCTCTTACTGTTACATCCCTGGGCAACGCCGGGCTCTACTGCTAGTGCTAAATAAAAAAAAAAAAAATATGTATTTTTCTCCCTTTCCTTCTTTCCCCAAATCAGCATTGGTAAGTAAACACTATGTTGAAAGAAAGGTCATAACAAAGATCAACCAACCAAATGACAGCTTTCTTTCTTTTTTTTTTCTTTGATGCAACATAGTGTTTACTTACCAATGCTGATTTGGAATGTTGGTGATCATTAACTCTCCACTACTTCCTATCCTTTGTAGCTCTTAACAATGTGTTTTTTTTTTGTTTTTTTTAACTATCCTTTGCTCTCCCTGTTCTGCCATCCAGTCATAGAAGCTTGTTAGGTTATTCATGGCTTCCCTGCTGCTTCACTCTACTCCTCTTGTCATCAATATGTGAGTGACAAATTCTCCAAGCCTCTCTTCTCATTATATTCCACAAAAGTTTAAACTGTGTCCTTATGTATAAATGTCCTATTGGCTTCCTTAGAACTTACACTACAGTTCAAAAGCCACCCTGAAAATTAACATGGGATGAACTTGACAGATGAGTGAAAAAAAAATGAAAAAAAGAGCTTTTGAGTCATTGAAAAAAGAATGAAATCAATTATCAAACTTATACTTTGAGAAACTTTGGCAAAAATACCAAAAATTTGTACTTCAGTAATCAAGGCAAAAGGAGGATAATTAATCAGTGGATATTTTTTTCTTTTTGTCATAATAAAATTTCTAATAAAAAAAATTATGTTTCACTTTTTATTTCAAGTAAAAAAAAAAAACAACTACTTTTTGGGCCAATTTAAAAAATTACCAGGGGGCCACCTAAAACTTTTGAACTGTAGTTCAAAATTTTTTGAACTTACTGACTACATGCCCTGTCCATGGTATTTTCAGCATCCTTCTATACAAAGACATCTCTGTTGTCTCCAGGTGTGAGGAAATTGTCCCACATTCGCTGCCATATAGGAGGATTGATATTACATAGCAGAAAATAAAAAGGAATTCATGTTTGATCCAGGTTGATGGAAAAAGGTGCAATAAAGGTTTGATTCCTGTCAGAAGGTTAATTTTTCTTTATTTTTCAATCTAGTCTGTTTGGTATTAATTTCACTGTTTAAGAAAATAGAAAACAGCAACTTATACAGATATACCCACTGAAAATAATGTTTATATACAAGTTTAGGCTTGTAGACGAAAATAAATATACTGTTTAATGAATAAATGGAGTGTCTACTGAAATACGAGTATCTAATTAAAATCTGTCAAATCAATAAAAAAATCCAGTCTAAAAATTTCTTTGTTTTGATATGAAAATGTAGATTTGAAAATTTTGGGAGATCTATAGCAAGAGAAGTTTTGCTTAAAAGTACAGTTTGGACCTTGCCACTGACTAATTGGTTCTTTGTAGTTCAGTTGCTCAGAGTGTGTCAGATTTACCAATAACTTCCTCTTCTCCGAGAGATGCAGGTTTGAATCCTGCCAGAGAATTATTTAACTCCAATATTTAGGCCAGCAATTCAAAATAGATAAATATACTATTTAATAAATAAATGACTATCCACTAAAAATAACAATTTAAATGATCAATATATATATATATATATATATATATATATATATATATATATATATATATATACACAAGGCTGTATCAAAAAGTATTGGGATTATAGTAACAGAGCTAAAGCAGAGTGAAGACAATTTGCAGAGATTAACTTTGAAATCAGTTGCATATACCCACTTAGTTATAACATGCTTACTCACTTCTGTTTATAGAAGTGCTTGGAAGGAAAGTGTGCAGAATGTGGTCACCTCACTATACCACAGAGATTCCATCTATGTCCATGGCAGACAAAATTGAGCAAGGAATCTCCATCAAATTTTGCAAAAGGCTTGGTGATACCTATACAGGGACTTATGCAAAGTTGCAAAAACTATATGGAGAGGAGTGTATGAGCTGGACACAAGTGTATGAGAAGTTCAAATGCTTCCAAGATGGCCAACAAAATGACAATGACACACATTCTAGAATAAATGTAACCAGCAGAACTGATGAAAACATTGCAGATTAATCTCGCTACAAAGCAAGGTGGGTCCAGCCTAATAAAAAATTTGTCAATGATTTGAAGCAAGGTTTTACAAGGCCTGAAACCCCATCACAGCATTATATATATATATATATATATATATTTTATTGAATAATACAAACATATTGTATACACTTATTTGTATACTGACCATTTCCAGTTGTCTAATCAGTTTCTTGATGTTAAGATGAAATTCATCAAGGAAGGTGCCATAGTTTTTTTTAACCCTAGTACTTTCAACCTGTTTTAAGATACAGCACCTTTCTTGATGAATTTCATTTTAACATCAAGAAACTCTTTAGACAACTGGAAAGGTCAGTATAAAAATGAGTAGACACAATATGTCTGTATTATTGAATGAATCATGTTTGAATGAAGATATGTTGCCTAAATATTTATGCCACCTTCCTCACCAACAAAAAGGCTGGATTAGATGCCAATCACCCAGATGTTTGTATTGGGTTACATGTTATCAATAGCAGGGCTAAGTCTGACCTGACACACAAAACTCTTCTAAATGCGTTCCATGCCAGAACAAAGAGTATGGCATAGCATTTAAGACTGTTCAGAGGCGATATTAAGTAAGGAGCAAAATGTTAAAACATTTTAAGTAAGGTGTACAATGGCAAATACATAAAGCTATTACATTGTCTTAAAGATCTACTTAATTTTAACCATTCATAAAACTTCATAATTTCAATATTTTGGGAGGTTTTACTGTCTACATTATGAAAAATTACAAATATTTGTCTCTAAGGGGTCAATGTTTATTCTTTTGATAGATTGGAATTAACAATTTTATGACAGATGGAGAACTGATCATTGGATATTATTGAATTCAAATTCTAATTAGAAGTGCTCATTTGAGAATAATTAAATAGAATAATTAGGAAATCTAATTAAATTAGCATGAGTGATTAATTACTTGCATGAAAAGAAATATTTCAAAATAATTGTTAAGTCGTGGGGAAGAAAGAAAGTGACAGAATAAGAAAGGCAACAAAAAATAGGGAGACAATGTGGTTAATAGAAAGTGAGAAATAAAAGAGATTAAAAGAAAACCTCAGAGAGAAAGAAACATTAAGAGTTATTATATTTGTTCATGTATAAAATCCCTCTAAGAATCAATATTGCAGTATTAAGGCTTTCAAAAACTAAGCAATGTATTAAGAAACAGGAAAATTTTGTTAAAAAACACAAAAATGAGTACTGAACAGTTATATGAGTACACACATATGTACACACACACAATATATATATATATACACACACACAAATACACAGAGAGGGAGTGATGGGTAAATTGTCTGCATTTTATATTTTAATTTCACATGTGCACGTTGTTTGTTTTTGATTTTGTCAACTGCACAGTACAGTAGGATCAGTTGGGCACCATCTTTGAAAAATGTGCACCATGGCACAATTCACTCTGCCAGAAATTTGGAAACAGCAAACTGTACTGCTTGGCGTTCATGCTGGAAGCTTTAATACGAACATTTCAGAGTGTTTAAGTGTCAATCTGTAGACAGGGGAGACGATTTGAAAAGAGTTGGATGAGTTTAATGATAATTATGAAGGTGTTTTGAGTGAACACTCATGATGTTGGACTATCTGTGCACAGATAAAGAAGAAACTTGAGGCAATTGAAATGTAGTTCTACAGAAGGATGTTGAGAATACCATGGATGGAGCATGGACGAAAAATTATGAAATTTTAAAGGAAATGGAAACAGTATCTGTCGAAATTTCTGAGATGTACACTATTTACATTATTTGAACTATTGTCCTCATCTTTGTCACCATATTTATTACAATGTTTCGGCCATTGTACAGCCTTCTTCAGGTGGTTTCGCTCACTGGACTGAACTAGACTGTTCTAGTTCCATGTGCCATGTTTTTAATGGATGTCAGTTATCAGTTATCTCCTATTAATTCCCCTCTTCAAGTTCTCTACTGCCTTAACCAGGTATTGAACTCACATTCTTTGAGTCCTGTAACTGGATCTAACTGTGCCATGTGTCCTTGAGGACATCTATGTATGAATTTCTGGATATTATAAACCTAATGTCATCAGCAACTATTTTTTACAGGTACTCGTATTGCAATTTTTTGCTGTTGTCATTGCATGTTTTTACCAGAGCCTATATTGCAATTTTTGTTGCTATTATCGCTTTTCTCTAGCACTCCTTATTACTGATTCCCATATTGTATTCATTTCTATGCTTGGTCAGCTCAGGAGATTTTTGTGGCAGTGGAAAACTTGGAGAGAGTAATTAACAGGAGATAACTGATAACTGACATCCATTAAAAACATGGTACACGCGTGAAATGAAGGGTTCAGTTTGACATTTCAACCACCTGAAGAGGGCTGGAGCGTACAACAGCCAAAATGTTGTAAGAAATATAGTGACAAAGATGAGGACTAATGTATTAATGTAAATGGAAACAGAAAGGATTTATACTTAAGATCTGAAAGAAATAAGTTGAAATTTCTGGAACACATAATGAAAGAAGGCTTAGAAAATATGACACTCACAGGACAGATTAAAGTTAAGGGGGAAAGAGGAATACAGCACATCACCTAGCCAACAAGCTTGTGTAAATAGATAGCAGGTGAGTTTAGGTGAGATAATAAAAAGACAAACTAAGAGCTACAAAGAACAGGAAATTTGTGGAGAGCCATGATCACCAATGCCATGAAGAGACATGACACATAGAAGAAAATTGGTAGTCTGGGAATTACCATGGCTTCTTTGGAAATATAGTGAAGTTTGTTCTGAATTCATAGTTAATTTTTCTTGAGACTGGTTACTTCAAAGACTGCATCATTCTGTCTACTCTACCTTTACACCATGACTGAATGAAAGATATAGATTCCTTACTTTTGCAAGGTCAAAGCATTCATTTGTGGCACCTGCTCAGACTTTTCCAGCCAAGACCTGCCTTGCTATATCCACAGGATTGAATCACACTTCTCTACATATTTGGTAGAAAGAAGTTCCACTCCAAAAGCACCTTCCCAATAACTGCTACTTTCTGTAGCAGACTCCCATGTGGCTGATTCTCAAAGCTGTACAATCTTAACCTATTCAAGATGACGATTAATAGTCCTCTGTCATATCATAATTTTCACTTCCTATTTCCTTCTTTTAGATTCATATCAAACACCTCATTCAGTTATTCTTCTTGGACCTTGGGTGAATTTTGTGTATAAAAATACTGAAGAAAAAAAATAAAAAAATAAAAAAATGACAAGGCTGGATTTGAACTCAACCCACCAAATTCACTTTCCTTCATCATAACAGTTTTGCTACCTGCATATCCTTATGATAATTCACAGATAATAAAGAAAAGGGCTTGACAGAGAACTATGGCTAAAAATTAGCACTGCCAGAAATCTTCACAGATAAATCTCAGGAATCTATTTTCTTATGCATGCAAAACTTACACATTCAGAAAATTTGGTATTTACAAAAAGTACATTTTTTATCACTGTTTTGAATCTAGAAGGCAACGATACTGTTAGGCTTTTGTAGAGATCATTTTTGGCATCTTGCATCCAAATAACCTTTAATACTTATTTCAGATGATCTGTGATGATTTTCATTGAAGTGAGCATACTTTTCATAATATTCCACTGATTCTATATTAGATTGTTATCAGTTAAGCTGGGTGGCCATTCTAGTTGGGTTAGCAGAATTTACAATACATCAACCCTTGTTGTGCTCTTTTATGTTCAACTCTATAGGAAGAAGGCACCTGTTGTGCTAATACCCAACTTTAGAGGGAGAGATGAGTTTTATGTTCTGGTCTAGAGTTAAACAATGTGTAACTATATTTTTTTTGTGGCGGGTGTTTCATATCCCTAAGAAAAGGAATACAGTTGGTATATCTGAGGACCTGGGGACAAGGGCAACTGCTCTTCTAAAAGCTTGATATCATAATCCTGAAATCATTTTTTTTAAACACATGCAGCATTAGCAGTATGACAAAAATGACACAGATTCTTATCTGTACCAGAATTTAACAAACACTATTTTTATTAAAGATAGTAATGATGAGTTTAGTCTTTCCTTATGAAACAGCATTTGACATTAACAGAAAATTTAGCATTAACTGTCAGTTGAAACTTATAAAAATCTTTTAAACAGTTTTTCAGGTAAACAGGTTTCTCAAGTCCAATGTAATCACTCTTTCCTTTGTAACCTTTTGCCTAAAGGTTAATACTTCAGAATTTTTATGATGGATTCAGGGTATGTGCCATCACTGTTTTCAGATAATAATTTCTGTTTTGGAAAGAATTAAGTCCTACCCCTTGGCTCACTTTGTGGAGATGTTGATTTTTCATTCAAAATCATTCTTATCCCAACAAAGAATACCTATAACAGAAACATAATCACCCAACCACCACTACCATCAATACATCTGCCACTAGAGAGAAAACAGGGATGTTGTATTTTATTAGAATTTTTGGGACATGGTATAGAATGCTAAAATGATCAATGTCCTT